>JAPMIB010000005.1:0-600000 GCA_034770305.1 Trichogramma dendrolimi | reverse complement strand
TCATGTAACCGTAGTCAAATTAATGTAAAAATACCATATTTTATGAGATTTTTATCATTCTTTTCAAATCTGGCGTCAAATTTACGATATATGCCACCGTTTTAAAAATACATTTGCTTAAAAAAAAAAAATTTTTTTATCGAGTAAAAAAATACCAAACCTTTTGTTTTACATTTTCGGCTACAATCAGCTGTTTTGGTGGCTACCATCTTGAATCTGGATGAACTAACGCCGCTTACTTTTAGTTTAGGCCTGTATGCCATCAGGTCCAGAGTTTCAAGCCGATCCGAATGCATAATCGTGGTGAAAAATACGATTATTTTGAAGACAAATGTTCAAAAACCACGTTTTTTTTGTTTAAACAAATGTATTTTTAAAACGGTGGCATATATCATAAATTTGATGCCAGATTTGAAAAGAATGATAAAAATCCCATAAAATATGCTATTTTTACATTAATTTGACTACGTTTTCATGAAAAAATAAGTCGAAAATAGGGTCTCTTGGTATTAGACGGGTTAATAGACTCGATAGCAAAGCAAACCCTTACAAAAAAGTATCATCATGATAAGCATTATTATCATATAGTTAAGCTTTTAAAGTACGTAAGAAAAATTAGTTCCGAAAAGAATTTTCAGAACTTAGTCAAAAATATTTTGAAAATCGATATATTCTAGAATATACTTCAAGTATTTAAGGAATCACGTATTTTTTCAGTAAGTTTTATACTTGATGATAAGCAAGCATATTTGTTATTAGCTTACTTTTGGTGTGAAGTTTTCACATTTTTTATAAAAGAATAGTTAAGTATAGGTCAATTTGATCTGAATTTTGTACTCCTTTTGGTATACTACAAAAACGTTAGCCTCGTAGGCAATTCGAATATGAAGAATTGCGTTGGTAAAACATTTGATCGTATTTATAACGCACATGATCTTAAGAAGCTTCGAAAATTGTCTGATGATAATATTTGTGTACAGTCATTTGGTGCCTGGACAAATCCCATTTGCGTCCAAATACCTTATCACACTTGTCGCATGGAAAATCCTTGCAGCTTTCATGGACTATCCTTTGATGGTCGAGATAATGAGGTTTATGCTTGAATCTTTTCTCGCATTGATTGCATGCAAAATCTTTCCGACTTTCGTGGACTCCTCTTTGATGGTAGAGCAAATGAACTTTTTGTCCAAATTTCTTTTCGCATTTGTCGCATGCGTAGTCTTTGCGACCTTCATGTACTGTTTTTTGGTGCCTGATCAAAACGCTTGATTCACCAAATATCTTCTCGCACTTGTCGCATGGAAAATCTTTGCGACCTTCGTGCACTGTCTTTTGGTGCTTCAACAAATCTGATATATTTCCTGTTTTTCTCTCGCATTTATCGCAAGCGAAATCTTTGCGACCTTCATGAACTGTTCTTTGGTGCTTCACTAAATCTGATTTTTTTCCAAATTTCCTCTTGCACTTCTCACATGCGAAATCTTTTCGACCTTCGTGGACTGTCTTTTGGTGGAAGTGCAAACAACTTCGCTGCCCAAACTTCTTTTCGCACATGTTGCATGCGTAGTCTTTGTGACCCTCATGGACTACTTTTTGGTGCTTCAATAAATCTGATTTATCAGCAAACTTTCTCTCACATTTATCGCATGGGAAATCTTTGCGACCTTCGTGGACTGTCTTGTGGTGTCTAAACAAATTTGATTTTTCTCCAAATTTCTTCTCGCATTTGTCACATAAGTAATCCTTACAACCATCATGGACTGTATTTTTGTGCCTGATTAAATTTGATTTTATTCCAAATTTCTCTCCACACTTGTCGCATAAGTAATCTGTAGAACCCTCATGGACCGTTTTTATATGTATGAGCAAACTTTTTTTATTTCCAAATTTTTTCTCGCATTTGTTGCATGCGAAAACCTCACGACCTTTATTGATTATATTTTGGTGCTTGATTACGTCTGTTTTTATTTCAAGTTTCTTCTTGCGGTCATCACTGATGAGATGTTTACGATCTTCATGGACTGCCTTTATGTGCAAATGTAAAGTATGTTTAGTATCAAATCTCTTCGCGCACTTTTCACACAAGTAATTTTTGAAAACTTCGTGGAATATTTTTTTGTGCTTGAGTAAAGTTAATTTATTTTCAAATTTTCTCTCGCACTTGTTGCACGTGAAATCTTCATTACTTTTGTGTAACAATTTTTGGTGAGTAATCAAACTCGATTTTTTCACAAATTTCTTCTCACAGTTGTCGCATGAAAAATCATTGCGGGCTCTGTGTACCGATATTTGGTGTCTACTCAAATGACTTCGAAACTCGAATTTCTTCTCGCACTTGTCACATGCGAAATCTTTTTTATCATTGTGAATTTTGTCTCGATGTGTAAATGGCTCCTGGTAAATATCACAAACGTATTGTTTTTCTTTCAAAACAACATCGTCGTGTTCACTCGAATTATTTTCCGAGACAATTTTCTCGGATTTCTTTTCACTTTTATTCATTATTTGGTGCCGAAATTAAACGATGGATCCTTCTATTTGGTTCACCGGAAATTAAATGAGTAAAATTTATTTGTTTTTACTACAAACAGATTCAATGTATTCGAAGAACGATATCAAAATCGCTCATAATCATATTATTTACAATTAAGTTACTCATTGATAAGTTTATACATTTGTCATACAATGTTTGAACTAGTTTAAAATTTTAACTCAATAATAAATACATTAAAATTTTATTATTCATCTTCGTTAAGAATTTATGTACAAGACTTCAAAATCCATGTATATCACCGATAAGTACTGATTTCAAGACATTGTATTTGAACTTAATTCCATACATGATTTACATGAACATAATACTGAATATAATTTCAAACACAATAAAATTCAACGTTTATCATAATTTCTTTCAGGAATTTACCGTAAAATTGAAATACTGATTCGAACTTCAAACACACAAAATTGATGAATTTTAATTACAATGCATATTATATAGATAAGACTCAGATTAAAAAAAACGTGCACTGGTATTTGCAGTTTTAGTTTGGTTTAGAATTGCTGCGTGCTACAAAAGTAGTGCGTAAAAAATCATGTAAAAAATACATGGTGAAGATCAGGGGGTTGCGTACATGAAAAATTGCAAAGAAAAATCGTAGGTTCATGGGGGGTTCAAACCACTTATAAAACGTTTGGCTGTTTCGTTTGTAGAAACAAGAGCTTGCAGAAACCAAGTAGTCAAGAAAAATGCACGGAGCGTAGGTATTAGTATTACAAAATCTGGTTCAAACACAATCATATTGGCACAATTTTTATTGAAATCATAGAAAAACATCTGCATAAGTATCTATACATGAAATTTAGCGATTTTCATAACCTTACTGATGGCTAACGCACTATTCTCTACAGAACTATTCACAGCATATGCCATTTGTATGAATACAATTTTACCTATAGTAACTTGATTATCACAAAATAGCGATTGAAAGATTTTCGAAGTATTAATAGCAAAGCAAACCCTTATAAAAAAGGTTTATTTTACATTTAAGTCAACTAATTATGTAAATAAAATTAGCTCCGAAACTTTTCTGAACATGGTAGAAAATGTTTGGAGAGTCAATATATTCTGAAATATACTACTAGGGCTCACCATTTGAGAAATTTTATGTCTGTTAGTAAGTTTGAGATTGGATTTATTAGGCGAATATGAATGTAACTTAAAGTATTTACATTTTTTATGAATCACTCGTTTATGATAAGACAAATTAATCCATATTTTTATGTCATTTTGCCCTTTCCCATGCAAAAACGTTGGCCTTATGAGCAATTCAAATGAGGTGGATCGAATTGCGTTTGGAGCCAAATTTTTCCATATTTACTACACAACGTTTTTTGTGAAGCAAGTTTTTTTCGAATTTATAAAATAAGTATAACTTTCAGAATACTTCTTGGATAATGGCTTGAATGGTGCACTTTGAGACATTTAACACTTGTTTGATAAGTAGTTTCTTTGAAATTTATGGTCAGTTCTTACATGTCTATTCGAATTCGATGGAGTATGATAATTATTTTAACACTTATTACGATCATTATCTTCAAGATCCTCGTGTGTTTTTCAGTGTATGATAAAATTCGATTGATTGGCTTGTAAATCTTTACGAGCTTCGTGTGCAGCTGTCATTTGGTGCCTAAATAAATTCCCTTTTTGACCAAATGCTTTCTCGAACTTGTCACACGCGTAATCTTCACGACCTTCATGTACTGCCTTTTGATGCTTCAACAAATCCCGATTTCCTTCCAAATTTTTTCTCGCACTTGTCGCATGCGTGATCTTTGCGACATTCGTGAACTGTTCTTTGGTGCCTGATCAAATTACTTTGAATCCCAAATTTCTTTTCGCACTTGTTGCATGCAAAATCTTTGCGACCTTCGTGGACTATTTTTTGGTGCTGCAAAAAATCTGATTTCTTTCCGAATTTTCTCTCGCATTTGTCACATGCGAAATCTTTGCGACTTTCGTGGACTGCTCTTTGGTGGCAGAGCAAATGAACTTTTTGTGCAAATTTCTTTTCGCATTTGTCACATACGAAATCTTTGCAACCTTCGTGGATGGTTTTTTGGTGCCGGATCAAACTGCTTGATTCACCAAATATCTTCTCGCACTTGTCGCATGGAAAATCTTTGCGACCTTCGTGCACTGTCTTTTGGTGCTTCAACAAATTTGATATATTTCCTGATTTTCTCTCGCATTTATCGCAAGCGTAATCTTTCCGAATTTCGTGTACTATTCTTTGGTGTCTGACCAAATTCGGTTTTCGTCCAAATTTTCTCTCGCATTTGTCACATGCAAAATCTTTAAGACCTTCATGGACTGTCTTCTGGTGCTGCAACAAAACTGATTTAGTACTAAATTTCTTCTCACAATTGTCACATGAATAATCTTTGCAATCCCTATGAATCGTCCTTTGGTGCAAAAGCATATTGGATTTTCGTGCAAATTTTTTCTCGCATTCTTCGCATGTGAAGTCTTTGCAAGCTTTGTGTAGTGCTTTTCGATGGATCAACAAATGCAATTTTCTCTCAAATTTAATGTCGCACTTGTCACAAGCGTAATTTTTGCAGTATTTATGTGTGGTATGTTGGTTCTTCAACCAATCGGATTCACTATTAAATTTTATCTCAAAATTATCGCTCACGGCATCTTCGTGACGCTCATGAATTGTCTTTATATGTATGAGCAAACTATGTTTATTTCCAAATCTTTTCGCACACTTTTCACATAAGTAATCTCTGAAAACTTCGTGAAATATTTTGTTGTGCTTGAGTAAAGTAGATTTATTTTTAAATTTCCTCTCGCATTTGTGGCAGGTAAAGTTTTCACGATCTTTGTGTGCCAATTTTTGGTGCGTAAACAAACTCAATTGTTTTACAAATTTCTTCTCGCAATCATCGCATGCAAAATCTTCACGGCCTTTGTGTTCTGATATTTGGTGTCTACTCAAATGACTTCGGAACTCGAATTTTTTTTCGCATTTGTCACATGTATAATCTTTTTGTTCATTGTGAATTGTTTTTCGGTGTGTTATCATACTTGATTTTAGTGTAAATGCCTCCTGACAAATATCACAAACGTTTTGTTTTTCGTTTGAAACAACAATGTCCTGTTCATTTAAATTATTTTCCAAGACAACTTCCTCGGATATCTTTTCACTTTTATCCATTTTGGTGCCTAAATTAAACGTTGAATCTTTTTATTTGGTGCCACAAAAATTGAACGAGTAAAATTGATTTTTTGGTATTATGGCTTGTTCGATCGGGAAAGACAAAATTTAGAATAATTTGATTTTACTATTAACATGATCAAGAAGTGTGTCGAGGAACGATGCCAAAATCGTTTATAATTTTATTGTTTACAATTAAGTTCAGATTGATCTATAGATACATTGTCGTTACAATATTCGAACCAGTTTGAAATTCAAAACTTAGCGACGATTCCTACGAGAATTTTTTTGCCCTCCCAAATTAAGTACTTTTCGAAAACTCCTGGTAACATCGAGTTTTTTTGGGTAATCAAAAGAAAGAGATTATTCAAGTGTATTTTTGAAATTCGAGGGGCGTTTTTTCCAAAACTCGACATCCGAGCCAAAATAGCTGCCAATATCACGGGACCCAATTTATTCATTATAAAAGTAGTATCGTATAATCAATCGAAGTCTGCGATTTTAAGACAGAGGTAAAAAATATTTTGGGTGATGCCATTTTACGTACGACGCCCAAAAGCATGTAATATGTATTTTACCTAAAAAACGGGGGAAAACGATTTGCTTCAGCAGTAGTACAGTATGAGGTAACACTTTTTGCTGATAAACTATGAATATTTAATCACATTTTCAGAGAGTCAATATTCAAAAGCATACAATGAGCCTCTGCTGACTTCCTGCCCGCCTGAGCTGATCGAATGAACGAAAATACAACCTGCTTCTTTTTTCAAGAAATTTTATACTTTCTCATTTTTGTATTCGTTTGGCTAATATCTACGTAATACCTACAATTTACAAAGTTGCCGAACTAGAGAGTTTCTCGATTGTCGATGATTGACACATTTCATACACGTGTGTTGAACCTGTTGACCTCATATCATCCGTTTCCTCATTTTTGAGAAGTCACGGCCACTATAAGTTTTATGATTTCATACTCGACGACGTTATTTGCGATCTCTTCACCATCGTCAAAATTATTTTTTCGCACAAATTTAATTAGTGTCGGCGCGTTACATAATGCATTATTGGCCAAACTGCTACATATTGTTTTTACTAGTCACGCGTGTCTCTAAAAATCTATTGCAAAAAGCAGATGCCAACTATATTATATATATAATGTATATAATGTAATTCCAGGTTGAGTCATACGACGTAAAATTACCAAAAAAATATATTTTTATCACTGATCACGTCTCTCTTGGAAGAAATAATCAGTAGCTGCCCTCAAAATTATCAAAATCATTTCGGACGTGCCTACGAAGACAATCACTCATGCGAATGCGGTCAAAAAAATCTCTCTTAAAAATCTGCAGCGAAAAAAAACTCTCTTTCAAAGAAGCGGTCAAGAAAATCTTTCTAAAAAATTAAAAAAAAACTAAAAAAAAAAAAAAAAAAAAAAAAAAAAATATAAATTTTTGGAGAGATTTTCTTGACCTCAGCTTCGAAAGAGAGTTTTTTTGCTCCGCAAGTTTTCAGGAGAGATTTTTTTGATCGCGCATCACTGTAGCAGTGATACTCTTCGTAAACTAATTTGTTTTTACTACAAACAGATTCTATGAATTCGAAGAACAATATCAAAATCGTTTATAATCATATTGTTTATACATTTGTCATACAATGTTTGAACCAGTTTAAAATTTTAACTTAATAATAAATACATTTAAATTTCATCATTCATCTTCGTTAAGGATTTATGTACGATACTTCAAAATCAATGTATTTTACCGATAAGTTTATAAGAACTGATTTCAAGACATCGTATTTGAACATAATTGCAAGCATGATTTACATGAACATAATTTCAAACACAATGACATACAACGTTAATCGTAATTGCTTTCAGGAATTTACCGTATAATTGAAGTACTGATTCGAAGTTCAAACACACAAAATCGATGAATTATAATTGCAATGCATATTATATATGGATAAAACTCAGATTAAAAAAAACTGTGCACTGGTATTCGTAGTTTTAGTAATTAATAGTGCATAGAAAAAGGATTGTTCTGATTGATCAATATAACTAAGTTCTGTTTTCGTCCTCTTCTTGCGATAACCATAACCGAAATCAGCAATTCCAAAACATTTCAACAATAGAGTAAAATTGCCTCATCTGTTCATCGATATCTTCGCACCTTTGTATTTAGTGAAAAAGCAATAAATTAAGAGATCTGATGTATTTCAGATATTTTCGCGATAATTTAGCGTCATCGCGAAATCTTTTAGGAATACTAAAAGGTACTACACGAGGTAAATGACCCTTTAATCATTTTTTGACGCCCACTTGCTACCGACTTCCTGATTTATTATTTTCTAATTGAACCAAAATAAAATTATTGATAAATTGAAATTTTTGTCTTGCTAGTCATCAAGTTACTCCGGAGAGCATTGCAAGTTTTGCATCGCCAAGCCACGTTTTGCGCTATGCATCGATCAATTCTATATACGGAGCCTTGCCCAGCTGAGTCATCACCGACGAGCTCGTCCAACGGCAAAGTCGTAGTTTCTAATTCCTTAGTTTGTAAGCGTAGTTTGTAAGTCTCGCTCTTTGCGTGTGTTTCAAGTGCTCAGTATCGTCGCTTTATGTATCATTCAGCTTCGGTTCTTGTACAGTTTGCAGGGATGCAATTATCGCCCGTCATTGCGTTAGCTGATAGTACTTGTAAATAAATCACATTGGATTTAATTATTTCAAAAATGAAGTTGAAGCAAACATTATGATTCACACTCATGACAATATAAAACACGTTAGTTAAATAATTTTCAAATCATAATTTAATCAATTAATTAAAAATGAAGTTGATAACGTGAAAATATTGCAAATAGAATATTGCACGAGCTGGGTCGATTCGATTAGTTACATTTGTATATTTCAGAGGTTAGAAGCGGATTCCTATCAACTATGCTTTATCTACAGCCGAACACTGTAAAATTTCACGTCTGGAATGAATTTTCTAATCAAGTAGCTTTAAAATAAACACGCGACAAATTTATTTATCGCCTTCTTTCTTGTCATATTTGCTTTTTAAAAATCATTTTGAAAAAAAGTATAACAACTTATATAATGACACTCTGCAAGCCCAAAATGGTGGGTTTCTTTTTAAAACAACAGTATCACTACTTATTTGATTATTCATTAATTTATTGATTCATTACTGAGACCGGAAGGTATAACCCCATACGGCCGCGGTTACCTATATAAAATGAAAAAATACGAGCATATTTTAAGTCAATCTTACAGGGAGTTTTTGGGAGTACTACTTTTAAACTAGTTCAAATATTGTAAGGGGAATATGTCAAGAGATAAATCGGTAACTTATAATTGTAAACAATTAAATTATAAACGATTTTGGCATCGTTCCTCGACACACTTTAATCATGTTAATAGTAAAATCAAATTAGTTTGAATGTTGTCTTTCCCAATCTAACAAGCCATAATACCAAAAGATCAATTTTACTCGTTCAATTTTCGTGGCACCAAATTAAAGGATTCAACGTTTAATTTAGGCACCAAAATGGATAAAATTGACGAAAACTCAAAGGAAGTTGTCTCGGAAAATAATGACACGCAAAACTTGAACACTCGCGACCGCATAAAAACACTTGAATAATCTCTTTCTTTTCATTACCAAAAAAACTCAATGTTACCAGGAGTTTTCTAAAAAAATTTTAAAGCAATCGTCGCCAAGTTTGAATTTCAAACTGGCTCAGATATTGTAACGACAATGTATCTATTGATTATTCTGAACTTAATTGTAAACAATATCATTATAAATAACTTAGATATTGTTCTTGAACACTGATCATGTTAATAGTCAAATGAAATTAGTTTGCACGTTGTCTTTCCCGATCAGCCATAATACCAAAAGATCAATTTCACTCGTTCAATTTCCGTAGCACTAAACAGAGGAAGCCATCGTTTATTTTAAGCACCAAAATGGTTGAAAGTGAGAAAAATCCCCAAGAAGTTGTTTCGGAAAATAATATAACTGAACAGGACATTGTTGTTTCAAACGAAAATCAATACGTTTGTGATATTTGTCAGGAGGCATTTACACTAGAATCAAGTATGATAACCCACAGAGATACAATTCACAAGAAACAAAAAGATTATGCATGTTTACAAGTGCGAGAAGAAATTTGAATTCCGAAGCCATTTGAGTAGACACCAAATATTAGATCACAATTTCCGCAATGATTTTGCATGCGACCAATGCGAGAAGAAATTTGTAAAAAAAATCGAGTTTGTTGAAGCACCAAAAATTGGCACACAAAAATCTTGCAAATTTCATGTGCAACAAGTGCGAGAGGAAGTTTGAAAATAAATCAACTTTACTCAAGCACAACAAAATATTCCACGAAGTATTCAAAGATTATTTATGTGAAAGGTGTGCAAAGAGATATGGAAATAAACAGAGTTTGCTTCTACACGTAAAGACAGTCCACGAAGGTCGCAAAGATTTCCCATGCGATAAATGTGAGAGAAAGTTTGCTGATAAATCAGATTTATTGAAGCACCAAAAAGTAGTCCATGAGGGTCGCAAAGACTACGTATGCAACATGTGCGAAAAGAAGTTTAGGCAGCGAAGTTGTTTGAACTTCCACCAAAAGACAGTCCACGAAGGTCTTAAAGATTTCGCATGTGACAAATGCGAGAGAAAATTTGGACGAAAACCGAAATTGGTCAGACACCAAATAATAGTACACGAAGGTCGGAAAGATTACGCTTGCGATAAATGCGAGAGAAAAACAGGAAGTATATCAGATTTGTTGAAGCACCAAAAGACAGTGCACGAAGGTCGCAAAGATTTTCCATGCGACAAGTGCGAGAAGATATTTGGTGAATCAAGCAGTTTGATCCGGCACCAAAAAACCATCCACGAAGGTTGCAAAGATTTCGTATGTGCCACATGCGAAAAGAAATTTGCACAAAAAGTTCATTTGCTCTGCCATCAAAAGACGGTTCATGAAGGTCGGAAAGATTTTGCATGCAATAAATGCAAGAAGAAATATGGACAAAAATCACATTTGCTTTTACATCAAAAGATAGTCCACGAAGGTCGGAAAGATTTTGCTTGTGACAAATGCGAGAGAAAATTTGGAAAGAAATCCGATTTTTTGAAGCACCAAAAAACAGTCCACGAAGGTCGAAAAGATTTTGCATGTAACAAATGTGAAAAGAAATTTGGAAGAAAATCACATTTGCTCGACCATCAAAAAACCATCCACGAAGGTCACAAAGATTACGCATGTGATAAGTGTGAGAAGAAATTTTCACAAAAACAAAGTTTGCTTTACCATGAAATATCAGTTCATGAAGCTCAGAAAGATTTTATATCTGAAAAGTGCGAGAAAAATGTTGGAAATAAAAAAAAATTTGCTCGTCCATATAACAACAGTTCATAAAAGTCGCAAAGATCACGCATGCGACAAGTGCGAGAAAGCATTTGGTCAAAAAGGGAATTTATTTAGGCGCCAAATGACAGCTGTACACGAAGCTCACAAAGATTTACAAGCCAATCAATCGAATTTTATCATACACTGAAAAACACACGAGGATCTTGAAGATAATGATCGTAATAAGGGTTAAAATAATTATCATACTCTATCGAATTCGAGTAGACATCGAAGAACTGACCATAAATGTGAAAGAAATTACTTATCAAACAAGTGTTAAATGTCTCAAAGTGCATCATTCAATCCATTATCCAAGAAGTATTCTCGAAGTTATACTTATTTTATAAATTCGAAAAAAACTTGCTTCACAAAAAACGTTGTGCAATAAATATGGAAAAATTTGGCTCCAAACGCCATTCGATCCACCTCATTCGAATTGCTCATAAGGCCAATGTTTTTGAATGGGATTGAGCGAAATGACATTAAAATATGGATTAATTTGTCTTATCATAAACGAGTGATTCATAAAAAATGTGAATACTTTAAGTTACATTCATATTCGCCTAATAAATCCAATCTCAAATTTACTAAAAGACATAGAGTTTCTCAAATGGTGAGTACTAGTAGTATATTTTAGAATATATTGATTCTTCAAACATTTTCTACGATGTTCAGAAAAGTTTCATTGTAGCTAATTTTAATTTACATAATTAGTTGACTTAAATGTAAAATAAACCTCTTTTATAATGGTTTGCTTTGCTATTAACACTTCGAAAATATTTTAATTGCTTTTTTCTTATAATCGCAAATATGCGCAACGACATCTAATCACACGTCAGGTGTGATAATCAAGTTACTATAGGTAAAATTTTGTTCACATAAATGGCATATGCTCTGAATAGTTATTCAGAGAATAGTGCGTTAGCCATCAGTGAAGTAATGAAAATTGCTATTTTTTTTACCAATTTCGTGTATAGATATTTAGGCAGATGTTTTTTTATAATTTCAATAAAAATTGTGCCAGTATGATTGTGTTTTACTTGTGCTAGTTTTATTTTTTTTGAACTCTATATGAACCTATCATTTTTCTTTGTATTTTCCTGTGTAATTTTTCTTGTACGCTACCCTCTGATCTTCCCAATGTTTTATACACGTTTTTTTACGCAATACTTTTGTTGCATGCATCTACCGCGTAAGCCGATGGTTTCTAGTATTTCGTTTTAAAAGGTAGAAACGATTATTTGAAGAAGTCGTCGGGAAGGATGAATATTTAACTGTTTCAAAAGATTCTAGGAAAATAAACAAACAGATAAATAAATAACTCAATTGTAAATAATATGATGATAAACGATTTTATAATACCCCCTCGAAAATTGACCAAGTTTACAGTAAAAACAAATTAGTTTGAATGTTGTTCCCGTTGGTATAAGCCAAAATACTAAAAGATCAATTTTACTCGTTCAATTTCCGTTTCACTAAACAGAAGAATCCATCGTTTATTTTAAGCACCAAAATGGTTGAAAGTGAGAAAAATCCCCAAGAAGTTGTTTCGGAAAATAATATAACTGAACAGGACATTGTTGTTTCAAACGAAAATCAATACGTTTGTGATATTTGTCAGGAGGCATTTACACTAGAATCAAGTATGATAACCCACAGAGATACAATTCACAAGAAACAAAAAGATTATGCATGTTACAAGTGCGAGAAGAAATTTGAATTCCGAAGCCATTTGAGTAGACACCAAATATTAGATCACAATTTCCGCAATGATTTTGCATGCGACCAATGCGAGAAGAAATTTGTAAAAAAATCGAGTTTGTTGAAGCACCAAAAATTAGTACACAAAGATCGTGAAAATTACTCATGCAACAAGTGCGAGAAGAAGTTTGAAAATAAATTAACTTTACTTAAGCACAACAAAATATTCCACGAAGTATTCAAAGATTATTTATGTGAAAGGTGTGCAAAGAGATATGGAAATAAACAGAGTTTGCTTCTACACGTAAAGACAGTCCACGAAGGTCGCAAAGATTACTTATGCGACAAGTGCGGAGAGAAATTTGGTCAAAACGCGCAATTGCTCTATCACCAGAAGACAGTACACAAAATATTCAAAGATTACCCATGCGACATTTGCGAGGAGAAATTTGGAATTAAATCAGATTTGTTGAAGCACCAACGGTCATTTCATAAAGGTCGCACAGCTTACACATATGACAAATGCGAGAAAAAATTTGAAAAAAAATTGAAATTACACTGTAACCAAAATATAGCAAATGAAGGCCGTGAAGAGTTTATATGTGACAAGAGCGAGAAAGTATTTGGCCACAACAGTAATTTATTAAGGCACGAAAAGACAGTATGTGAATTTCAGAAAGATATAACATGCAGCATTCGCGAGAAAAAATTGACACAAAAAACAAGTTTGCTCTACCACCTAACGACAGTCCATGAAGGTCGTAAAGATTTTGCATGTGACAAGTGCGAAAAAAAATTTGAACAAAAACCCCATTTGCTCTTGCACACAAGAACATACCACGAAGGTCGGAAAGATTTCGCATGCAACATTTGCGAGAAGAAATTTCGATGTAAGTGGTATTTGCTCGTTCATCAAAAGATAGTACACGAAAATTGTAAAGATTGCACGTGCGACAAGTGTGAGAAGAAATTTGGACAAAAATCAAGTTTGTTTTTCCACCAAAAAACAATCCATGAAGATATCAGAGACTACCCATGCGACAAATGTGACAAGGCATTTATATAAAAAAATCGTATTTGCTCGTTCATCAAAAGACAGTACACGAAAATTGTAAAGATTTCACGTGCGACAAGTGTGAGAAGAAATTTGGAAGAAAATCATATTTTTTGTACCACCAAAGAACAGTACACGAAGGTTTTAAAAATTTTGCATGCGACAAGTGCGAGAAGAAATTTGGACAAAAAACAGATTTGTTGAGGCATCAAAGAATAGTACATGAAGGTCGTAAAGATTACGCATGCGATAAATGCGAAAAGAAATTTGGACGAAAATCAGATTTGTCGAGGCATCGAAGTTCAGTTCATGACGGTCGCAAAGATTACTCATGCGATAAATGCGAGAAAAAATTTGGACAAAAAGTGAATCTGCTCAGGCATCAAAACACAGTACACGAAGGTTACTGATATTACTAACGAGAAGAAATTTGGTCATTACACCTAAAAACTATCCATAAACTCTAAAAAAACTACTTATGGGACAAGTTCAATAGGTCGTTCATTGAATTTTTTCATTAATTTCAAAAAAATGATACTTGAAGTGTTTTAAGATTGCTTATATGTTAAATTCAAAAATAAAAATGAGTCAAAAGATTTACAAAATAAGAATCAATTTGACCAATTCTAAACGAGTTGTTTCTCTCTATTTCGACAATTTTGTCCATTGTAGTCATTACGTAGATACTACCCAGACGAAGACAAAAATAAGAAAGTATGAAACCTCTTGAAAAAGAGGAGTAGTGGTTTTTTCGTTCATTCAATCATCTCAGAGTTCCAAAGTGCAGTAAGTCATAATAAGCTCATTACACTTTATATACTCTCAGATTTTAACTCTTGTTATAGGGAGTTTTCTTGAAATACTTAAATTAAGAAGACAAGAAAACGTCCTCGAAGAAATCGTCACCGAGTTTGAATTTTAAACTCACGGTTCAAAGTTGTAACAAAAATGTATCAGCAGATCAATAGTTAGCTTAATTGTAAACAATATAATCATAAATAATTTCGAAATAGTCCGTCGAACACTAATCGTGTTTATCATAAAAGCAAATTAGTTTAAATATTGTCTTTCCCGAGTGCAATATTTGCCATAAGTCGTATAGCCGCAAGGATGTCTTTAACACTCATATAATTGTAGTACATGATCGTAGCAAAGCCTTTGGTTGTAACATTTGTCCCGAATCATTTAAACTAAAGGGTCACCTCAAGGCCCGAATTAATACATTACATAATCGAAGCAAACCCTTTGAATGTCAAATATGTCACAAATTATTTTTACTTAAGGGCAATCTCAATCAACACATAAATACAATACACAATCTAATTAAGCCCTTCAATTGTGAAATTTGTCACAAATCATTTGGAGATAAGGGAACCCTCAATAGACACATAAGTGCAGTACATGATCGAAGCAAATCCTTTGAGTGTGAGGTTTGTCAAAAAGCATTTGGACAAAAAGGTAATCTCCAAAGGCACGTGAATCTATCTCATGATCGTAGTAATCTCTTCGAATGTGAGATTTGTCAAAAAGAATTTGGACTGAAACAACACCTCAAAACTCACATAAATACAGTGCACGATCGTAATAAACCCTTCGAATGTGAAATTTGTCACATATCATTTGAACAAAAAAGGTATCCTTAATAATCACATCAATGCAATTCATAATCATAGGAAATCTTTCGAATGTGATATTTGTCACAGATCATTTGGTCAAAATGGTATCCTCAAATAGTATGTTACTGCCCTAGGCCGCAAAAAACAGATAAGTCCCAGAATACGTGTAATTAGTGGCCGAGGCCGATAAACACGTGCTCTGGGGCTTTCTTTTTTCGCGGCATAGGCCTGTATACTATTTTTTCATACACAGTGGCCCGAAAGCGAAGTAGTCATTTTCGGGCCGCTGGTATGAAAAAACAATACATTTTTTAACAACTATACATTACCAGCGTCCCGAAAATGACTACTTCCCTGTCGCTGCTCAAAGCGTGAAGAGCGATTTTCGGGTCACTGTGTATGAAAAAACATTTAAATGCAGTACATGATCGTATCAAACTCTTTGAATGTCAGTTATGCCACAATTCATTTAGAGGAAGGGGTAACTTCAGAGTTCATATGAATTCAGTACATAATCGGAGCAAACCCTTCGATTGTGAAATTTGTCATAAATCATTTGGAATAAAACATCACCTTGAACTTCACGTGAGCTTAGTACATGATCTTAAGATCGTATAATTCTCGTTATCTCGAGTCATTTGGATGATATAAAAATTTCTGTAATTGAACAAGTGCGCTACGTAATTCTATACCAATTTTCAAGTAAATATACTCAACATATTTCAAACTGTTATTAATTTTGTCAAGATTATGTAAAACTTTTTTCTCACCTTTCGTGCATAAAGTAAAATATAAAAAATTTATTGCCTTTTATTTGATCTTCTGATTATTGCTTTTAAACCAATTTCCCAACATCCTATTTATCAGTTGAATCTTGACCAAATTACCTACTCCATTCCAGAAAAAATAACGATTATCTTGCCATAACATTTACGAAATAATACTTCCCGTATCGTACATGCAATACAATAAGTCGTCACTCGTATTACATCACCCCAAGAGATCCGCAATGATTGAATTTTCACCCTCGCTCACTTCCTCGTGTCGTTTTTAAAATAAATTTAAAAAAAAAAAAAACAATACATCCCATGCGTTCGTGGCAATAACCAATTTTTTCTCCTCGTCCCACGCACCTTTACTCTCTATTCTAATATAAGGTTCCGATTGGCGATCGACGCGCTGCAGCAAGTTCATTAAATACGGGGCTGGTGGATTAAAATACCTCGAAGGTGGGCGACTGATATTGAATTCAAGGCGACGATGGCTTGGAAAAAACGTTATTATACATCTCTTTCATTAACGTGCGTGCATACCACCACCACCACCACCACCACCTCGTGTGGCGCGTACGTCGAAGATCAGTTGCTATTTTTAAATCTCAATATACAAGGGGTGTGGGTGGAGGGAGGTGAAAAACAAGAGATAAACATCGAAAGCGACACAACCGCAATGACCAAACCGATGAATGTATTGGCTTGTTATAATTTCCAAAGCCCCCCGGAGGTTCGCATAAAATAATAATAATAATAATCAAAACCCTGAAACTGGGAATTGGGCTCGTGAGCACACAATTGCGGCAACTGGCCAACTCTCGTTTTGATCGCATAACTAGCCAGGGTAAGAGAGAGAGAGAGAGAGATAGCCACTCCTGATTGACGTAAACGCACGTTCGACGACGTATAGCAGCAGCAGCAGCCGCCGCAGAGCAGTAAATTGACTCTACGTTAATCATGCAGGACGTTAATGGACGTTCGAAGCGTTCGAGGCTGCCCTTCCACATAAATACATACACACAACGTGGGCAAAATTGAGTTTTAATTTTTTCTTTTCTTTCTTTTTTTTTTTTTACGGCAGCAGACGCTCTTTCATTGATAAACATTGCATTGTACACTCAAACGCGAGCGCGCGAGAAAACTCACGAGCTTTTTCGAATGCGTTGCTGTAAATTATCAATGATCCAATCTTCCTCGTTCGCGCGCGCGCGTACCTTTTATATGCATACACATGAAAAAAACACGACGCGACGAATCCTATATACTTATAACTGGGGGAAGAGAGAGAGAGAAAAAATAGTCTTTGCTGCTATGCATGGAAAACGATAAATTGCCAAAAGCTAATATCGCGTATATAGCCGTATAGTAAAATGAAAAAAAAAAGAAAAGAAAGGAAAGAAGGAGAAAAACACGAAACGTAAAATTAAAAACCTTCACCTTCGTGCGTTGCTTTTTGTGCGCGCGCGAGACCTCATTAGCGAACTGTCAAGTCAAGGTGAATGTCAAGATTTTTCCTTAACGTTCGTATATAACGCGCGCGTATACACTATTTAAATAATTGTGCACAGATCTTGTCTGGACAAAAGAGAGAGAGAGAGAGAGAGAGAGAGAGAGAGAGAAAGAGAGACAACAAAAACCCGGGGGCGGAATATATTAATGCCGTTTTCATTCCCTCCGCGCTTTTCCCGTGCGAGCTCGAAAAAACAATGAAATTAAATTACAATGTAACTCGCGCAGCGGCACCACTACCGTTACGCGATTCACCTTGGAAAATTCAAGTCTAATTCCTCGCCAATGAAATGCCATTAAGCTCGACTCGGGCGTAGTTATACAAACACACACACAGCTGAATGTGTCCGTGTGCAAAATTGAATTTCTCGTAATGGCGTATACATAGTATATAGTATACCGGGAGGAGGCGGGGGAGGAGGCACAAAAACTTTTGAGAACGCGCGCGCTTGGTGGTACCGTACTATACTGCTGCTGCTGAGAGTGAACTTTTGGCGACGACGACTACGGAGTCTTTCTTCCTCATTATTATACTTTTACTCGAAACTATGCAAATCAATGCTTGCGCCTCGGCGAAACCTCGAGTGCCAAGTGAAATATTCCAATTAACTGCGCGAGCGTAACCAGTGCACACTCACACAACTACGAAAAAAATCACGATCGCTTTTATCGTACTCTCGAAGTTTTTTTCTCGTTAAACTTCGTTACGATCATGCCCATGTGTGTGCCGCATACGAGAGACTAATTAAAGCGCGCGAGTAATTATTATATTTGTATGCGCCCGCGCTTGTGTATTATATATATGTATAATTTATTCAAGTCGCCCTGAGGAATCGATAATCCTCGCGTCGTTAAATAAGGGCGTAATAATACGCACATGAGAATACGTATAGTATAGTGTATACGTGCTTGGCTTATGACTAGCCTCGATGCACACAGTGGCAGCACACATGGGCATATATAATTATTGCCACACGTGTCGCGCGCTGTAGGAAGAGGAGGATATATAATACGAAAGGAATACGATCAATTTGTAGTTTGCATCGAGTTTTCCCTCTCATCTTCCTCTTCTTCGTCTGACTTTGCTCGACTCACGGATCGAGATTGCGTCACGCGCATATCGATGCTGGTATATGTCCATATGTCCCACGGGGGTGGAAATGTGCTTCCCATGCAGCTATACTTGCTACTGCTGCTGCTGCTGCTGTCGTTGGCATTGACTGCTGCGCGCACACGTAATTTAGAAGCTTCTCATCTAATGTTATTATTTTTCCATGCTGCCGCGCGCGCGCGCGCGCGCGCTCGTGCCTTGAAAATTACACACGTCTTACATCACTGCCGAGCTGATATCGATTTCGAATTTTCAAGTTTATCAAGGTAAATATATATACGAGCTTTAAAAGCGAGTACGTTAACTCGAGTCAACTCCGAGGCTTCCGATACCATCTAGGCTTGTACACCCCGTGTGTGTTCGTGTGTGTGCATTAACTTTTAATTTTAATTAAGTACATATCGTACGTCATTTTATACATTATGCAAGTTTCTTCCGAGTACTAGCACTACGGTTCTGCAGCGCGATAGACATCAATTCATTACTTTGGCATTTACCTTATACAGCGAACAAAGGGCGAAGTTTATATAAATATACGCGTAGTTTGCAAAGTATATATGCTGCGTGAAGGATCGCACGCGCGTCGCGCTCGATTAGAGAGACAAGAGAGACGAGAGGAATAAAAAGGGCTGCGATGACCCTCGAGTGCATTATATAATTATACGTGTAATTTCCACCCGAGGACTTTTTACAGTGAAAGAGTGAGAGATGGGGAGAAAGGTTAAAGAGGGAGTCACTTGCTCTTCCTTTTTTTCTGTCTCTCTCTTTATCCTAGAAAAAGCTTCGGAGCTCTTTTGCGTGTTATATTTGTACACGATATATTATTCCCTTTTCTTTCTCCGCAGCAGCAACGCTGAAGACTGTGTCACCAGAGCAATTATATTCGATGCATTATCGTGATTAATGTTTCGTTTGAGAAAAGCAAAAAAGGCTAAGATGTAACGTTAATAATAATGATGATGATAAGAGTGATCGTGTACGTTTATATTTAAGGGCCCAAACAACGTCGAGATTGAGTCAAGTTCGCACTGATTAAGGCGTGTGCGAATGAAGTTCGGAGCATTAATCAAGCCGAATGGCACACGCGCGAAAGCCAAACGGAAAAGTCAATTAAGGAATCGAGTGTGTAAGAGCGAGGGACGAATAAACTAACTGATATCGTATGTTTTTGGCAAGCTCCATAATTTCAAAGATTCGCAAGCTCTCTCAAGGAGAAAACCTAGTGTGTGCCTGTGTGTGGTCGAGATAGATAAGTTCTCTTTGCCTCTTTCTCAATGTCGTTAAAATTTGCCCGCGCGTTGTGCATTTTTGCACACGACTTTTCTCTTCCCCTCTCTCTCTCTCTCTTTCTTTCCCTTTTTTTAACGACTTTAGGAAGCAAATGAGTCGGTATGCAGAAAGATCGAAACGATATTAAACATGAAAAAAGGAATAAGGATCGTGTGGTAATATAGGCCGCGCGCGTTCGAGGCCGAAACGATATCGGCTATATAGCCTGAACACCGAATGCCCATAAACTATATCACATATATAGTCGAGAGCGAATGAGGGCTGTTGCCGGGCGGAACGAGTGAGGCTTCTTGCTCTAACGAGTGCTGCATGCACCATTGCCATTGCTGCTGCTGCTGCTGCTGCTGCTGCCACTACTACTCTGTATAACGAGAAATATGTAACGTTATATGCTCGGCTCTCTTTGCGGTTCCTCGAGGGGTTACTCTGCGCTGGGCGCGCGCGCGTGCGATGTCTGACTTAACTGGATGTATTTCTACTTGCGGACTCCCCGAAGTGGTGGTTATGTATATGTAGAGCCGAACGAGCGTACTGGCCGCTTACAACCTGCACATTTTGCTTGACAGGGGAGAAAAGAAAAATCATGCCGATGTATTTATCGGCTCTATCCCCCTCGGCGTGGCATGAATTTTCCATCTCTCTCTCTCTCTCTTTCTCTTGCGCTCTCTTTCTTTAATTCAAACGAGCTTCGGCTCTGATCTCGCACCGATCGCTTTTTACGAGTTTCGAGCGAATGTAAAATCGAATTCGCTCAATATTTCAAGCTCACAGCGGCGACGGTGGCGGCTCGAGGATCAAGCCGGTTTTATAAAAGAACGAGACGCGATCCAAAAAAAGTGTGTGTGAGAAAGAGAGAGTAGAAAATCGATTGTCCAGGTAGTTATGTCGAGGATAATTTCACACGCTTACAAATACACGGACTTACACTCCTCAAGTATTGTCCGTGAGGAAATGCGGGTGTGTATACGTTATACAGAAGCCAACGTGTCGAGTCCAGGGCCACGTCCTTGACCCACGGGAGAGGGTTGTGTGTTCGTTTTTCTCGCTCGCTGCACCGCACAACGCGAATTTATATGTACATTATACAGCTGCTGCACAGGCTTTTCTGCCCCTTCGGACATGTGCATTTTCTCGCCACATCGAAGGAGCTTATTCCTTATCCCACTCGCAGCTCTCGCTCGCTCTCTAGGCTCTTCGCTTCAATTTTTAAGTGCGCGCAATCGAATGATTCGCGTCGTTCGTCTTCTTGCATGCCCCGCCGGAAATTCCGGTTAAAGTACGTGACTCGCACACACACACACATCATTATTATTATTGCTTTGCTGCTACGAGATGCGATGCTCGCGGCGCATCGGTAGATTTAATTTTTTTTTCTTCGCTTGCCTTTTTATCCCCATTTTCGAAATTGACGTCGCTTATTGACGTTTTTGCATGCGCACACGTATATGCAATATATGATATACAGCGTCGCGTACCTTTTCTCGAGACGACGAGGTATATACAGAAAAATGTTTCGAGTTACATAGACATTTTTTGCCATGTCGATTTATCCTTGTCAAATTGTTGCCGCCCGCGTCGTTCGAGGCATTTTTGCGTGCGCGACATCCGAGAGCTGAGAAAATATTTCTCTCTCTCTATCTCTCTCTTTCTCTTGTCGTCACAGGTAAAGACGTCGTTCATTTTTTTTTACCTCGGGACATTTCTTATGTATACGCCACTCGCGCAACTTCTAAACGGTTTTGTTGTTGTTGCATATATACGGATCCCCAGCAGATAATCCTAGAATGGATGATACAGCGTGGGCGCCTGTAACGAGACAACCCGCGGCAGACATTCGTCGAAACAAACACGATCTTCACGAAATATATTACACAACAACGTGTGCCGAGCTTGATGAGAAAATATTTTTTTGGATTAAAGGGCATTTAACGAAGAAGAAGAAGAAGAAAAAGGTAAAAGAAAAAACGTTTCGCAATATAAACTCGCCCCTATACGTGTGTACAGAGAAGCGATACTTTTTCATTCGCCCAGCAGCAGCAGCAGCAGCGGCAGCAGTACTCGGGGGATCAGAATTTATCGCCGGCCGCGTCCTCTCAATATCTCGGCTTCTTCGCTTTCTTATATTGCTTCCTTTATATTTCTTCGGTAGCCAGCAGCAGCTTTATAAAGCTCGCGCATACCCTCAGTTGTTGTGGGGATATATAATTGGAGGCTGGTGCGGCTACTGGACGCGCGAAAAATGAGAAAGAAACAAAAAAAAAAAAGAAAGAAAGAAAAGAGGAGAACGACAAAGAAAGTTCCGGGTATATAAAGAAGTGACGATAATAATAGGAGGTGAATTCTCGCACAGGATTATATACGGGAACTGCTTCCGCGAAAGGGTAGCAGTCTTATATGCATACGTGCGCACATAATGAATACGTATGCATATGTAAGAAAAAAACACAGTCTTCGCAGAAACGAGAGAGAGAGGGGATAGTCGTCGTCGTCGGCGTGTGCGCTGCTCGCGTGTGTATACCTCCCCCCCCCCTCCCGTTTCCACTGCTGCTGCTGTTGCTGTGCTGCAAGCTTCAGACCGGGGGGCGGGCAGCGAGCTTTTAGCTTTCTACACGCACGCAACTCTACGATTACTACTACTACTACTACTACTACTCGTGGGCAGCAGCAGCAGCAGTAGCGCAGCAACATCATCGTCTCTCCCCGCAACGAGCCCCGCAGAAAGTGTATCATCGTCGTCCTCGTCGTCACTTGTAGCCGCTCGCTCGCCACCGCAACACGACACACGCGGACGCAGGCCAGGCCACGCCACGCGCGAGCTTTCAGTCGTCGTATACAGTTTTCGGTATATAATAACAGTGAAGAGAGCCGAAGGAGACGAATAGTTCTGTTCTTTGTTTTTTTTTCTGCTCTGTTGTTGTTGTTGTTGTTGTTGTTGAGAACCGCATGTGAACGGCACTGATATTGGATATCGTCGTAAATAGTGCTTAAAAAATAGTTTTTTAATTAAATACAGTTAACGAAGATGCGGCTCTGGCGTCCCGAAGCATGCAGGTTTGTGGCAAGCATTTTTTTGTTGTTTCAAGTAGAAAAAAAAAAGTAGAATTGCTCGAGTTTCGTCCGGCGGCAATTTCGAGTTGTCGTTGTTGTTAGTTATTATCGTTTACGACGAAAGATATAAACCGAAAGCTGTCTATGGATCGTGTCCGAGTAAACGAGCCTCTATAACTCCATCATATTTACCCGCTGCTAAAGAGACAGAGGGAGGGCAAACCTTCTGTTTATTTATGCAGAGCGTGGAAGTATTTAAAAGGAGATAAAAAAAAAGGAAAGTTGTGTCCGACCACTTGTGCATCGATCGGTACTTATAACACTTTTCTTACCGTCGGGTGAGCGCGCGTAACCGATTTATTTTTTTATGCCTTTTTCACCGTTTACGCGCGACTTTGTATATGATTCGTGGTTGTGCGTTCGAAGTTGATGTAAAATTGTAATTTACCACCTAACTGTGTATTCTCATCGTTAATATAATGGCTTGATGACAAAAAAATGACCATTCAACTATTTCAAAAAGTGTAGAGCAGCTTTCGATCGCTTTAAATACGATTGTATTACTTTGAGCCTTTGCCGATAGATGGCGAGGTGCCTTAATTTTGTAAATGCGTAAGTAGTAAAGTCAAAATAATTGTATAAGTAACATGGATTTCAAATAGTCGATATAGTCGACGGTAACTGAATTATTTCTATGCAGAAGTTTTCAATTGCCGTTTATAATAATGTTATAAAATTCAAATCAACAAATTCAATTTAATTGATGTTTTTTACACTTCAATGGTAGAAAATGAATGATAATTATCGAAAGTGTATTTAAATGATAATTTGTGTGAATTTTATATACTCTAAACTTGGTATATGTCCATGAAACGTTACACTTCTGATTAGTGCATGTCCAATTCTAATTACCCTTTAACGTCCGACAAACTTTTTCGCTCGGCTAAAAAAACCAGCCATAAAATGTCGAGTATTTCCATCGGGACGATGTACCGGTTAAATTAAGAAAATGAAATAAAAAAAGGAAAGAAAGAATAAATTCTTAGTTTCATTGCCCGAACGAGCCAACTAATTTAACGCTGCTCAATTAGCATTCACGAGCAAAGATCTCCTCCACTTCATCCCTTCGCCCGTAGCTGAAATAAAAATTTAAAAAAAAAAAAAAAAGAGGAGGAAGAGGGCAGAGTCAGAGGCAGGCAAATGAAACGTCAAAACGGTGTTCGTGACCTCGCGCGCGAGGCTCTCTTTCAGCCTTTGAATTTCTCGAATGCGAGATATGGCACACGAGTGTGCATACGGCCGAAGTAGCGTCCAAACTTTGACCATAGAGGAATATACATATCGCGGGCTCGCATCAGTGTGGAAAAAAAAAATTGAAAAATTGAAAAAAAAAAAAAACCTGTCGAGCGATACTCGATTCTTCGTTTATTTTTTTCCCCAGCGTTAAATATTTCAAGAGCTATTATACAAAGCTCGCGAAATATGAAATGCCACCCGCACGCGCACGTACACACACTCAACTTTCATATTATATAATCTATATAAATTATATGCAGGAAATGAAATTCTCGAGGAGTGCTCCTTTGAAACTACATAATTTTTTTTTCTTTCGCGGAGAGAAAGGCAAATTTAATTGAGTCCGACGTGCCTCACGGGTTTTCTTCCTATACATTTAATTTTCTCCTTTGAACGCGAGAGATGCGCACTACACACACACACAGTGAAAATATCCTTCCCGATCTATTTTGATTACAAACACAAATACACACACACACACATAACGAAGTAATTGATCGTTTTCGTTGTACACGTATCGGAGGGTAAAAAGTAAATCCGTTAATAATTCGAAGAGAGCTCTGCTCGCTGACGGTTTTAAATGTACACTAGATACACTGCTGCTGCTGCTGCCACTGCCTTTGTTAATAGTACTTTAATTGAGAATCAAAGAGCTTCGAGAGAGAGAGAGAGAGAGAGAGAGAGAGAGAGAGAGAGAAAAAGAGAAAATAAAGGACTGGAGAATCGATCGTCGAGACTGAACTTGGAAGCGTCGGGTAAAGTAAATTTGTCCTTATAGCTTTTCTCCAAGGTTTTGCAATTATAATACCCGAGTTATTTCAGAATTTTTCGTGTACATATTTACCGAGACAATTTTTTTCTTCATAATACGAGCTTTTCATAATGAAAATTCGGTGCACAGTTACGTCCGAGAGTTGGTCAATTATCTGTAAATGGCACACGTGTCTGGCAATACGGTACACGTTTAATTGATCGAAAAGCTCTGTCTCTCTCTCTCTCTCTCTCGCGTCGATTGCACAGCTCGTACGTATAACGAGGGCAGAAAAAGTTCGCATCGATTTCCTGTTCGTATAGAGTAGTAGTAGCTCTTCGCCAAATAATAACGACAAAAACAACACATCTCGTCGATCATGATCGATTCGCATCCGGGCTGAATATATACACCTGTACACGCGTGCACAGAGTTGCCAGCTATCATTAAGTCTCGTTCGTTAACGCTCGACAATTTCTTTTACTTTCTTTCTCTTTCTTCGACTCGTCTCCCCCCCCCCCCCCCCCCCCCCCCGCCACGGCCCTTTGTAATCTCGAGGCCTCTATCAAAGTAGGCATAAAGCCTATAGAAGAAAGTCGCGAGAGAGAAGGAGAGAGAAAGAGCTTTAAGTCGTCGCGTGACTAACTTTCCACCGCGCGCAGCACAATACCATCCTTGAAGGCTTTTTGTGTGTGGGTGTGTGCGTTGTAGATCGCCCCCCGCGCGCGCGCGGCTGCCCCAAGAATCAATGTCGGATCGTTTTTGCCGCGCTTGTTGTATATGAAAGGCGGAAGAAACCGAAGCTACGAAGAAAAAAATTGTATACGTGCGCGGATTTGGAAGGCCTCTGCGTGTCGCGCGCGACTACTTGTTGGGCTTTTAAGTTTTCACGCGCGGCTGGACAATTATATTCAATGAAAAATCTTAGAAAAAGAGAGAAGTATAGAGTCTCTCTGTAATAAATCACGCGACACAGACTCGCGCTCGTACACACCGCTAAAAGCTTTTCCTTCGATTTTCATTCTCCTCCCACATCTGCACATATTGAATCAACCCTCCTCCTCCTCCTCCTTCTCTCGTTCTATATATATGTAACAACGTCCTACAATATAAATCGTAATATAAAAATCTTTTTCCTCTTTTCTTTTCCTCGTCTCGCGCGTCCATGGCCAGGCCAGCAGCAGCAGCAGTAGTAGTAGTACATACACAATGGGGTCCGCCGCGCCGCACAGACGCTTTGGCATGAATAATGCAACGTTCGCTACTGCTGCTACTGCTACTGACTCTCCGAGCGACTCGGCACGCGCGCGCGAGAAAACCTCAGCTCTCGCCGCTGAGATATAATCATTACCACTATACTATAGTCGTAGCTGTACTGGCAGTTTGTAATTCGATGCTCGAGTAGTGTCGTTATAATGTACCGTCCGATTCGATGGATTGTGGATTTGCATATAGTATAATAAAATCGCTGCTAACAATTTCGTGTATATTTTCGCAGCATCTACTTTTTTAAAATATAGTGGTCGAGTAGCGTAAAAGCTCTGTGCAAGCACAAGCAGGCCGAGCAGTACCAGGGAAAGGAAGTGACCACACGAGCTCGCGCGCCCGTTGAATATTCTAGCAATTTATAAGGACCGTTAAGAGCAGCAGCAGCAGCTAGGCCGCAGGGGGTGAAGGAGGTATACACACACTGTATGCTCGTTTAATCTGAGAATTTGAGGTTGCTGAATTCAGCCCCGAGAATGAATTATAAAGATGTGCGTGTGTGTGTGTATAAACACATAGTGGCTCGCAGAGTTTATGATGATGATGATGAGGAGGAGGAGAGCCCTTTTCTAATACCGGAAACACGGAGGGTAAATTAGTGTAAATCATTACTGCGCCGTATTCAAGAGAGACGTACAGAGAGACGCTAGCGTTTGGACCGTTGCCCACGTGTGTGTAAACAACGCAGAGAATTATATAGAGCAAGAAAAAGAAACACATCACTGAGCGCACCCGGGCGGTGGATAGTAGTATTCGTGATTTTTCCTTTCGAGCTGTATCAACGCGATTGAAATTCTCTCGAGCGCTCTCTTGGCTTGCGGTCATATATAGGATACGTATCTATACGAATGCGAAGCTTTTCTTTGATTTTTTTTTCCCTACTCCTCCTTTTATTTACATTACCGCAGCGAGGGCCGAGCTAGCTAGCTGCAGCTCTCGGGGCTCGAGCTCAAAAAGAATCTCGTGTTCGCCGTGGAGAGGAGGCGCGCGCGAGCAATCGATATATAGTGTATGTGTGTTATAGCAGAGGTATGATGCAGCGATGCGGTGGTGGCTTTTACGATCTTTTTGTGCGGAGGTAGTGTTACAAGAGAAAGAAAAAAAAAGGGCCGCGAAGTGCACACAGCGTGTACAATATAATACGAGACGTGCCATTTCTGCGACGTCGAGTGCATCGTAGTCGCGCGGCTCTTGATTCGTTTTCGGCGAGAAACAGAGCGTTGTTACAGGGGGGGCTAGTAGAATACGTTGTGCATTGATGATAATGTCTTTGCAGATATATATATATAGCCGAAAGCAGTACTCAAGTTTTGAGTCATACATTTAATAATTATAACTGAACGACTACATAAGTAAATTTTCGAAAACTGTGTTTTACTTTGCCACTTTGGGGATTTGCAGATTTAAGGTGCTCGCCATCCAGCGGTGGAGGCTGGCTTTAATTAGGATGATATTTTATGCACAATTGACGTAGGAGATCAGTACTAAAACATAAAAATTTCAAACAACATTCATCAATTTAAGTATGGTATTAAATATTTACACTAGTTTATTTTTGCATTAAAAATGATGTATTTGACTTTTCTTATTTTTCTGTACATGCTGTTGCATCGATTTTCAACGAAGTCTCCACGTAATAGTTACCATCAATAAGAAACCGAATCGATTACTTTAATTTTAATGTTTGATTTTTTACATAAAATCTGTATTATATTGTAGGTTTTTTTTAATGGATTTGTTTTCTTAAAAGTTCGAGCTTTGGCATTTCAGTTACGCTTCGATACTAAAAACTTCATCTCAAAAAGTTAAAATTTTTTTAAACCAAAACTAAAAAGTTGAACGATCGAGCATTCGAAATGATAAATGGTGCGCGCTAAGATACACCAAATCGACTCGTCCGAGTAAATTCCCTTTCTCTCAACAATTACACGAAAAAGTACACCTGGTCTTGAACGCACAACTTTGCAACGCACAACAACTGCATCCTATACCCGAGAAAGTATTTATACTTTTTCTTCGCGTCAGCGCGGGTAGCCTTGAGCGCGATATCGTACACGCATCAGCGAGCAAACTTTTGTTTCTGTTTTCCTTGTTGTTTTTTTTTTTTCGTTTCACGCCGCTCGATATATATGAAATATGTAAATTTGTCATATCGCGCATCGCGCGCGTCTGTTATACGATATTGTGCCTTTTATGAATGAATGATTCGTGCAAAGTCACCCGACGACAACGACGACACATTGCGATGCGTCGCTGCTATTATTATTTGCGCGAGACACGAGTACGTATGATTAAGACGTCAAGTGTCATTCAACAATGACTCGGTGTTATATTGTATCGGACGTCTTCGGTAAATAACCATATAAATATAGAATTTATGTAACTTTTTTCATCCCACGTAATATCGGTATATTAATTTCGCATTATACAGATGCGCTTTTCATCAGAACAGTATAACAAGATAAATTGCCTTTAATTAACCGTTTTTAAGCTTCGAGCTCCGACGTCGTCGTCGTCGTGCAGCGGACTTGGCAGAATTACTCGAGTGGTATATAGTACTTACGTATTTTATTCATTATAACTCGCAGCCATCGCTACGCATAAAGTTTTATAATATGGAAAATGATTTTTTGCCCCCCCCCCCCCCCCCGTGTTCATGAATATATTTGCTCTTTATAATAGCCTCGCTGTTCTCCGGTGCAAAAGTATAAAAGCTCGATGTAAAATTCTCTTACGTAAATTCATGGAATGAGAAATACAATTTTATACATATCGTATATAAAATAATCCTGGTTAATATATCAAAAAGTCAACGAGTTAATTCGTTAAGAGTATTCTCGAACAAAAAAAAAAGGAAAAACAAATCCAGTTGTATCGGTGTTCGTGAGAGCTTTCATCGATTTTCTCATCCTCGTACGCTGTAAAAAAGGGGGTCTGCACGAGAGATAGAGGAATTAGCAGCACCCACCGGGCGCGAAAGGTCGAAGATTCGCGGCGAGACATTAAGTTGTACAAATGGGCGGGGGGGCTTGGTTGGGTACAAGTATAGATCAAAAATTAAGCTTTCGCGCGGGGCTTTTCATAATGTAGTTATTAAGCGCGATGACGACGACGAAGAGGTGATTTATCCGTGCAGCCGGGCAGTGCGCTCGAAAGCTCTACTGCGATACGACGAAAGATCACGACCCCTTCCTGCTGCTGTCTGCGGGGGAAGGTTTAATACAGACGAATCGACGCGCAGCAGCAGCAGCAGCGAAATAAATATTCGGACACGCGATATATCGTGTATATATAGCGTATGTGCAGCTTTCACGTTAATGAAAAGCTTGGATCCGCGCACGTGCGACATAGTTTTATATACAGCATACACAACGTTTATATACTCGCGGACGATACTTTTCCGATATTGTATAAATATGAAAAAAAAGCGATAGCTTCTTCGCTAAAATATAACAGGGGGTTTTGTGAAAGCCGAGCCACGAGCTCGTTAACGTAATATGTAAAATTCATTTGAAATATTGTATAAACGCGCTTCAGTGGTTTCGAATATAAAGGATAATAAAATTGTATAAATAAAATACAAATACAAATATACGAAAATTCGGTTTATCAAGCTTCCAACAAAAAGAACCGCTCGAGCTTTTTTCGAGAGCTGCCATGCTCTATATATATAGGATCGTCCCAAAATCAAACACACACGCGAACTTTTACACGCGCCTGCAATTTCGTTGAAAAAAATCACAAAAAAAAAGGAAAAAAAAAATAGCTGTTTTCCTCGACCTGCACGTAGACGCGCGTGACAAATTGGAGTGATCCCTTTGAATATATACACGCATATTCAGAGTCGAGAGCCGAGCCGAGCCTGAGCATCATCGACGTTGTGTGATATACTATACGCGAGCTTGCAAGCTCACACGCGCGCGCAACGCGCTAATGACCCCGTAACCCGCGTTATACACCTTAGTCTACACACAACACACACTATATTTATACGTACGATCGATCGTGTCGAGCGAGAAACTTTACTACTATTTTTTTTTTGCTCTCTCGATCATCTCACACGTAGGTATACGCGTGTGTATTACGAAGCACATAAAAGCTCGCGCGCTCGAGAGGTACTCGACACGCAGGAAAGAAAGTCGATTATCGTCAATTAGCGATACATTAATAAACCCGCGCGATCGTTTTTTTTTCCATCTATGCATATCATCCTCGGTATACAAATACGTTTGTATATCTCTCAATGTTATATCATACGTTTTTTCTCTCTCTCTCTCTCTCTGTCTCGATGCAGGGCTCTATATGTAAAATCGATATGGCGATATTCATGGCCAGCGTGTGTGGCGCAGCAGCAGCAGCGAGTAATACACGACAAATACGACGAAAGAGAGTAAAAAAGCTCGGCGCGCGCCGGGCCGCGAGTGGCAAAGTACAAAATAGCATCAATTGCGAATACTCGCGCGGCATTGAATTTCCGGTCACGCCCGCGGGGCTCTCTCTCTCTCTCTCTCTCTCTCTCTCTCTCTCTCTCTCTCTCTCTCTATACAGAGTCGTATAATTTTTTTTTTTTTGCAGTAGAGCTGATATAGGAGAAAAAAGAGAACGTCAACTTTTCGCAGTGGTGGAAGTTCTTTTTTGGTCAAGTTTCGGGTTGCGCGACTGCAGAAACGCAATTGCGCGTCGATTCTTTCGTTTTATGTGTGTGTGCTCTTTCGGGAGAAAAAAATATGCTTCGTGTATGTGTAGTGATGAAAAAAAATTAATCAGGATTTTATTTGTTACTCGAATAGTAACGATAATAATAATAATAATAATACAACCGTGAATTCCCTAACTTATCGCCTAAGCAACGAAAAAAAAAAAAAATTATACTAGCTAAAAAACAGTCTTGTCGTCGAAGTTGATCGATCATTCATTTTCTCTTTCCAAATTTTTCTATCGTCGTCGTCATCATCATCGTCGTAGTCGTGGTCGTGGTCGTTATAGGTTCGCCACCGCCGCGTTGAAGGAGTCGCAGCTCACGCTCTTGTCGGCGTTGAGGATGTCCTTCACCGCGTCCTCGATCGCCTTGTCGGCGTAGACGAGAACCTGCTGCTTGACGATGTCGGGCAGGGGCTCGCGCGTCTTAATGTTGATACCCTTGGCCTTGGACTTGATGTTGCTGAAGGTGACGCGGCAGGGCGACTGGGAGTAGCGCAGATTGATGGTGCCGGCTATGCGGACCTCGGTCACGGTGGCGCTCGACTCTTTGAACGCCACGTTGATGAAGCCGATCTTGGCCTTTATAAAAAGTTTTGTGATTAGAATTATGGTAGCGATTGAGGCTCGAGCTTTTATTTATCTTTTGTTGAACTCACCTGCGAGCTCGAGAAACGAACGTGAACGTTGGGAACGATGACTTGGAATCTGATGGCGGCGTTTTTACCGGTACGGCGCACCTTGATGTCAGCGATCTGTCTCATGTTTCTCATATCCCTGCGCAGAAAGAGGATGAAATTTTTCGTTTTAGATCAATCATCTCGAGGGTATTTTTTTTGTTTTCTTAAACTCACTTGATTTGGCCGTCTCTCAGCGTGTAGGTTATCGGTATGAAGCTCAGAAAGCTCTGCTGACCCTTCACTAGGTCGACGTCGACCACACCGGGATTCTTTTTCGCCACGATGTTCAGCAATTCCTGCTTCAGCAGATTGAAGCTACATTCCTGTTCGATAAACAAATAAAAATAAAAAACATTAGTCACGCGATTTATATAATTATTATGCGTTTTGTCGAAATCGCGGAAGATCGATCGATTTCTCGTACCTGTCCGCAATTCTGCTGACTGGATAATTCAATATTGGCAAAAAAGTATACGCAGAATGTCAAGAAAATGATGCTTCTCGTTCTCGTCTTCATTATTGCTTACTGTCTGATGTGTGGCAGATAATACTGAGATAAAAGTCTGAAAAGAAAGTGCGAGTCATGTATCGTTCATTGCATTTTTTAATTATAAAATGGTGAGTCAAATTTGTGAGATGACGTTTCTTTTTTTAATTCTAAACATCGTGCAAGTAGATTTCGTGTATAGGAATTTTATAAACAAATATTATTTTGTCTTCTTTTTGGTAATAATTATCGAGTGATTATCGTACACAAACACTCAGGAAATAAACAAATACAATTTATCAATTGCTTGGCCTGTCGAGTGCGTAAATAATGAAGCAAATGTTTCGAAAAATTGTTCTCGAAAGTGATTGAAGAATCGATGAATGAATTCATCAAGCTAAGATGAAAAGTTTTCTTTCACAATTTTTCCGATTATTTTCAAGAGATCGTTGTAGTTGCTTAGAAAAATATGAATGTAAAAGTTTCATAAAAGGCACTTTGAAAATTTTCTGTCACGTGTTTTTACACGATGAAAAAATACATCACGAAATTTTAACACTCAAAAAAATTTTCAAAAAAACTTATTGTTTCACACATTTTTTTATGCAAACAAGAACTACTCGTCAATTTCACTAAAAATGAGTCTACTAGTGAACTGACATAATCTTGCAATTTTCTGTAAAAATCTTGAAAACGCGTACTTTTTTTCACCGAGATAATACAAAAAAGAAATGACAATTGGAAAAATGCGATTACTCACCTGATGTACTCGACGCCGTCGAAGTTTACAATAAAATGTCTGAAGCGAAAAGTCAGATGCCGACATTTATATATCAATCGACGATCCGTTGTAATTGTTCACCGTAAATTCTCATCTTTTGATTGTGTTAGAGAGAGAGAGAGAGAGAGAGAGAGACGGAGCAGCAGCTGAAGCAAAGTAAAAAATTTTTTGGCGCACACATACACACACGCAACAGTGTTTGATCAGCGTTTGTTTGTACAACAATAACAACGATTATAAAAGTGATTTATGTTTTATGGCTCACCTGCTTCCTCAAATACAACATGATTTTTTGAAGTATTTTCGAAAAATTTTGATTGATCGCCTCGCTTTCGTAAAGGTTTACAGAATCACGAAGCGACTTATTTCGGTACACATTCGATTCGAATTGATTCATTATTATGCATCAACTGTACAAACGCATTTTTTTGCTATTTAAAAATTTTTTTATTAAGGTCGAAAATTAAGATTATAAAAAAAAAAACATTTGTCAATAATATAAAAAACGATCCATCATCGCGGAAGCCGATCGGCGACTATCGCCAAAAACGGCTCGCACTCGACGCCCGACTCGGAATTGAAGATCGTCGTCGCGGCGTCGACTAGGGCCGGATCGAGGTAGCGCATGACCTGATCCTTCACCCAGTCGGGCAGATACTCCTCCGTGGTGATCTTGACGCCCGTGGCGTGGGTCGCCACGTTGCCGAACGTCGCTCTGCAGGGCGTCTGGCCACGATCGAGGACGATCGCGAAGCTCATCTCTATGGCGGAGATCTCGGCTTTGGGATTTTTGAAGGAAAAGCTGAACCAGCCCAAGCTGCCCTGTCGATGCGAAAAACGAAAAGAGAAAAGAAAAATTATAATCGATCCGTGATTGAATTTTTTGTCTGTGTACACGTAACTATCGCCGTCGCCATTTTTCCCAGCATATTGGAAGCTTTGACGCGGAGCTTTATGGTAATGCGCTCGCCTTCCTTGTTTATCTCGACGTCGCCGCCTCTCACGATTTTTCTCACGTCGCTGCGCACGAAAATGCATATATATTTTTATTATCAATCGCATGTATCAATATTTAATATCGATTGCTAGCGCGCTATAGGCTGCACTCACGAGATCACGGAATCTCTCAGCTCGTAATTAATTTTAAATCCCCAAACTCCTTGGCTGCCCTCGATCAAGGGAACTCTGAGATTGCCGCTGTCGTCTTTTACAAAGATCCTGAGCAGCTGCTTTTTCAGCGACTCGAACACGCAGTCCTAAAAATAATGATTAAATAATCTATTTTTGGTGCACCATCGAGCAATTATCCTGTGTATATGATGCATAAATACCTCGTCGCAATTGGCATTTCGATCTGAAAATGTTTATACAGACGCGCATAAATTATGCATGCAGATGTATTATAATACAATGATAATATATTAATAATTGCAATTATTTACTCGGAGGCGGTAGCTTGGACGAGACCAATGAAGCGCGATGGGCCGCGACGACGCACAAAACAAAAACGAGGATCAGATTGTTGTTCATTATTTCTTTCTTTCCTCGCTCGTATATAACAAAACGAAACAAAAAGTCTTCCGGCGACGCTTATATTTATGAGCTTCTTTTTTCTTTTACATCGTCACACGCGTATAGAGAGAGAGTGAAAAAAAATTAGTCAGAGACACGTCTCACGTGGCAGTCGTGATGTGTGTTAAAACTACAACTTACAATGATAATATAACCGAATAGTTGTAAATCTCGATACTACTGTACTATTAAGATACGTAACGATTCGTCATTGTACGATATTATTTACCAATACTCGTGTCGAGATATATACGCCTTATAAATTTTCTCAACTTGGACCGACCCCCGTCGGATTTTATTATATCCTCGACTAATTTTCTGCGCGTGTGTGTTTCTGTGCGCTTCACTGCCGCATCGGGTATACAGATGATTTTATTGCCTCGTATCTGCAGGGATAGCATCGATATTATTACATCCCCCGCACGATTGCCCCCTGTTATACTGCTATACTCGTATATAAACCGAAGCCATTCGACCGTACCGATACGCGTATAGGTACTGTTATCGTTTCTATGCGGGCTCGACGTCGAGCGACGAAAAAAAAATCATTTTGATACTCGCAATGCTGAAGAAAATAACATAACGATTCTTATATTTTGTAATATTTTCACGCGTTCAGTGACGCGCGATTCGATTGCGCATATCCTTTTACGTGTAAACAGAGATAAATTATCGCCGCGCGCACGCGTATTATTATTTGTATACTTCAGACTCGAATTGTTTTGCGCGACGATTCGCAGCCGAAGTAATATCGTCATTTTTGTTTGGCATTATTATGCTCGCAGAGACCACTGAGAGAACTGGGCCGACTGTTGGGTAGCTCCTCCAGCGGCGGCGCCTCGGCCGCGTCCAACAACAACAATAACAATAACACAACCGATAGTACCGAAGTCGTCGTGACAGAAGCTCGACAGCAATCATGCGAAGACTCGGCGACGACACCGGTCGTCGCTACTGGCCTGCCGCTGCTCCAGGTCTGGCCGAGCGACTCGCCCCGAGCCGTGGCCGACGACGACAACGACGAGACCTCGGCCTTCGTCTATCCAGAAGCTGCGCCGCAAATACAGCAGCAGCAGCAGCAGCAGGACGACAGCGGCATCGATTCCATACAGGTGAGCAGAGACACGTCGTTGTCTCGCAGCTCCTCGGGGAGTCGAGTGCACTCATTTCTATGCACGACGCGGAGCATGTATATTGTCAAAAGTTTCGAAAACTTGTGCTATGTGTTATATTATGTGCATGTCTCGCGTCGCGCGGGGCGTAGGTAGTAGTAGAGCGAGCGTATTGTCGTGTCAAAATCATTTTCGAATTGCGCTGCGGAATGTAACTTTACGCGCGACGCGGCGACGTTTCAAGGTTGACACCCTAGCCCTCGATAGCTCCCTGATATTCCGTGGAATAAAAGTTTAATTAAAGTCCGCGCGTGAACGCGGTCCGATTCCGCGTTTAGTTAGCGTCGTACAATCCGAGCATATAACTGGAAAAAAATAATAAAAGCTAATATCGGAGAATAAACGTCGTGTATCAAATGATGTATATATAAACTTTAACGAGACAAATACGCGCGGTGATTTACATATTAGTATATCGTATAACGCGTGCTTCAAAACTCGCGAAACTTTGTTTCCGTAATTTATACGTAATATACGTACAAAATGAAACTCAAATATCATAGTGTCGCGCGCGACGTGCTTGAAGAGTTATATCATCCGATTTGTAAAACAATCTCGTAAATCATAAATTTCCTCCCCCTTTTTTTCTCGAATAGTTGAAAAAAATAATAAATAAATAAAAGCTCGTCGATACAGCTCGATTATACAAAATCATCGAGGCATTAATACGTCCGATACAGATTATATTAATACACGCGATCGCACGTCCTACGCGTTGTAATATTTATAGTCGCGCGGATAATATTAGCAGCAGCAGCGCGCGTCGTTTTGCGTTCGACGCGATCCGATATATATGGAATTATTACACGCATTCCTCGCGTGCATAATTAATCCCTACTCGTAAATAATGTAACGAGCTTATTATAACAATGGGCTCGATTGGTGTCATTGTGCATATCCATGGAATCGGTACATAAATACCTATCATTATCGTAATACGACAAAAAAAAGAAGAAGAAGAAGAAAAAGAAACGACGTGTACGAGTTGTAATTTTGCGCGCGCAACAACGTGCACGGTACATAAGGATGGGTCAGGGTGATCTGCGCGCGAGGGAGAGACCTTGACACATACCATTCGGAAATGTATTATATATGTGTACTCTGCGTTGTGCCGTACGAAATTTCGATCTTATACCGGCTCTGTTTTTGGCTCGTTCGTTTTTTTTATCTATGTATGCACATTTTTCTCGCTCGTCTCTCTCTCTCTCTCTCTCCCTCCTTCGGATTCAAAATGTGCGTATGCATACAGCAACGTCGACGCGGTATAATAATGGCCTATCTATACGATAACCGTAATATGCATGACTCTCGTAATTTCTTTTATTTTTGTTTTTCACGTGCTGCTGCAGCTGTCGCTTTTCGATTCCAATAAACACAAAACTGTCGCGCAGTCTCGCGAGCTCGATACAGTGCACAAATCACCACCGCCGCGGCGAATGACGCAGGCAGGCAGGCAGGCGGCCGCGCGGGCGAAACTATTATTAATTGAATTTACAACTACGCGAATATATATCGCGTCGTTCCCTTTACGAGCTCGAGTTTTGTGTAACTCGCTGTTGGCATGTATATATATATATATATCAATGAATAATCAAATAATATCGCGTTACAAACTCACGACGCGCGGGTTGACGTACACAAATGCGCCGCCGGTGTTATATATATATATATGCGTACACATAATTATTAATAATAATGCACACGAGCCGCAGCACTCGAGCGTCGACAGGTACATACGTACATACGTACCGTACACAAGTGTTAATTGAACCGCGAGCGAATTTATTGTATACATATAAACACAGAGAGCGTAATCAATGAGATGTAAATTCCTCGCCGCCGATCGCCGCGTCTCGAAACGCCGCTCGCGGTTTTATTCCGTTATTTAAGCATCGACAAATAAGAAATATAATTCTCATACATAATATTTGATCGCGATTTGTGATACATGATGTAATTTGTATAATTGAGAGACAGTCAGCAGCAAAAAAATTCCAAACAAGAAGTTTACGATGCATTAAAATGTATATATAAATGATGTATTTAATTAATAAGTCAAATATTAGCCTAATTTTTGCGCTCATATTATACATCGTTCGCGCGCGCGCGCGCCTCAACTTCCTCGGCGATCATCGGCGCGCAATTGGTTTCCGAAACGTTCCAGAAAATCGCAAATTGTGACACAGAAAATTTTCCATCCACGGCCATCATTATTATTTGTTATATATATATTATGTGATGCAATGAATGTTTACGCACTCGTCGCACCGATCAAACACGCTATCAAAAAGTTAATGAATTATTATTACCACATATTATATTAATTTCTCGAGTCTCGATTCTTGCCGCCAGTCTAACGCATGTGTTTTTTTTGCTCTCTCTCTCTTTCTCTTTCTCGACACTTCTCTCCACCACCACCACCTCCTGCCTTCTTCTGCCTGTCTGTCTATCTTCATTAACGAAAAAAAAGCGCTTGGCTGTCGCCACGGTGACGAAACTCAAGGCCTCGCCCACGCCCACGGGCGTCGTCTCCACGACGACCTGCGTCGTCGTCAACTGCGGCAGCAGTCCCTCGACGACGCCCGGACAGTCGCGCAGGCCCTCGCTGCTGCATCCGGACCACGCGAGGATCCACGGCCTCCATCATCATCATCATCATCATCATCATGGCCACGGTGCTGGTGGTCACCATCACCACCATCATCATCATCATAATCAACCGCATCATCATCACCATCATCATCACGATAAGAACGGCCGAATGTCACCGGATCGTGGCTCGATCTTGGACGGCGATGGGGATCCGGCGGATCGGCCCCCGAGCCCGTCCAGCTCGACCACGAGCAGCCTCAAGTCCATGCCCAGCTCGGCCGTTACCTCGACCCATTCGAACGAGCGTCGGCGCAGCAGCAGGTTAGTCCTGGCCAAACAAAGGCTTATATATGCTATATATATATATATATATATATATATATATATATATAGCATGTACGTATGTGTGCGAGGGTGCGAGGAAACGTATGTGTATGAAAGAGGATTGTCGCGGGATTAGTGGGTGGGAAACTCTGTGGGCTCGAACTCTCTCGGGGGGTAGGTTTGTTGGTTGGTGGGTGGGTGGGTGGCTGGTGGTGGTGGTGAGAAGCCTGTTGCCCTAGTCCGGACGAAAAGCAACAGGCGCTCGCTCGTGCCTCGTGTGCCTCGTTTTATTGTTCTATTTTTAGAGCGAGAAAATAGCACTATAACCCCCGGCTGGTGCGCGGCACGTGCTGAATAGGGTCTTTAAAGTTTTCTTTTTTTTGTTAATTAAAGGATTTTATTGGCAACTCCGCGAGTAACGAGATCTTATCTTGGGGCATGGAACATATTATCGCCGGGTCAAAGTGGCATACAACGCAGTGTGTGGCGGATGTCCTTTTTGTGCAGAGAGAGAAATAAAGTTTATTTTTTGTTTTTTTCATCCGGAAAAACCTTCAATCCATTACTCGTTTCTCGAGCAACTTTTATTGAATCAGGCCTTGAATGATGCGACGCTGTAACGAAAACATCGAAGTATATTCTTGAAAAAAAATAAAATCGAATTTTTCTGCTTACTTTTCCATTTCCTTTCATATTTTTGATAAAAAGTGTGTCTCTTATGGAACGCGCGCTGGCGAAATATAAAGAAGAGACCGTGATTGCGCTCGCAGTTATATAATGACAAATATTTAGTTTCGACGGATAAAAATTGTAATAATAGTAAAATATATGATTTCAATTGATATTTATTTGCGATTGATGGTCCGAGAGAGCTATAGAAAATTTCACTCGTATTTACTTTGGTTTTTTTCAAAATAAACGTGCATCGACTATTATTTTAAATATTAAAAGTGATGAATCGAAATAACTTGAAATATTGAATAAATTTTAATGTCTATTATAAATATTTTATATAATGTAAATAATCAGTTATTCGTAGAGAGCATTTTAAATTAAACTGTCAACATTTGCGCGTCAAGTCGATTTTACCGAACCGAAAGAAAAAAAAAATTATAAAAAATGTAAAATTATGCAAGTTATTTTTTGATAAGAACCATCGTATGTCACAATAAGCTCTTACACGAGCGCAAGCTTTTATTAGCCAACAATGCGATTTCCGCTCGGATGGCGTTTGCGCTAATATTAATTTAAAGCTCTCTCACACACATCCGGATTTTTTTCAATATTATTGCTGTGGCTAATAATAAATTGCACACATCAACGGACATATTTTATTCATCGGTGCGAGTTTTTTTTTGCGCATCGCGAACAGATATTTTTCACGCTGAGCTGAGTTGAAAACAAAAAAAAAAGAATGCCTTCGTACCACTTTCGTCTAAATTACAATATACTGCATAGACAAAAAGGCACTCGAGGACACGCGTTGAAAACCTGCGCGGCGTGCATAGTAGTAACAGTATATCCTTGGAATATTTAAACAAATTTTTTTGATCAATCAACTTCGGAAAATAAAGTTTCTTTACACCAGGGAGATATTTTTAAAATATGTCCGAATGAAAAATCGATTTATTGATGATACCAACTATTCGAGTGATGATATTGTCAGGCATGCCCTTTGTACTTACAAATAACTTGATTTTATGCATGTAATATTTGAAAGTGACCTTACAAAGTAGTCGCGCGCGCGCGCACGCTTGACATAACGTTAATTAATTAACAGGACGTCAAAGAGCTACCGACGTAATTGTAAGCGCAAAAATATCACGAGATTTAATTATAGAATATATACCAAATTAAAAAAACTGAACGGTATGTGTCAAGATAAGATCGCTTTGATTTGATTTTTTTTTCAAATCAACAAATGATAAATTACATGCGACCACGTGGAAATATATGAATTAGAGAGTTTTTGATTTGAGGTGGTGTCAGAGAAATTAAATTTGTATTAGAGCTGTTTCTTTAAACAAATAATGGAATATTAATTATTGTCATTATACACAATATAATAATATTAATTTTGGTTAAAAAATAAGGTAATTTTCGTTTGCTTATTGTTTTATTTAATCGTTTATGAACTGGACTGAAATAATAACTGAACTAAAAATTTACTTTGCACTGAAAAAAATCTTATGGGTGGATGCAAGAACAAATATTTTTCGGTCACAGTAAAATAATTGGAAAAATGTAGCAGCAAAATAAATTACACTAATTTAGCTATCCACTCTTACTGGATCTACCCCTAAGAATTTTTTCAGTTTATATAAGCCGAAGTTAATAATTAATGTTTAACGGACAAAATAAAAATATGATTTGGAGAAGATTGAAAAGTAACTTATGAATTACAAAGGTATATTTATATATAAATTTTTTTAAGGGGATCGAAAAAAGTTGTTTGAATTTATCAAATAAAAAGGTTTTTTTTATGAATTATGGAGTTTTTCTTCAGGAAACACACCTGTGTTAAATTTTGTATTATCCTATGAATTGAGAAACATGAAAATAAAATGTTAATATTGAATTTTTTGTTTTCGATCTAAAAATAAGGTTTTTCATAACTCTTTATACATCAGAAAATGTGTCTCTAGTATCTTCTATAATTTAAATTAGTCCAGGATTCATCTATAATGGCTTATGGTTTCAAAACCCTGCGCTGCATGAATTTGAATGCAATTTTTGGCTAATTGACACAATTGCAATCTTAAAATGTTTATTAAAATTTTCTCTTCCACTTAAGTATAACAGAATTTTAAGAAAATGCTACGACATTTCTTCGCATACTAATATACAATAAAAATTCAAAAATATCTTTTTTTCAACGCTTATTGACAATGATTTAATCGAAAATTGCATTTTGATTCGCACAACACAAGACTTTGGAATCATGAGTCATTATAGATGTATCCTGTACTAATTTAGATTATTAAAGGTACTAGATTACTAAAGGACATATTTTCTGATGTAAAAAGAATGATAAAAACATAATTTTAACTTTTTAATTTACAAGATTTAAGGGGATGTAAAATTTGTATGAATGTTCAACCACGTATACAAAAAATGCTTGCTTGTATCCACAGGTACAGCATGTTCGACGCCCTGGACCTGGAGTACGCGCTGCTGCGCGCGGCCGCCCGCGGCTCCGTCGGGCCCTACTCGCTCTCGGAGTCGCTGCACAAGCTGACCTTCACCCAGAGCCTGGCGTTCCCCGCACTAGCGCGTGGCCTCGCCACCAAGCAGACCGTCGCCGCCAAGAACGCCAAGCGCTCGCTCCAGCAGCAGCACGGCGAGACAGGCATGAACGCCTTCGCCAAGGTCGTCACGGCCCTGGTCCTGGTGCTCGTGAGCGTGCTGGTCTTCGGCGTGGTCTACAAGTTCGTGAGGACGTGAGGCTGGCTGCTGGTCTCGCAACAGGCCGAGACCAGCAGCAGCTCCGCCTCGGCTCGGGTGCCACCGAGTCCCAGCGATGCCAGCGATTTTCAACAGCGGCAGAACAGCTATTACTCGTCCTTCGAGCAAGGACCAAGTTGAAAGAATATTGTAAGATCGCGATGCGAAATTTTTATTTCTAGTATCTTTTGAATTATCCAGGACTCAATTTCTTTCCTACGCACCCTGGTATTCGTTCCTGAATATCCTCACCCTATGCGATATTGTCTAACGCTTGAACAAATCGATTTTTAAATGCCCAATAAGACATTATTGTGCCTTTAAACTTTTATCAAAAAAATATATTAATACTTTATCCAAAAGCGCCTCCGAGAGCGAAGTTATGACAAATTTTCTCAAATGACTGAATTTACCCTGTTTATGCACTGCGAAATAAAAAGTTCAACGATCAATTTGCAATCGGGTACTTAAAAAAAAAGTGGCAATGTCAAAGAAAATTCGGAACAAAACATTATACGATGTGTGTGTGTGTGTACCTCGGCGATTTATTATCTTGCAATCTTATCAAATTGAAGAATCGTGTATATTCGTTCCATCAAAAACTTGATGTATATATAATTAGTGTCAGTTGAGAAAACTAAAAATAAAGTAAAGATTGCGACAGAGCCGAGCGAAACCAAACAAAACTAAATATAATAATCGTTATGTATACCAAATGCGAGAACAAAATATTTTATAAAATTTGTATTTTCAGTCGTTCAAAAAAAAAAACTAATAGATTTTATAATTAACGCACCCACGCATATATGCATGTAGCGTTCAACCGATAACAAAAGCGCATCGCTTTTCTGAATTATATCTGTGCACACAGCAAATGAAATTTAGCGAAATGAAACGTCAATCATATCTTCCTCGGTGAGATATTCTCTGTATAATTATGATATAAACATTGGAGCATCGTTCTATAGTCGTGTAACGTGTGTTCTGAGTGTCTCGTTTTGAACTTAAGTATTACGAAACTGTAATTATGTTGCTCGAGTGTATATGGTTTAATTGTTAGATGGAACTATATGGATTCAAAGAATGTAAATAATCATATTTTTGGAGACTTCTCTTGCGAAAATCTGAAACTATATTATATTTTCCTAACTACTCGGAGATACCTACCGTGAACCTTTGTATTAATCGGTGCCAAATATTTTTTTAAAACTGAATAAGATTTTCATGAAATGCATTTCAAACGTTTGCATAGAGTAAGTATATTTTTAAAAAAGTATTTTCCCTCGTGAACGTTCATCCAAGCTGGGCTGTCGAATGAATCGTCCGAGAATTATGTTTACCCGATGAATTTAAAACCTTGTAAACTAGAAAAAATTAACTTATGATATTGTAATATGTAAAAAGTTTAAGAAAAAGCATCGTCATTGCGATAAATTAAGTAACTATTTAACAATTTTTTTTATTTATTATATAACTTACATATAGTTAAGAATAAAAAACTAACAATTATGTAAATTTAATATATTTGAAGAAAACTAATATATTTTGGCTTTTAAATGTAATTTTTTTGCATAAATGTGAAAAATAGTTATAAGTATGAAACGAAAAAAATAAAAGGTACAAATATACTCTGCAAGATTTATTTCTTATCCTGAAAAAATATGGTAGTAACAATGAGACACAGATTCCGATTGAAAATTTATTTATTAATGATATAGTAAAATGAACAATCAATAAAAAATTATTTCGCACAATTCATAATTATACCGTTCGAATTTTGCCAGAAATCAGAAACTTTGAATTTCGGGTTTTACACTCACTGTAATTTTTTCCAAAATTTTCAAACAAATTCAGTTGCACGGAATGATCCCCATTCAAATTGAGTACTTATTTCGATAGTTTAAATTTGTATAGTATTATAGAGAAGTGCTAATTTATCTACAGTGACTTTTTAATACGTAGCCATGAATGAGTTTTTCCCTTCAATTTGGCGCGACTTTTTTATTTTTCAGTTTATTTTTAGACATTATTGTATCTGTCGTACATACGTATACCAATATTTCATAAGTACAATACGAACAATACGTTGTTTTTTTGCTAATACGTGAAATATCTTGAATTGGAATTTTTATGAAGCTTAAGATAGATGAAAAGTATGTTTGTCAGGACTTCGATGAGCGAACAATATTATTAGTTTCTTTTTTTTTAAACTCTCATCTTTCTATTCGTCTATTTTCTTTTTTTTTTATAGTCGTTTATAGTTTATTTACACGTACGACGCCATTTTATTGCTAATTTAAATAAAAAAATCATTGATATCGTGACCAGCTTCATCGACCATAACACTTTTCAATCTTATTTAACATTAACTTCTTGTTTCGTCAACAAAAATAACAACAGTACATAATTTATGTGCATCAATGGAACATTTTACAAACAAAATTAATGAAACAACGTTTTTGAATCAATCGATCAATTGCAACGAGAAATATTTATTTTACATCGTGTATATGATTTTCTGTTGCGATAAGCTTTTCTTCGTATCAATAAACATTCAAATAAATTAGACACTCATGCAGACAAATTCATCGTTCGTAGGTAATAAAAAACTATCACAGTTCATTTTTGCTTCATAAAAAACTGAAACTGACTCGATCAAATTAAATTTATAATGCATCAAAGTAATTGTAGAGAAAATTATAATAGCATCTTCATTTTGCCTGTAATTGATTGCGTTTAATAAAGCCAGTCGCAGTACAATAAAATACGCGAGATATGCTGCAAGTTCTATTTTCGATGAACAGTGTCTCAACTCATTCTCTAAAATTCGTTTCATATTTTGATATTAGGCCGTACTTTTTCGATTTTTCATGCTACCTTTCGAACTTGGCTATTTACGGAGCCCATGCACATTATTAACGATCATGGAATGTTGAACTTATACTTTTTTTTTTATTAATGTATAAAAAAATACGCGAAATAATTGCTTCCACATACTGCTTTCGATTAAATTTTTATACTTTCTTTGATTTCATCTATTTCGACGTCTATATTATTTAAGAGTTAGATCATTTTCCAGTAATATACGACGATCATGATAGAAACGCTTATACATTCTTAGCGCATATCGGAGACGCGTTGAACCGCTCGAAAATTAAATGATAATAATAAGTTTAATCATCGTTGCAGACCCTATCAGCGATGCCTTGTTAATACTACGATGTTGCGAGTTGGCTTTTGTCTTTACGGCTACTACTAAATTACGTTTAAATGACATTTTTTTTACAAGTTTTGTACTATGAGCTTGCTGACATCGCGCAGACCGTTTCCTCAATTTCGTAGTATTTTGTTCCCTATTGTATCTTCCATCGATTTCAAATTTTTTTTTCTTCAAATTTTTTGTCTATATCTATTGGTTGCTGACATTTCTATCTAAATCTTGGATGTAAAGTTTGTCTAGCCTAAATGTATTTTTAATCAGTTTAAGGCTACAACATGTTTTAGTGACAATCTGACTATACTGTATACCACTTTGGTCTCTTTTGTTCACATTAGTAGTCTTTATTTTCTTGTGTACTATAATTGTTTTCTTTCTTAATCATGTTAAATTAACCGAATCTGAGATATTTAGGAAAATGGAAAATTAACATTATAGATCGTTTAACACGATTAATTAATAAAAAAATAAATGAATGAAAAAATTATGCTAATCGATAACAAAATCATTTTAGAATATTACGATTTTTTAAAAATAATGTAAAGACTAAGAGAGTAATATAATATAAATAATATTCTTATTGAAAAATTACTTTTACATTGAGTAATCTATGAATCTAAAAAACTAAATTTACTTATCCATGATTATAAAAATATCGATCGACCCTACTTTTTCATAGAAAAATTGAGAGCTTCCGTTAAACACCGTTTACCATATTTTACTCTTTTCTAACATCGATTTAAAAATTGGAATGCAACAATTCAGTTTTTTTTTGACTAGAATTCAAATCAACAAAACCATAAAGCTTTTTTGATTGAATAGAAAAATATTCTCTATTATTTTTCATTACTATTAGATTGTCTTTTAGCGACACGTTTCTACAGTTATTTTATAATTTTTGAAGCTAGATATAAATGAACTCATACAATTTAATTTAACCCAAAGTTGAAAAATAGTACCAAGTGGACCAATCTTAGGCCTCGATCAATTAAAGGAAAACACGCATCATCAATTTCTTAGATTCTAATAGGAAAAATTGTCGAATTATCTAATCTCAGTTTCTCGTCGAGAATCGTTATTAGCACAATCAGTAGCTTTATGATACACAATGGTTGGATTTTATGATTATTTTATAACGAAGTTTCATAGAATTAACCCTTAATTTACAATTGGATGTCGATCCTGCAAGGAATCCTTCAATTCAACTAACGCAACTTATCGCACAAAATAATAGTGCTTCAATAACTTACACATTTCAATCGCCTAATTTCATGCCAATTTGAACCTCCATATCAATAACAATCGATAAATTTTCTTAGAAATGAAATTTCTTTTAACATTGTAAAGCAATTTAGCTACAAAAAACAACTGATTCTTTTTCTCTATTCACATGGATTCAAGTTGCCATTCACACACACGCGTGCGTCTGCCGCAAGAAAGAACGCTTACAATGAAGTTATAACACGAGATGTTCAAACATGATCATGCATTATGCATTTATGTATTATAATTAATTTTTTGGTTTTGCGTAACGGTTTTCCCTGGACGGAGGAGAAATCATATATATTGTTACGATGAATGACAAAATTCCAGCATCGGTCATGGAAAATTCTTTCGAGTTTAATCATTATTATTTATGCAGTAAAATAGCACAGGCCTATAATATTGTATTTGCGCATGACGACACCATTATTTTTTTTTTTCGTTTAATCCATAATATTTATAATATTGTCATATGCGCGCTCTTAGTAGTTCAACACACTCAATCTAAATGAATAACAATCAAGTGGTAAATTGTTTGTTTTTCATGCTTGTAGCTATTACACGTGTACGTACATTGAAAAAATTGCTCCTATAACCCTACATTTGAATCATTCAACTCTTTACACGTTATACAATTATGCTATACTTACTTATTACAGAAGTTTCACACCCAAAAAAGACAACAAAACAAAGGTAAAGAAAGAGAAATAACATTAATACCTGATTTACGATCTCTCTCTCCCTTTTTTAAATAAGCTCATTCACCCTCTACACCGGGATTAAACTATCCAGTCTGGAGGAAAATTGATTAAACCCTCTTTTTTCCATCGTGTGGCGCGCGCGTATACATAGACGCTTTTTATTTTTAGCTCGCGATCGAAGCTCTTAATTTATATCCTTTTTAACACTTCCCCCTCGTTTACACTTTGTGCGCACAGTGTGCGTGCGAAAACGTCGATCTCTCGATGTCGTTCGTTTATTTTATTTTCCTTGTTTTTTTACTGATAAATGATCGGGTGCGTCGGTATGATCGGCAGATCGCTGTCGAGCTTGAGCTGCACGCCGTCCTTGGTCATGAGGTAGTGGGTGAGCAGCTGACCCTTGCCCTTGACGAAGACCATGCCGCGCTGCTCGAAGCCGAAGCCGAAGTTCTCGAGGATCATGCGCGTCTCGTCCGTCACCTGTGCCGTTCGGATATATAGCAAAAATTATTTGGTTGTAGAGCAAAAAAAAAAAAAAAAGAAACCTCGTCGTCCACACTCACCTGGAGAAATCCGACCTTGCCCGTGCTCTCCATCCTCGAGGCGACGTTGACGGTGTTGCCCCAGATGTCGTAGTGGGGCTTGCGCGCCCCGATCACCCCCGCCGTGACGGGCCCGTGATTGATGCCCATCTTGAGGACGAAGTGATTGAAGCTCTGCTCGTTGATGTGCGACAGGACGTTCTTCATCTCGACGGCGAAGTCGACGAGGGTGGCCAGATGCTGCCACTGGGGCTCCTTGCTGCTGCTCGCCGACTCGGTGATGCCCGAGGCCGCCATGTACGTCGAGCCGATCGTCTTGATCTTGATGATGTCCTTGTACTTGTCCTGGTCGAGTATCTGCGCGCGTAAACGACGGGATTATAATCAATGTCGCATAAATCGGATTCGTGTAATGTAATACGTGAGCCGAATCACGTCGATTCCCCCGTGAAAAAATGTGTGGAAAAAGTTTGGCTTACGAGCTTGAGCGAGATTTTTTCCAAATTTTTTTTTAATTTTATGTTTTTTACATTCGAGTGTAATAGAAAGTGCACCAGGTCAAAAATTAAGGCAATGCGACCGAGGTCATTTAAGGTTTTGAGGTAATTTAAAAAAAAGTTGGGAAAAATCTCGCACAGGCTGATTAGCCAAACTTTTTTTTCCATACTTTTGGCACATTCTTTTTTCACACGGTTCGGTATGCATGGAAAATTTAATCGCGAACTTTATAAGTATTCGTCAAAAGATAAAAATTTGGCCAATTTTTACAGAAGCTACAGAAGCTCAAAGTTGAATTATTATTTTGTAAATGTTACTTTTCTTTTGGGGGTCTAGATTCACTTGAAGAATGCGTACAAATTTTCGTAGAATTTTTGGAAAACTTTTTCGAATTGTAATAGAACTACTTTTAGCTTTCTAGTTTCTTCTTCTATATAGTTTTTCAGTAATTTTTCGTAGCGAGGATCTAAGCAGTTTAGTAAAATAGGTAGATTTGAAAAGTCACCTACAGATGTCGCATTCGAAACTCGTAGTAAAAATAGTAATACAATCGTAACATATCCCTATATATATTTCGCAACTGATATAATAGTTTTTAACAAATTTTGTCATTTTTTATTATTAGCAATTTTTCCCTAAAGTCATTGCTTTTGGAAATATGAATCATTCTTAAAATAGCCCCTTATTGGTTCGAAGTATTTTTGTGAGTATCACCCGTGACTATAACAGATGACAAAGTGTCCAAATTTCGTCACTCTAAAACATATATACATTTCATACGATTACTCACCGCGTCGAAGTCCGATATGACCTCGTTCAGAAACCTGAGACACTCCAGGCCCTGATTGTTGATGCTCTCCTCGCTGTAGAAGTCGGCGAAGTTGGGCATGCTGGCGAAGAGTACGCCGACCTCGGCGTAGCTCTGGCTGTAGAGGTCGTCGTGGTGGCGCGACGTCGTCAGGAAGTACGAGGCCACGTGGGGCGGCAGGATGTTGTAGATGAGGGCGCCGTTGCGCCTCTTCATGTCGGCCGCGCGCTCGCGCTGGGCCTCGACCTCGCGCGCGCGCAGAAACAGCACTCGGCGCGACTTTTCCGCCTGAGAGGAAATAAAAATTATCATTAGGCAAGGTACACGAACGTATAACATAAATCTGGTCGATATCGGTTGGTCGTGTTATATACCGCAGCTGTTGACCTGCATTCGCGCGTATACGACCGGATGCGCTTTTTTTTTCCTCTTTCATTCTACTCGGGCACACAATGAAACGTGGCTCTATATGTGCTCTTTGGGGGAAATATTTTACTGTAACTATCGGTACTTAAGCGCCGAGTTCGGAGTGTGCATTATCTCCGCGAGGAAACTTTTTCATCCGCGCATTGTGTGTAACTCTTTTATCCCAGAAACTCCACATCTCTCTTTATAATCGGCATCGCACATCTTTCGAGGAAGTTTTCGTCTGTTTTTAACTACTCATCTAGCATTTTAATATAAATATGTGTATTCACTGGAAGAGGGATTTTCGGGCTCGAGAAGCTTTTAAAGACCGAAAGCTCGCGGTAAATAGGAAAATCTTGCTTCCTTGGAAACTGGCCCCTTCGCCTTTATCCGGTTTAAATTAAAATCTCTATATCTCCCCTGCACCCCTCGAGCCGCGCCGAGCGATGTCGGTTCTCTCACGCCCGGAGATGCAAACTTGATGAGTTCGGAGAAGCTATATAGGCTCTAAAGCCCAAGCGCGCGCGCGCGCACGAAATTAGGTCGTGTGCGATGCGAGAGCAGCGACGGTAGTGGCGGCGTCGGCGGCGGTGGCGCATCTTGAAAATTTTCGCGATTTGATAACGAGAACCAATTAGCTTTATCTTTCGCGAATAAAGTTTGAAATTATTAAGAGGCAGGAAAGAAAAATATAAATACGAGATAACGTCGAAATTGCAAACGTTTGATATCGAATTTTCTCTCTGCGATTGCCGATGCGTTTATGTGACAGCTGTCGAAGAAAAATCTTTAGGCTCTCGGTTTGGACGATTTTACGACTTCTCGAAAATTAAATTAAAATAATAGGGGGAAACGCTTATAATTTTACGATGAGGACAGTGAAAAAGTTTCTTTGATATTAAAGAGCTATTGAAACTTGTCATATATAGTTTCAAAACTGTAAATTTTTTAAAACATTTTATAGCCTTACACAGAGCTACTCGATTTTTCGCTATGTAGTAACCATTTTTCGACTATTTATATTCTCGCAAATTAACATTTCAACACTTCTCCAATAGTTATTGTCAATTTTCGAAATTCGATTAGAAATTCTGGATAAAGGAAAATAACGTTCATGCTCATATATAAGTGTGCCTGACTTATATAATTATTTATTCTGTACCACTTGCAGATTTAAAAATAAAGATACTCGCCATCTAGAAGCGAATGATTAAAGTAGTTGTAAACAGGTTTACATTTTGTGCAACAATTAAATTAAAATTTTAGGGACATTTAAAACGCTCGTCATATTTTCATTCTCACCACACACATTTTTTTATTGTAAAATAAAATCTAATTTTGATTTTCTTTTTACATAAAACGCATCTTTGTTAAAGCTTCCTACGACGGCAAAATACTTGTGACCATAATTCATTTGATGATTCATTTCAAATTAACGCTACAGTCGCGACCAATCAATATTTAATAATTCATTCTTGCAATAAAATCGATTGATAAGGAGGAGAGAAATTTTAATTAAAAGACGAGCATAAGCGTGCAACGGCGAAACATGTACAACTGAAACGTATCAATTCTAAGCTCAAAAAAGTTCAAAGTAATCGAAGATGAAGTTCTTACTTTTAATTTCTGTCACTTTGATTTTCGTCGCTAAAACCTATGCACAATATGGAACATATTTTAAAGATAAAACAAGCCATAAAAAATGTGTCCACGGTTCTTGTTAAATTGAAAAATTTGCTACGAGTAAATAGATGAATAATAGGCTTTTTATTTTGAGAAAAAGTTCGACGAAAAAAAATTTCAACGAGGTACGTATTTAGACGTCGCTTTTAAACTTTTTGTGGTAATCCTGTTAAATATAATAATTTTATAGGACACAGCCTGATGATTAAGAAGAGGGCAAATACATGATATTTTTTTTCCAAGAGATTATAATTTATAATTCGACTTGATACAAAAAGTAGTTAAAGGTATTTTAACAAATTAGAAACCTTGCTTTGACTTATACAATTATATGTTAACTTTACCACTTGCGGATTTACAGATATAGATACTCGCCATCTAGTGGTGGAGTCCAAAAGCATATTATCATATTCAAAGTGCTTGAAGACTGGTCTAAATATTTTTTTAAACAGCTGTTAAATTGTGATTTTCGGATAATTTCATTCAAATAAAAAAATATAAATCATATTTACAATAAGTTAAATCGCAATGTTTTTTTCCATCATTTTTAGAAATATATACATCGATCGCGTTAACCATAAATTGATACGATATCGCGCTGTTTCTACTACTGTATCACGATTATTATGCAAAAAATTTTCGAAATAAGATTCCATTGGTTCGAATATAAAAACGATGGTCAATTATAACTAATTTATTGTTAAAGATAACTTAAAAAAAACGTGTCTATACCCATTATATTGTTTTTACCGACGCCCGTAAGTTTTACATGCGGGCATAATGTATCGCACGAAGCAACAGTGTATATAATACGAGCACAGGGTAAACGTCCTACATTGTGGGGAGGGGTCAGCACTTGACGTCAGTCTTGCGCGTCTACGTGTAAAAGTACTTATAAATAACCGGTCTTTATTTATAAAACATAATATCGTGGCTTCGACATCGAGTCCATTATTATCTATCGGTTATCCGTAAAACATACTTGATTTTTTTTTATCACACACATCGCACACGCGCTTCATTCAAAGAGTCGTTGGTCTTTGAGAAAAAAATTAATAAAGTGTAATGTATATAACTCACGTATCGAGCCACCATGACGAGGGCCAGGGCGATCAGCAGCAGCATCAGTGACAGCGAGTACTTGAGCTCGAAGTAATCGTGGCCGGACTGCACCACGGCGAGACCCTCGCGATCGAGACTCGGCGCCAGCCACAGGACGTTGACAGCGCACTGGGCCCCTGCCAGGCAGAACATGAGGAAGGCCTTGCCCAGATAGCCGACGTAGGTGGGCATCGACATGACTATGAGGGCCAGCACGCCGATGTACGAGTAGTAGGACGAGTAGGGACAGCGAGGCTGCCAATTCGCCGCGGCACTGGTGTTGTTCGCTGGCCTCGGCAGCTCCGAGTGCAGCGAGCAATTGGCCATGTCGAGCAGCAGAAAGATGCTCATGGAGAAGATCATGAGGAGGGCGAGTACGCGACGTAGCCAGCGCGCGCGCACCGAGCCACCGAGACAGGTGGCCACTGCGAGGACGAGACTGAAGAGGACGACGACGCCGATGCCGCCCCAGGTGAACGGGCCCCAGGGCTGGAGTCGCCAGAGCGGCGCCGCAGTGGCCATGACGAGGGGTCCGCCGATGAGGGAGAGCGGCGAGAAGGCCTCTTCGGAGGTGTTGAAGCCGCGCTCCTGGTCCGGGTCCTGGAAGGCCAGAGTCAGCCAGGACGCGTGGCCCTTGAGCTCGGCTCCGCCGCCGACTGAAACGAGAGGAAGCAGAGGGAAAAAAAGAGATTTTAAGGATACAAGCGTGAAAAAATAATAAGGCGGTGAGATACATTTTATTACGATCCTCGTGATTGATGTATAAATGAAAAAAAATGCAATTGTTGAGGACAATCCTTGGAATTATCCAGTCAATGTATCAAGAGGTAACACCACTCAAGGATTTTCTACCACAATATACACTTTTCCGCTAAAATTCTACTTGGTTCAGTAGAGAAAGTCTTGAACTTTAGAAGGATATTCAGTTTTTTTGTTATAAGTACCATAAAGAAGTAGCATTTTTGTAAATTAACGATATTTCTGCCACTTTATCAAGAAAATCAATGAAAAAATTTTTTTGAATACTTCAAGACATGTATTGTTTTTCATCAAAGTCCCAAGTTGAATGATCTATCGTGGCCTCCGCAAAAAAATTCCCGAATCTTGACATTTTTACAAAATCCTAGAGTGGTGTTACTCCTTAAAAAAGAATCAATTTGTTACGGTAAAATAAAAAGAATCACTCAAGAGTCAGAATTTGCTCTTGAGGGGGTTTTCATTTTACGAATGAATTGATTATTGTTTTAAATAAATTGACTGGATAAGTTTCAGGATTGTATTCAATTGTTGTTTTTTTGTTAATTTAAAAATAAAAAAATTTGAAATACTTGAAAAAAAGATATCTAAATAACTGCGAATTTGAAAAATCAATATAAGTTATTAATATCATTGAAAAACAAGTATTCAAAATAGAGAGAAGTTGAATATAATTTCACAAAAGAAAATTCAGCCAAAGAAAAGTTTCCCTCGTAGTGTGTTCGATTATATATAATTAGTGAAACTGCAGTGTTCTTTTCCTTGGTTAAATTTTCTTTCTGGAAATCATCTTCAACTTATTTCGATTACAAATTTTTGTCTTTCTATCTTATCGATAATTTGCTCGGACTTTGATGTTTTGAGTTGATTAAATTTAAAGAAGTTTCGCATTCGATGGCCATCCATAGACAGCTATATAATTTTTTGCTCTCCTACTGTCTGCCACAAAGCGAGTAGCCACTTGTAGTTATTAGGACGCATCTGTGTGTATGTGTAGTACACAAAGAGAGAGAGGTCAAAGTGCGCCTCTCGACTCGGTGCACTAAGAGGCTCGTAAATGAGTGTAGAGTATACGTATATAGCTCGAGGGGGCTAAACACAACTAGTAGTAGCTGCAGTAGTGCGTGTACAGTACAACAATGCGTACAACTCAATTTATAACGGATATAATATAAACTCGACCTACTACCACTACTACACAGCACACGAGATTTTATTCAATTATTACCTCTGCTATCGAGCTCCTTCTTCAGCCGCTGCCTGAAGTCCTCCGAGTCGTCCAGAGTCGCCCCGTCCGAGCTACTGATGCCCCTCTGCTGCGAGTAGCTCGCCTGCTCCCTGCGCACGGCGTCGTCCAGCGACGCCAGACTGCCCAGGGACTTGCGCTGGCCCGACGAGGTGGCGATCTCGACCAGTGGCTTGAGCGCCTTGACGATGAAGTAAGTCTTGATGCCGGCCTTCTGCAGTATCTCCTCGCGGGTCTCGCCGTAGGCCGGCTCGACCTCGAACTCGCCTTTCAGGAAGCCCAGAGTGACGTTCGAGATGTGCACTCGTCTGCAATGTGCACAGATAATGTATAAGCACGCGTAAGTACGCCGAGCGTGACGATGCGATGATATTATGCGCGCGAGTCTCCTGTGTACATCGGTCGAGTGGTACGTAGCGAGAGATAGAAAAAAATCGTTTACTTTTCGTTCGACACGTGTGAAACTTGTGTAGCAGAAATTGAAAAAAAAATTGTTGTGTCTGTTAAATTTATGTTAAAAATATTAAACCTTTTTAAATTAAATCAGTTTTCAAACGCTTTCAATACGACAATACCAATCAAAGTATTCGCCGCTAGAGGGCGAGTCTAATGTCATCTGTAAATCTGCAAGTGTCGTTCGATTCCCGACCCTGCCTCCCGTAAAAACACTAAATACCAGCGAGAAGGAGCCACGAAATTTTCAAGGCCCAATGAAGAAAGAAATAAGAAGACAATTGCGTTCTGGCTGACGAGCCAATAAATAATACAAAAATGTAACGAAATAATGATTAAATATGTACTACGATTAAATACTAATGTTTAAACATTGTAACAGAAAATTGCGTTCTGGCAAAATTACTAACTATGTAAATGCCAATAAAAATTAACTAAATTTAAAATCTGCAAGTGTCAAACTAAATGAACGTATGATATTTCATGAAAAAAAATGTGAAGCATTATTATTGGAAAAAATTTTAACAAAAACAAAAAGAAGTATGCCACGTGATTCTCAATTGTTATGGAAAACTCAGGACTTGCCTATTTTGAAAAAATTTTTGAAATCGCGTACAACACAATTCACAGGTTGGATACCAACCGATTAAGAAATGTGGCGTTCTGTAATATTCAAATAATTTTTTCGTTAGTGAATAACATTCTATCTATGACATTTTGAGCGTTTCTATACCATGATTCTTCCGAGGCGTTGGGTATAAGAAGCGAAGCTTCAAAAATTTCATTACAGCTTAATTTCCTTTATAAACTGATAAATTTGAACACTAAACCGAAAATTAAATTTAGTTAGGTTAAAAAATAATTTAAAAAAAAAAAATTTAATTTGAATATTTAAATTCAAGTATATAAAATCAATTAGAATTTAAGTTGAAAATCAATAAACAGCCATTTAAGACGATGCCTAGGCCACAATATTTACCGACCGAGCACAGAAAATGTATATTTTCGTACCCTTTTTTCCAAGTTGATTTTCGAAAAACGGCTCAGTGGAGCCCTCCGTATTGATGCTGTGAACAACTATATAAAATTTCATCCCATTTCATTTAACAGTTTTTCCGGAAAACAGGATCAAAATTTTTAAGCCTGAAAACCTAAATCAAAAATGTTGATCCCGTTTTCCAGAAAAACTGTTGAATGAAATGGGATGAAATTTTATATAGTTGTTCACAGCATCAATACGGAGGGCTTCACAGAGACGTTTATTGAAAATCGGTCTAGTAAAAAAGTTATTTAAATTTACATTTTTAATGCTCGGTCGGTCAAAAAGGTCGGTGAAAGTCCAACAAAATCCTTTAAAATTTGTTATCAGATTTTTGATAAAATTAAGCATTTAATTATTAGCTATTAACTATTAATTAATTTACAATATAATATTGATAAAGTACATTAAATTAATTGTTAATAAAAGCAATAACTTAATTAGGCACAAGCTTTGAAAATCTGAAGATAAATTAAATTCTAGAACCAGAAGTTAAATTCGAAAAAACACTTGCGCAGTCCGAATGTCGCTCAATTCAAATACGATTAGAAAGTTCAAAGCGCACAGCGAGAAAGGGGCGTTGCCTGTGCCTAGCCGCGTACTATTGTCGGTATCACCGCGCGTATTACATGCACGAACGGCCTGTTCTACGCTGTACTTTCACCGTTTCTAATCGTTCCTGCGCACACGGCACGCGCATACTTGTACGTCTTACACCTACAACCTCGTGTTTTCTTATACTAGCTTGCCGTGAGTTTACATTACATCGCAGCAGCGTTCACATCTACGAAGATCTAAAGACACGAAGAAAGAGAAAGTTTAGTTGCCACCACGTGCTCTTTATAGCATTCTATATACATCTTAGTGCTTTTTGAGTGAGTAATCCTTACGACGCTACACCGTAAACACCTACGCGATTGATCTCATCGAGTGGTTATTATAGTGAAGAACAAATTTTTACAATTATAAACTATTGTGCTTTTGTGTGCGAGTGTTAAGAAAAATGGCCCAAGACAACCACAACTGTTTCAAACAATTGAAGAGCTTACGAGGCAAAGTTAACTGGAAGATCGAAGAAGAGAGGCATTACTTTTTCTACCAAGTCGAGCCTTTATTCAACGGCTGGATAGGCCAACTTCCAATTCTCAAGAACATCGTTGGAGCCGAAGAAATGAGCTGGCTTCTGACGAACTATTATCAAAAGGAAGCGTTCGTCAAGTTCGTGGCTCGCAGCGGCTACAAGGACGAGCCCAAGCCCGACGAAAACAGCGGCGAGCCATCGTCGTCTCGCCGTACCACGTTGGTGCATCGAGCCGCTAAGCTAAGATACTACTCTTGCCTCGCCATGTACGGTCTGTTCGAGATCATCGACCGATTCGACGTGAACTACGTGGACGACTCGGGCCGTACGCATTTCCACTTGGCGTGCGAGATGGGCCTGTTCGACGTCTGCCGAAAGTTCATCGATCGCGGCTTGGACGTAGATGGCATCGAGCCGAAAACGGGTAACTCGGGGCTGCACTTGGCCCTGGGGCACGATCAGAGAATGGTGGCGGAGCTGCTGCTGAGGGTAGGCAAGGCCGATCCGAACTCGGTCAACGCGCACGGACAGACGCCTCTGCACGTCATCTGCGCGAGAGACGGCGAGCACGATCACGTCTTGGCCAAACTTTTCTTCGCGATCGTCGAGCACACAGAGAAGAAGGTGGTGGTGGATGCGCGAGACAAATTGGGCAGGACACCGTTGCAGTACGTTTTACAGGCCGACGGCTGCAAGACTGAACTGCTACGAGTGTTGCTGAGCAAGGGCGCCGATCCTAACGCTATCGGGGGGTTGGGAATGACGCCCCTACACCTGATCTGCAAGAGAGACAACGACGATGGCTTGGCGCAGGTGTTCTTCGAGCTCACCGATGAAATGGAGCGGGAGGTTGAGGTCGACGCGAAAGACGAATTGGGCCGGACACCGCTTCAATATGCCGTGGCGAATCTCTTGCCGAATGCAGTCGGTTTGCTCTTGAAGCACCAGGCCGATGTCGCGAGCTTCGTTTTCCCCACCGAGGACTACTTCGCCGCGACGATCGCGTGGCGCCAGGCTCCGGTCTGGGGTATGTTCAAGTTGAGGCTGGCCGCGGGAGCTCTGGCCTGCCTGGAGCATCTTGAAAAAGGAGGATACCGGCCGAGCAAGAGCGACGCCCGGCAAATCGTCAAACTGTTCTCCACCTACAAGCTGTACGAGCTGGAGAAAGACGAGAGTAAAGAACTTCTGCGCTGCCACGACTTTAACGTGGCCACGGCGAAAAAGGAGATGTTGACCAAGAATCTGTCGCTGTACGATCTGATGCGGTGCCGAGTCGAGGACGCGGCCGACCTGATCGAGTACGCGGACTACTTCAGCTTCGTGAGCCGGTGCAGAATGTACCCGAGCGACATCTGCGCCCGGCGTCTGTGCGAGACGGCGGCGAGAGGATTTTTCCGGCGATGGATCGCGAGGCTACTGGGACACCAAGAAGTGCCTGCCGAGTGCCCGAGAGGGATCTTCGTTGGACTGTCGAACAAGGAGCTGTGCGACATTTTCTTGAGGGCCGAGGAGAAAAGTTCTCAACTGGCTTGTTAGTCTACGTAGAGGCTCAAAAAAAAAAAAAAAAAAATACATGGATACACGCTTTGGCAAAAAAATTTGTTTGTTTGACAATGAGTGTTATAAAAAAAAATTTCATTAATTTGCTTGCATTTGACTTGGTATTTTTTTTCAGTATCCTTTACAACTAACACTGAGTATAACAGCTAAATATTATAAATATGAATTGAAAAAATTAATTAAAAAATCATCATACCTTTAAGTGCAATCTCTAATAATAGATAATTAATTGCTTTTTTTTATTGAATTTTTGTTTCTGGACTTTCATTTAATTTTTATAGATTTTTAGTATTTTAAATTCAATAGAATTCTTAATTAATTCTTGACTTTTTTAATTAAATTGTCAACTTGTTTGGATTTGAATTTTTTTGTGGGATTTTAATAGAACTTTACTTTAAACTACAATTCTTCTACCACTGTTGGTTGATTTTTAATTTTAATTTAACTTATATTCATACTCTCTGATAGAAATTTTCAACATCAATAATAGCCTCGTTATAAAAAATAACCGTTTAATATTTCTAAAATTATAATACCACGAGTTGACTTGAAGATTATCGAGCACACTTTAAATGACTCAAAAATGACAATTGTCTCAACCACTTTAAATACGATAATATTACTTTCACTCTTCGCCATTAGATGGCGAGTACCTTCATCTGTAAATTCGCAAGTGTCAAAAAAAATAATTATGATATAAGACAAACTCAGTTTTGAGAAAATAAGTGAAGCGAATTTAATTTTCTTAACGTTTTCATATGCGTATTATTAAAAATAAGGTGCTGCATTATTATGACTGTAAAATATTGAACATTTCTACCAGGAGCTTGAATATAAAATTTTTAATTTAAATATTCATTCGCTTTGTTTGGATTTAAATTTTTTGGTGGTAATTCAATGAAGTTTTATTTTATTTGTCAACTATCACGATGTTTTATTAACAACGTGCCAATGAGCATCGAAAAAGTCTAGACGTGCTAATGTTCTCGCATTCGTGACAACACGTGAAAGAAAATTGGCTTCAATGTACGTTTACAGATATATTTCCAGACTGTATATTATTTTAAAATGTCACACGCAGCTATATGACATCGAGAGAATCAATAAAACGTAATCGTTCGCGTAGCTTTTGTGAAAAAATTAATGACACGCGATAAATAAAAAAAGAAACGCGTACACGCATGGCAAGGACATTTTTTTAATGGCACGGATTTATTTTTCCCAGCCTCTATATACGCTCGTAACTTTTAATCCCCCGGCAAAGCTCTCTCAAAGTCAATCTCGTTTCTATTATTTCTATCGAATCACGCGGCCGTTTGCAGAATATAAATGCCTATATACATATACATTCGAACGCGATAAAACGACAATCGGTATTATACGGTGAACGAAATAGCTCGATACAAAACGTACGTACACATACGTCAAACTAGTTGCTTCCGCGTTCGAGCGGAAAGTAAATCAAGGCGACTTGTGTGTATGTGTGCCATATCCGCATGTTATATATACACAGGCAACCCGACAAACCCTATAAGGACGTCGTCGGGCGCGACTGTATCAAACGAGAGAGCTATGTAGTTCGTAGCTGTTAAGATGTGTTTTGGCAAACGTTTGCGGCTTTTATTTACGCCGTGTGTTGTGGGTGTGTGTATTTGCATGTGGCAGTCTTCCGGCGTCGTTATATATTGCGGTTTATATTATGCACGAAACGCAGGAATTACTGCGAGTGCGAGTATTTTTTTCAGTTACTTTAATGTTGAATTAAAATTTGCCCACGAATTCCGCTCGAATCGTCATTTAGGATATAGTCAATCTTCGTTCAGCCGAAAGTGACAATTCCGCCCCACCGGACTTTACTACTGCCCGTTTTAGCATCGAACAATCGTTAATTTCGATACGGTTGAAAATGTTAATTTCGCTCCGTGGCAATCGACCAAAATTACGAAAAAAAGTCCAATCGTAAAAAGCGCCTTCTGCATTCTCTGATTTTAATTTTCGCGCTTTGGTGCGCACGTATATAGGTATATAGTGTACGAACGAAACTGTAATTAAAGTAGTTCTGGTTTTCAATTTACTGCGTTTTAATTGCTTTGGAAATTTGCTTACATCTTTGAGCTTTCGGAGCTTGGACGTAAATTATTATAGAGTCGAGCTGCGAGCGAAAAGTAATATGGATGAAAATATTTTCGAAATTTTGTCAGTCGTCGTCATCGATGATTCGAAGGATGAAACTTTACTCTTTCATCGACAGTTTTTGTTTCACTCGTCTCAGTTATAATAGACGTACGGTCCATTAGGGGACGCGTGCGATAACATCGCCATTAGGGAAAAAGCAAAGTATCACAGAGTGTTGTTTTTCTCAAACTCGAGTACATTATTACATCAATTAAGGATGTGTACCCGCGCCAGTATTATCTCCACGAAATATTTTCCTAAAAAGTTACGCTGAAGTATATCCTTGAAGTTATGGCACAACAAGTTTTCATAAAAAGAAAATGAGCAATTTGAAAGATTACACACGGCTACATAAAGTTTTCTCTCGATTCGATTGCGAGTACTTGTTGTATGCTTCCTGACCCGGAAATAACTATACACAGTAGCTGCACGGAGAGCCCTAAAATACATCCTACTTTGAAGAATCGTTTGTTAGACCGGTGCACTATAAAATACAATCATACATTTCGGAGCAACTGTTGCGTGAAAAGGGGAGACGAATTCTTATTTTTACCTGCAAATTGAAGGTAAAGCTGTGCCACCAACGAGTCTCGTTGTCGAAATTCAAATTAAGGAATGAACATTAAGAGCAGTAACGAGTTACGATGCGAATTTAATAAATGAAATTTCGCAACATGGTGAATATTATAATCCTGGTACAAATGCTCAATATTCTAAGGCTAGTTATTCGCAAACAAAGATCACGCTAATAAAGAACCATTGAAATTAAGCTCTTACTTTTACAGCTATTTTCACATTGCCATTTATAACTGCAGTTGCAGATTTACAATTAATGATGCTCGCCATCTAACGCTGAAGGTTTAAATTTTTATTTTGTACAATTAAAATTTCCACACGTCATAAGTTGCGCATTGGAGTGTAAACTTTACTTATGTTAAAATCGTAAACTGAGTTATACACATATCTTCGCTTTGTCACTTGCAGATTTACAGTTAAAATGGCACTCGCCATCTAGTGTCGGAGACTTGAAGTACTATAATTGTATTCGTAGTACAAAGTGATCAAGTGATTCAAAACACTTAAATTATGATTTTTGGGTCACTAAAATTCGCTTGATATTTGCAACATATTCATATAAGAAAAATCACAAAAAACAAGCCAATTAACTGTCACGTATTTTAAAAAATTTTAAATCATACTTTTCTTGTCATTAGGCTGTAACCTTGAGAATTTCTACCAGGATATCGCCCACTCAAGCTGCACGGCGCACTTTTAACACAATAACACAACTTTCTTTTTAATCGAACAACTTATAACGGATCTGATCGACTCCAACTCATAAAAATTTTCAATTACAATTTAACCTTAATATCGAGTATATAAAAAGAACGAGAAGCGAGAAATAAAAAAAAAATGGTGCGAGCTTTCGCCCCGAATCCCGAGTCAATTTGGTCGCTCGCCACCCTTACTTTATACACATATATCTACTACTCTCCCAAGTGTCTTTGATCTACATTGTGTTCACGTGTGTGTGGTCGAGACTCGAGCTCTCTCTCTCTCTCTCTCTCTCTCTCTCTCTCTCTCAAGGCCTTCATTATTACCCAACACTCTCGGCCTCGGAGAGCGTCACGTTTTTCTTAGCTAAGCATTTTATTCTTCGCCACCGCCAACCCACACCCCTCGAAAAAAGTCATCGGACTCGAACTGATTTTTCAGCCCGCAGGCTATAATATTCGCTGTTCGGTCACTCACCCGGCTCTGCCGCTGCTCTCCATCTTGTTGGCCAGCTCCACGTCCTTGCTGTAGACGTCAAACTGCCACTGGCGCTGGCCCAGCACCCCGGCGAGCACCGCCCCCGTGTGTATGCCCACGCGCATGTCCACCGGGCTCTTGGTCGTCTGCTGCACGTACTTGATGGCCTCGACCATCGACAGGCCCATGTGGATGCACAGCACCGCGTGGTCGGCCCTCTCCTTGGGCGCGCCGCTGATGCAGTAGTAGCAGTCGCCCAGGATCTTGATGCGCAGCTGCTCGTATCTAAGCGCAAAGAAAAAAAAAATTCATAAATACGATTAAGCGCGAGGTATAATCACCTCGTGAATTCTTAAAATATCGCGCCTAGCTATATGTATGGGGGGAAAAAATTTCCCAAGCCTATGAGCTTGAGAAAGGGATCGATATCTATAAATTGCCACCCCGTTTATATACGACTATCGACGCGATCGGATCGTGTGCGAGGCGGACGCGCTCGCCAGGGGGAACACACTTTAAATGCCGCATAATTCCACCCCCGTCGTCGTCGCGAGGCCGTTTCATGCTATATACATATTATAATGTGCTTTTTTTCACTTGAGAGTTCGCGAAGAGATCCATTCGCAATGTGAGAAAGAGAGGAAATTCGCGTTATAATCGCGGGCGATGATGAAAGACTCTATTTTTTTTTTTGGTCATCCTCGAGAAACGAGTAGTAATCTTCTTAATGAAAAAAAAGCTCGCTCGCAAAAAAGCTCACACGTAATTTTGATCAACGAGCTGGTAACCTAGCACCTGCTTACGCACGCATCTCGTTTTAAGGAAGAACAAAAAACAACAACAACGACTCGCGTAATCCCTCGTGTTCTCTCGCTGCTCCATCACGATAATAACAAGCGACACAATGGGGATCGAGAGTAAGTGGGATACAACTCGCTCGCTCGCTCGCGCGAGCCCATATCGTTCAACGTCTTATCTCTCTCTCTCACTCTTTATTGAGAGAGAAAGAAGAGAAAAAAAACGAGGGTGAGAAGAAAAATACGGAGAAGAGTGTCAAGATCTATTTTTGTCTGCCTCTCGCGCCTCTGCTGCTGCTGCTGCCACTGCTGCCGTTGCTGGATCGATCCGTTTGTGTTAGATATATATAATACATTACACAAGCTCGTATTATTATACGTACCGTGAGGCAGCAGCAGCTATTATAATGTATAAAGCTCCGTTTCACGCGTCGTGTATAATGGATTCGATTAAGAAGCTCGCTTTTTCCTTTCCCCCTGCGCCCGCACCACCACGCGAGACGATAATTCGTTCGAATGCGTGAAAAACTCTCGGCAAATTATGTATACAGTCCTGTATGATACTTTTAATCGAGCTTGCGCGCGAAACGAGCTCGCGCTTGAAATTTCTCATCCTAAACTTTTCCCCTGCGCGTAAATATTTACAAGCCTTGTTCACAAAGTTTTGCATTCGCGAATCTTTCCAAATTGTACAATCGATCGAATTACGAGCTAGTTGCAGCGGCACAAGCAGCGAAAGCTCTCCAAAACTTTTCGCGTGTATACTTGAATATTTGCGCCCGTCAAAAGCTCTGCAAAAGTAGAATGTATACTACATATCGTATATAAGTATATACACAAAGGTGCAGCGGCATGGAGGGAGGCCAAAAGTTTCGCGCGCGCGCGATTTTTCATCGCGCGAGTAAAAGATAAAGCACTGTGTTATACTCTCTCTCTCTCTCTCTCCCTCTCTCGCAAGCACGAAGCGTTTCGAATGAAAACGACGACACACACACACACGGAGTATTATACACGTTAAATATACACATCAAAGCGTACACGTACTCGCAGAGTACGGTGCTTGCAATCGAGCGAGAGTACTATTTTCATTTTTCTATAAATATTTTCGTCCGAAACGCGTGCGTGCGCGTTATTTGGCCAAAAATTCACAGCGAAGAGAGCATCGCGGCAAGCTCTTCTCTCTCTCTCTCGCTCCGCGTGGGTGCGGCAATTAAAAGAAAAAAGAGGACGAAGACGAAGAAAATATCGCGGTTGCATAAGTTCGAGGCGAATTATTTGCTTTGACGCCAAGTATGTGCGCGCGCGCGCGCGTGTGTCTATATACGACACAAGTTTTCGCGCGAGTATCTCCCGCGCGCGCGCGCGCGAATGAGTTTATTATTATTTCCCGCCGCGCACGAGAGAGCGAGAGAGGCCTCGGAGCTCCTTGCCAAAGAGCTTAATTCAGCTTTGTATATTAAGCTCTTCGAGTTGATGATTTCGCGCTAAGAAGTGGCAACGCGCGCGCAAGTATTATTATGCCTAAAGTGACATATCTATACGAAATTATCGCGCGCGCTACTCGGCAGAATAATCAAGACTTTATATATATACGTATTCGAGCTTGCGGCGCAGCAGCAGCCGCGGCCGCGGCGGCGTGGTATACGGTGGTGAAAGTATAGTTGCGGAAATTCGAGAGATAATTAATCGTATAATCGCGCACGTCTGTCTGAAAAGTTTGGGAAAACTGCAACGGATCGGATATGAAACAACAACGTTGGAATTACGCTTGGGCGTAATATACAAATAAAAATAACATCGGAAAATTTGAATATATAATGTTTTAATCTCGCTGCGTCCCCGACTTCGAGCTGATTTTTAATATATACGACGACGTCGTCGTTGTCGTCGTCGTCGCATCTATACCCATCCATCCCCGCACGAACGCGTGAGCACTGAGCAGTAGAGAGAACGAAATATGTTTCCAATGATTTTAATCGCATCGGCTTTCGAAACTACTATCTACGATTTCAATTTTAAACGTTCAATTATCCTTTTGTTTTTGTTTTCACAGGCAGAGCTAATCTATATGTCGCACATATTTATTCTCGGAGCAATCGAGGATTTTTACGGGTGTGAGAAATAGTAGTTGTATCGGACGCTAGACTGCGCAGCTTAGATAATCTCGAAACTCGTGCACGAAATAGCGAAGATCGGTAGTTAAAATCACATAACTAAAAAACATAGATAATTCGAAAAATTCTCGAATGAATTATGAATAGTTTGAATGTGCAACTCAGATAAATATTAAAATCTTGTTCGAACGCGGCCGCGTTTTTGTAAATTTCTAAAAACCAGAATGTATAATATCTTTATATCCTCGATATACCATATTATAATATTATATACCGTACCTCTCGCTCAGCTGATCGAACCTCGCGAACAGCTCGTTCAGTATCTTGACGAGCTCGCTGGCTGAGTAGGTCGACGAGATCGCGGTGAAGCCCACGATGTCGGCGTACAGTATCGAGACGTTCTCGTGCCGCGACATGTAGATCTTCTTGAACTGGGTGTCCATCGAGGCGCCGAGATCCTGGCGCATCATCACCGCCACGTGCTCGGGCAGCACGCTCAGCAGCAGGCGCTCCTGCTCCATCGACTGCTCCTCGATCATCATCTGTACCTCGAGGCTGGACTTGGTCTCGAGGAAGGCGCGACGCTGCTGGAACTCCGACAGCAGGTAGCTCGCGTCGCCGAGGATGCCGGCGCAGAAGCACAGCGTGCCCGTGAGTAGCTGCGCAGCAACAAAAACAACAAACATGTGTCTCGTGTCAAAGAAAGTTTTATGCATTGTGTATTGATGAAAGCTTTGTATACGACAGAAAACTCGATTACTGTCAAAACTCAGCCTATTGTCAATTTAAATCTTTATTTTTGTTAACTGTCGTTCAAATTAATTTTAAGTATAAGTTTTCAAGTATCAAATATACTAAATAATTATAGCAACTACTTTTTCTTGTTAATTGTTTAGGCACAAAAACAACTATTAATAAATAAACTTAATTATAAATAGTAATAAATTATCGTATGTAAGATAACAATAACTGTCCAGTGTCTATAAGATCATTCTGTGTAAGATCTCAATAATAAATAATTTTTTTTATGTTTGTGAATTTGTAAAAAAAACGAAATATTTGTCTGTAAAATGAGCATATCTCATAGAAAAAAACGATATGAAACGTAGTTTTTATAATTTGAGACACCATAAAAAAATTATTCAAATCAATTTTTTTTCGCTTCCTGAAGAAAGTAAACTCATTAATCTTGAATCAATGACTGAGAATTTATATAAACTGACAAATTTTATGAATTTTTTTAAAAATTTTTATGTAATATCTCATTTAGAACCATTCACAACATTTTTATTTTACACTAACCGACTTGGTTTACAAATGTTATGCGCGCTTGTGTTATGTTAAGTGCGTAAATCAATCGTTCACAGAGTCCATAAAACAGTACAGACGCTCGTATTATTTACTTTTCAAATGAGCGAAAATAATTCAAAATGGAAAGAAAAATTTCTTTGTCAAGTCAAAGTTGGCGAAGACTATAAAAATTTAGAGTACGATGAATTGAATAAAATTATGGTTTTTATATAGTAATCGAAGTTTTGCCACTTGCTGATTTACAATACACCATCTATTGACGAAATCGAAAAGCTCTCAATCAAAATATCGCACCTCAAGTTTACCACGAATCTTGTTAGTAAATAAAATACAACGCGAATTCCGTAATATTAGTCCTAAACATTTTCCAACCATAATACCTCGCAAATAGAGGGCTACGAGTGCTCGTGTATCGTATTTATACGTCATTACTTAATGACGAACGGCTATGATACCCCTTCGAGATTTTTCGCGCAATATTTACAATTATATACATTACGAAGTAGCGTGTGTCACTGCCTCTCGATTTCCCCCCAAAAAAAATAATGTTTACGCTGCCTCGATGGTATATATCCAAGTGGTATATGTCTCGGATAACAAAATTCGTTTCCGAACGATTAACCACCACCTATATAACCACCGCAACACGAGTCACGTGGCTCACTCTTCTGCCGACTGATCGAGTTTTATTATTTGACGCGCATTGCCGGAAATCATCGTCATGTTGTTGTTATCGACGCTCGCGCAGCCCAACGCGCGTGTAATAATGGCACGAATGGCGCGGAGCTCGCGCGAACAAATATCAATAACGCTGTAAAAATATTTTTTCAATGTACACGACGTTGCGTTGCGTGTGCTCGAGTGAAAGCTTTTCGAGTCAGCCGAGCCGAGTGCGAGAAAAATAAAACAACGTCGAAAGCTCGTACGATGCGCGCCATGCGTGTGTATACATATTGGCAAATTAAGCACCTGCAGCAGCCGCGCGAAATGCGCGCGCATGATTTATGTCCTCGTGTGCTCGCGGTAATTAATTAATTTCTGCGGGGCCGACCGACGCGCTGCAGTTGCAACAAAAAAAAAAGAAAAAAAAAGAAGAGTATCAGCGAGACACCTCGATAAATATTTACTCTGCTGCTGCTGCTGCTGCTGCTTTTCGCGCGCCGCGCATGGTTAACCATATAATTCATTGTGTGCACAGTACTGCCACTCGTTCTATATAGCTCTTTCTGACTGCTGTATTGAATTTAATCACCCGATATATATGTGCAGCAGCAGCCACCGCCACCGCTGCATCCATTATTCAGCGATGCGTTATAAAAGAACACACACACACGACTCCGCTGCACGACGTTATCTATTTATTCTTTTTCTCTTTTGTTAATCATGTCAGGCTTGAAATTGGATTTATACAGAGACACACAGTAGTCGTGCTTTTTAATCGCGCACGAAGAGACATTCGATAAAGGAAGAGATAAAGCAAAAAAAAAAAACTGTAACCCTTTGCCGCGAGGGGGTGGAGCAAAATTGTCTTTTCGTAAAGTGTATACTTTGAAAGTCAACTGAAGAGTCAACATCGCACAGAGCACACACACACACACACCGAACTTTGATTCGGTCTTACATAAAACATTCGCCGACATGGAATAAAAAACAAAGATGAACGGGGTATAGGAGTAATCACGGATCAAGGAAAGCGTACGTATACACAAAAGTCCGTTAATTGGTTTTTCCATCGGGTTTTCTCTCTGTGTCGAGCCGAGGAAAACTCGGTTCAGCTGCGCGAAACATTATTCGGCTGCACGACGATGACTACGACTCTTTGTTGTCTCTCTGCTACTCGCGTGTACACCCACACACACACATGCATCAAAGGTATACACTTTGAAAATCAAGGTAGAAAAAAAAGAGAGAAGAGAAAAATCGATACACAGACGTTTCGCGCGATTATCGTGCAGCGCGCACATATATGTAAGCAGATGTTGCCGCCGTGACATACAAACGGACACCTGTGTCCCGACTGGTATAGAAAAAAAAAATGCTCGATCACGCGCGTGACGAGCTTTTCATTATTATTCTCTGCTTTTTTTTTTGCTCTCTCGTACGATTTGTCTGTTCTCTCTTTCTCTCGAACAAATCCCTGTGTCGTCGAAACCCGGCTATTATAAGCGATAGCCCCTCGCGCGCGTATACGCATGGATTTTATTTTTCGTTCGCAGTTGGCTCAGGAGCCTGCGATCGGAACGTTATGCTCTTTATGAAAAAAATCTTGAATTTGATGCAGATTTAAAACGATACCGATCGGTACTGATTCATTATTTAACTTTCGCCGCACAAAAAATTTATGAAAGTGGAGAATCCGCGTACATTATTTTCAATGCAAAAATGAACGAGATTTAATTTTACGACAATCGGAATTGGCTCGAAAAAATCCATGAAAATTCGATTGTAATTAAAGCCAGTGTCCACCGCCAGATTACGAAGTGCCTTTATCTGTGATTCCGCGAGTGGCAAAGTAAAAATAATTGTATAAGTCAGAGAGTATGAAGCATACTGATTTGTACGTATTGTTTTTAGCTTTTCCACTAATTTCATAGTTGATATTTTTGACTGTGTGTGTACGAACGTGAAAAACATCGTTATTCTTTATAGTAATTAATTTCCTCGGTTATTTAGCGGCTTTTTATCGAGCTCTTCGCCGAGCGATGATATAAAAAAAAAACGCACGTAAACGCTCTCGAGTAATTCATTTGTAACCCAAGTATACGGGGAGGACTGGACTGTTTTCGTTGTGTAGTGCAGCTGCTACTCAAGGGTGCTATTACCTGTATACTTTTATAGCTAACTATAAACATTACTTCCTGAAAAATTACGCGACGATTGCACCTTTAAAAATCTAAGGATTGCAAGTTTTTTGACCTTTAACTTTTTAGCCTCATTTCCGAAAATTGATGTCCCACATTTTTGGGATTTTCCTATCAAGCTAGAATTCGAAGATTGGCACTGCGGTTTATTCAACGTCCAAACGCTGACACATTATAGTAGTGGTGCCGGTCTCCAGATTGCGCAGGTTAGATTATCTCGAAACTCATATACACAAAATAGTAAGGATGGATAGTTATGTAGGGAAAAAATGTTGTACATGTAATCTAGTATCGTATACGTCATTAAATCAAATAAACAAAGAGCAAAAGGGGCCGAAAAAAGCTCTAAAAGCTCTCGCTGCGACTGTGTCTAATCGAGTCCGCGCGTCGAGCACGCAAAACATACACACACCGTGTGAAATTCCATCCTCGCGAGCGATCTTATGCACTCTCGGCCGCGATATGTATATATCATAACGCGCAATATGTATAATCAATGCGCCGCAGAGCCAGAGCCTGCATAATAATAAATATATGCGAAGGCGCGCACAGGGAGAGAGGGTGGGTAGGTAGAGAGAGAAAGAGAGTCTTATCGTCGAGCAACTGTGCAAATTGCACCCAGTCTCAAGGACTTATAAAGGCTGTGTGGAAAAGGCAGCAGAAAATATAGTATATCGCGCGTTTTAATATATAAAACATGCATACGTGTATTATATGTATATAGAGGGGTGTCTGGGTGAAATACCGATGTAATATGTAAATAGGTGCTTTCGGCTTTATATATATATATGCAGCGACCACCGCCGCGCGCGAGAGAGAGAGAGAGAGAGAGCTTGACCACTTGTGCATCGATGTTTTTCTGCTCCACTGCTCACTCCTCGTTTCAGCTGTAGACTTTAATACCCCCCGCGGCTTAACAACGAACTGCATCAGCTGCTGCTGAGCATCGGAAACATATCGCGCGCTTCCTGACCGTGAAACTTTCATATAATGTCGCTTCGCTAATTTCTTTCTTCTTTCTTTCGTATATACCTATATGTATTATATTCTCAAGGTCTCTCGCTGCGCGATGATCTTTTTTTTTCTCTCTCTCACACACTGATAGCGCGAACTGGAAAAAATTTCTATTGAACTTCGACGAAATGTCAACTACGAGTCGTATGTATTTGCCGTACGCGAGTAAAAATAACGAGCGTACGTGCAGCAGCAGCGCGGCACGCGCGCGTCAAAAACAAATAGAATTGAAAAGTATAGCAAATTGTAGAATCGAAATAGCAGCAGTAGCAGCAAAAAATTCTATTTCTTTCTTTCGCGTTCGTTATAATGAAAAAAAAAACGTCATGATGTACACACGCGTGTGCACGAGGGAAGAAAGAAAAAAAAAACGAAGAAGAAGAGGAGGAGGAAGAGCTGTCATCGAGTGGTACACATTGTATACCAGGCGGGGGGCACTGCTGTATACGTATATTGTATATAAAATAATGTACACGAGCCTCGTTGACGACCTTAACTTTCCTTGACTCCGCGAAGCTGACCCAGAGCTTTTATATTATGCCTCGCATTGTCTTATCGATCAAAAAAAAAAGAAGAGAGAAGAAATGGTGTATTATCGTTTGATACTAGCCGATTACGTATATAGCCTCTGATTACAACTGTTCAATATTAGCCAGAGAGAAACAGGTGGTTATAAACACAATACGTGTCTCAGCTATTACGGAAACAAATCGATCATATATCCATAATGTACGAACGTAAAACACACGGGGATTCTCGCGCTATTTTTTCCCTTTCAAAAATAATAGCTTCGATGCGATGACGCTCGTAGCTCGACGCGAGCGCGTCATTATCACAATAGCGGAATAGGCTAAACGGCATCTCTGGTTTATATATAAACACGCGTCGTGCGTGTATTTACCGTAAAAAAGCTCCATATAATACAAGGGACCACGACAGCAACAGAAAAAACAAACAATTCATAACTAATTTTCGGTCACGCGCGCGCGAGTATATTATACACACTCCGAGGGCGAGAGCGAGAGAAAGACGATTCTCTGTTCTCTCCGCAATTCGCGAGTAAATATTTTTCTTTCATTTCGACACGCGCGAAGAGCGCTTCGGGTGAAAAAAAAAGGGAGAGAGAAGACTTCACGCAGGTCATGAAATTAAATGAGAGAGAGAGAAAAAAGAAGGCAAAACGGCGTGCCCGCGCGTCACATTAATCAACGGGCCGAGTGCGATTATATATACAGAGAGCAGAGATGCAGGATATAAAACGTTCGAAAAGCCATTAGGTCGTGCGAATTGTGTATCGTATTTGTATTAGCGAACGGGATCTAATTTTTTTTTGCCGTCATTGGCGAGTTATCATGGTGCGGGCATCTTTGGATGTGTCGTTTCTAAGGATCAGGCCACCGATCGATCTACCGCAAGCTCCTTTCATTCATTCGCATCCTTTTTGTATATCTTATATATATATATTGACCCGCATTCGATAAAAATAAAAGATAAGTGCCTTTTTTTCATTTGTCATCGGTAAAAAAACAAATAGTCTCTCCATGAATCATCCGTGTCTCAATTGGAGTGTACAGTCGTTACAATCGAACGAAATATGTACTCACTATGACGTTGACGGACACGTCGAGATTCGACAATCCGTAGACCGACGCCAGGTAAGCCGCCGTCGTGGCGACGGCCAGACCCAGACACAGCGACAGCCTCAGCGGCAGCGTGGCGAAGTGCAGATAGACCAGCATCAGCAGCCAGCCGAAATTGTCTCGCGGCGTCACGTCGTGCCCGTCCTTGAGAAACAGCGGCCCGATCAGCTGGGCCGAGCTCACCAGCCAGGCCAGATACGGCACGGCGCGCTGCCACAGTCCGTCGCTCCTGGGCTTGATCGCCCACTCGGACCAGGCGAGCAGGGCCAGATTCACGGCCAGGCCCACGCCGACCGGGATCCGTACGAGCGTGTGCGAGTCCGGCAGGCCGATCGTGTAGAAGTCGTAGAGCACCGCCGAGACGAGGAAGTACTGGAGGCCGCCTCGGCGCTCTTTGAGAGCGGACAGGCGGTAGAGCTCCTCGAGCTTGGGATCGCTGAAGCCGAGCTTGAAGACGTTGAGCGGTCGGCCGTTCTTGAGGTACGACTCCTCGTTGGTGAGCTGCTGCTCCTCTTGGTGCAGCGACATGATTGTAAGGACGGGTTGAAGGAGGAGGAGGAGGAAGAGGGTATATAAATGGACTTAGGATGCGACTTTTTTTGCTGTTGTTGTTGTTGTCGATAACTCTACGTTATACCACCGAAAGCTCCCTACTTTTTTTTCATTCTCTCGGGACGTAGCCGAGCATCCGAAGCCATGCCTGCCTCGGGATTATCCTCTCTCTCTGTCGTACAACGATGCGTGTATCTTGTTGATCAAGTTCGATGACGTCGATCGAACTACTCGACGATTCATTCCTTCCACTCCTGTATCCGATCTTAAATTATCACCATATCTTCTCTCTCTCTCTCTCCTAGGCCTGACGACGACTGCCTGCTATGCGAGCTTGAGCTTGCGATCAGCTGCTGCTACTATAACTCTCATTGCACTGCACTGCACACACAAACACTCACACACACAGACCTCGTGCAGCAGCAGCAGCAGAGCCTCGAGGTTAGAAAACGGACGAGCACAAATAATACATCGTCGTCGTGGTCGTTCACAGTGTCAGCATATACAAGGAGATCAGCGTGCAGATCAGCAGCGTCAGCGTGAACGCAAGCATGTGCGGTCGTTGGATGATAATAATAATATTAAAGAATGGAAAAAAAGGAATTACAAGCACGCTTCCCGATATTACTCCGCACTCGCACTATATATATTATATATTATATTATTGTAACGCACTGCACAGAACTGCAACTGCACACTGCACAAGCACAACAATAACAACGACGAGCAGCAGCAGCAGCACGCAGCAGCAGCGGTAGTAGTAGTAGGCGCTAAAACAGGAGGAGAGAGACTGACTGACTCGACTGAGAGAGAAAAAAAACTCGTGTGCTCGCGCGGCTGCAAGCTCTGCAGTGGGCTCGCGCGCGCGCGCACATACACCAACACACTCACACACTGGTCTCTCTCTCGCGCGCTCGCGAGCGCTAGGCAGGGAGGACTGGCCGGGTAACTGCTCCTGAAACGACTGCTTTCTGCTATCGTGTGCTAGCAGGGAGAGAATCCTCTCTCTCTCTTTCTCTCTCTTTCGCTCTGTGTGTGGCGCCTGTGTGTATTTGGACTTGCGCGCTAGCCGTAGTAGCACAGAGAGAGAGAGAGAGAGAGAGAGAGAAAGAAAGAAGAGAGGAAGGGATAAAGAGAACTCTGCCTGCTAACCAACCGGTCGATATATCCCCCTGCGACTCGCTATATACCGCGGAGCAGAACAGCAGTTCTGCTGGCTGGCGAGCTTTTATACATACATACGTATATGCGCGCGCAACGATCGCAAGCCGCCGCCGCCGCCGCCGCCAAAGCTACTGCTTCTGCTGCTACTGGCACTCTCGCGAGTGCTCTATCTCTCAGCGGGGTTGCATATATATAGTATAAGAGAGTGAGAGACTCGAGCCTATATAGCTGGTACCTGTACATACAAGCTATGACAATGCAGCAGCAGCGTGCTGTAGCCGATCAATTTGTTACCCAGCTTGACGAGCTTTTTTTCCTTCACGCGTCCAATTTTCGATGTATATATATACATTATTTTCTCTCGCCACCGCGCACAAGGTGAATGTTCTCGTGCCAGCAGCAGCAGCAGCAGCCACGCGCTACCTACAAGCTGCAAGCTCTCCCAAGGAGGCGTGCGAATAGATACAAGTCTATATAATGCTATGAGCTGCTACACAGAGGGCTTTTTATTGCGCCCGAACTGTCTCTCAGACTCGCTCGGGGCGCGCGCTCTCTCTCTCTCATTTATTTTTCCGCGAGCACAAGAGAGATAGAGAGATTTATTGCTTACCACACGCGGGGCAATCTCGAGCCGAGAGAGAAAAAGAGCCGAAGAAAGCTCGCCTTGTGTGTATGCGCGATATTATATATGGCACACGTGTGCGCGCGTGTTTCCTTGGGATTCTGCGCCGAGTTTAGCACGCTTATAAACGTATCCGCTCTTACGTCGTGCGCGTTTACATAAGCAAATTTTCATACCCTTTTTGCGCGGATTAAATCCTGTACTTGCAACCATTCCCACGATGATACGATGAAAAATGTCGGCGCGCGATCTTAACGCAGCATGACATCAGCTCTCTAGGACAACGCAGCGCGCAGCGTATTATATATACCCGAGAGAGCTGCGCGCGTTGCAAATCCCTCTATTCATTTGAAGGATTAATCCCCGGAATCAAGTAGACTGTAGGAGCGGACGAGCTCCGCGTATAATTTTCGAATTTTCGTATACACGCGCTTGCACGCCGCATGTATGTATGATACGTATCGAGATCCGAGACTAGCTCCGACGCGTTGTACGCTCGCACAAAGCTCGGGGATGCGACGTGTTGTATAGCAGCGATTAAAACGATATAGTGGAAAGTTTTAGAAACTTTTGATCAACGACTGGAGAGAAAGAATGATAATTTTTCGAATGAAATGGGATGATTCTATCTTTGATGGACATGAATGAATCGGAGAAAAAAATCGTAGTTTTTCGCTCAATTTTCGAGTGATTAATCCTGTATCATATAGGTAAGTGATGTGGTTTTGGTTATGAACAGTTTTGAAGCGCTTTGAATCAGTAGCTCAGTTTCGGCATGAAATATTTTAAATAATTTATTTTGCCCTTTCAGTACAAAAAACTCTAAAATCTTTATTCGACGCGATCTTATAACCTTTTTAATTTATAATTCTTTAAAACATAACAACTCGTTCATAGTTCTCAAAGTCAAACGACTTCTCAAAACACGCATAATAAAAATTATAAATGCAGAAGACCATAATGTATAAATAGATATTTTTTGAATGCACTTATATAATTGATCTTTACTATTTTGTGGATGAGTTTCAAGAAAATTAACCTGCGCTGCCTAGTGGTCAATGCAACTACTAATGCAGCGCCCGGACGATGTGACGAAAACGACTTTTTTTACTTAAATAGATAATGATTACATCTTAAGCTAAGATAATTAATTTTTAATTTCTAGTAACGATTATCTTCATTACTAGAAAAATTTGAATTTTTGAAGTTTTCATGTAAAATTCACTATTATCGAAACGAAAATATGCGTAAACCTTTGAGCATATTATTCCAAGTAATCTGATGTATAGTAGTAACTGACATACGCTATAGATGTAAATCTTTAATTTTTTATTTTACGATAAATTTTTATTAGATTTTCAAATAGATCAAAGTCAACTTTCTTCAAAAACCACAAAAAAACAAATCATTTATTCAAATTTGTTTATCAAACTTTCGGTTGACCATGATGTATGTACCGGAGTTATAGTTTATTTGTGAAAAAACTCGTATAGCAATATCATTATTGTGTTGATTTTTCAAACATGTCGTTAAGTAAAAATTTGGAAATTCACGTTGAATGGGTTGAGAAATTTTGCTCTCCAGAGTCTCGATTGTTGCTGTTAATAATGCGTACATGCTGTATATGGCCTTTTCAAGATAAAAATCAACAATTCTTGGGGAGAATATTTATCATACTTATGTATACAATTTTTTTGATCAGTCAGGTATGTATTTTTGATATGATATAAGACCACTTTTCCAATAATCAATTACGTGTTTAGATTATAAAGATGACTGAAAATACAAAAGAAAACGGTATTAATATTGGTCTTTTTATTGAAGATTTATTTCAAATAACAGCTACATCAGTCGTACTATATATTTACCCTTACATGATTTGGAATTACGATAAAGTAACAAAAAAAATTTAGTAAAAAATTACAAATAACCATTTGTTTTCAATACAATTAAATTATGAAATGCTTGATAATTTTCAGATTATTATGATTGTCGTTTATATGAAAAGAATCCTAGAAAACAATGATAAAATTGGACAAGGCATGGTTAAAAAGTCTTATGAGAAATCGAATCGTATCAGTTGGGTTGTTACCAGTCAGTAGTTTTACGTATTCCTAATAATTAACATAATAGTACAAGAAAATATAATATTTTTTAGTGCTGTTAATTCCAATGGTAGCGTATGTTGCATTTGGTCCAGTAGTTATTCCAATTTTGTTAACACGATTTTTACCAGGAAATCAAACGTTCCCGAAAGCTCTACCAGTTCATGCGCAATTTTTCATCAATGAAGAGAAATACTTTTATTATTTGCTTGCTTTTCAGTTCTTGGCTATAATCATTTATTTTACGATAGTAGGAGGATTGTGTACTCTCCTATATTCAGGCGTAGGATTCATCGTTGGTGAATTTCAACATTTGGAGTAAGTGAAGACTACTATGAAAATGCGTCGGTTGACGTTGAACTTGTTTCGCATAAAATAAATAGAATATGTATGTATTAAAAAAATTCAATTCTACTTTTTAGATATTTTATGAAACAAACTGACTCTTGCTTTAACTGCATGATTTCTAAAAATAAAAAAAACGCTCACGACTTCCTTACCAAAAGTCTTGTGTATTTTATCCAACAACATCAAAGATGTATAAAGTAAGCTATCCTTGATTTTTAAAATGAAAGTGTTTAATCTGAATGATTTACATAGGCTGTTCGAAATTTCATTTTCCCTGACCGAATCGATCTTTTTTGTGATAATGATCGGTACATCGAGTTGCCTCATCACAGCCTGCACTTCAGTGATTATCTTCAAATAAATCAATTGCTTTAATAATTTTTCATCATTAAAAATGAAGAATAAAAAAAAACTTTTAAATCAATAACTTAGATGGTGGTCTTAATGGATTCAGACGCACCAATGGCTTTAAGAATGTTGGTTATAAGCTGTGCTGCATTGACTGTAAAGTTATGTATATGTGTTCCTGGCCAATTTTTGAGTGATGCTAGCAATGAATTATTTACTGAGTGGTAATATTACTTAATGAATGAATACTCCCAAAAATTTGAAATTTATCAAACTTTTGACATCATCATAATATCCTCGCAGTTATTACGTCGATTGGCACGGGTATCCTCCAAAAGCTCGAATTTTTTTAGTGCAAATATTAGTAAGGACGATGAAACCTTTGATATTGAGAGCAGGATTTTTAGCTGATATGAGCTTTGAAACCTTTAGCTCAGTAAGGGTATCTATTTGCGTATCAAAAATTCGTACGACTTTCTTTAATCATGAAATTTTATTTCAGGTTCTAAAAAAATGCATGTCATTTGTAACAGCTTTTAGATCAGCGTATGCTTCGCTTTGATTTTGAATTATTCAGATCATTTTTCCTTTAAAATATCAATTTGTAGTTGAATTGATTTTTCTGAAATCAAATAAAAGTTCATGTGACTATGTATATTTTTTCACCTTTCTTTTTAGTAGCCTTAAGTGTATACCTAATTATGGAAGTATTTAGAAGAAGAATGTAATAATTATCAAGATAGCTTAATCAATTAATTGTGAATGAAATCATGTGATTGGTATCATTTAATCACTTAATTTATCAGCCTTCATTTTCAGTTCGTTGAGACTAGGATCAAAAGATTATTATTTTTCTAGCTGTTTGATTAAGAAACAATAGAAAGATTAAAATTTTTTCCTATATTTTTATGAAATCAAATTTTAAAAAGATTGTTGAGTTCCCTTATTAGAGAAAAAATTAAAAATGTTGACATCATGTAAAATTCAATATTATTGAAATGAAATTATGGGTAGAACTTAACTATTTCGAGTGGTCTAGATATTTAATACTCACTGATATAAATAGATAGATGTACATCTTTAATTTTTTATTTTTCGATCAATTCTTAATAATATTTGATATGAATGAAAAATGATTTTCTTTGAAAATCCAACAAATATTATTTATTTACATTTTTCCATAAAACTTTTTCTTTGCTATGATGTGTGCGTCAGAGCTAATGTTTATTCGCGCAGTAAACTCGTACAGAAACATCATTATTGGGGTTATATTTCAAACATGTCGTTGAATCAAAATTCGGAAATTTACGTGGAATGGGTTGAAAAATTTATCTCACCAGACTCTCAAATTTTGCTGCTAATAATGCGTACATGTTGTATATGGCCTTTCCAAAATAAAAAGCTACACTCATTGGGAAGAATATTTATAATATTAATTTATTTTTTTTTTCTGATTGGTGGGGTAAGTATCAGTTGTGCCATTAATTTAGAAACCACTTTTTCAATAATTGCTTTCATGTTTAGTTCATCAAAGTAACTGAAATTGCTAAAGAATATGGTTTCAGCAATAGCCTTTTAATTGAGGACCTATTTCAAATAATTGCTGGATTAATGATGTTTTATATTTACTCCTTCATGACCTGGAACTTCGATAGAGTACCAAAACATTTTTCGATAAAACAAAAAAATATAACCATTTTGATAATTAAATGCAAAACAATTTTTAGATTATTATGATTGTGATTTATATGAAAAGAGTGCTGGAAAATAATGATAAATTTGGACAACGTATGGTTAAAAGGTCTTATGAAAAATCGAATCGTTTCGCGTTGGTTTTAACCAGTCAGTAGCTTTACTTATAAGTGAAAATTAATATAATTATTCATTATAACATACATTGCTGCTACGTACTGTTTACAGTGATATTCATCCCAATAACTGTAATCTTTGTATTTGCACCATTGGTTATCCCAATTTTATCAACACGATTTTTACCAGGAAATCTAACATTTTCAAAAGCTCTACCGCTTCATGTGGAATTTTTTGTTGACGAGGAAAAATACTTTTATTATTTGTTTGCATTGCAGTTCATAACTTCAGTGATATATTCTACCATAATAGGAGGGTTGTATACTCTTCTATATTCAGGCGTAGGATTCATCGTTGGTGAATTTCAATATTTGCAGTTAGTCCATAATTGACGTGACATTTTTTTGCGTAACATTGATTTATTTTTTCAGAACGTTGATAAAGCGTGTAATACCTTAATTTTACATTGCAGGTATTATTTGAAAAAAACTGACTCGTGCTATAACGGCATGGTGTCAGAATGTAGAGCAAACGCTTACAACTACCTTACCAAAAGTCTTGTGTATTTTATACAGCAACATCAAAGATGCGTCAAGTATGCTATTTTTTGTGCTGTACTATTTCACGGGAAGTCTTTTGATGAAAAATGAAAACGCGAGATTAATTAGTTTTTGATTTCATTAAAATTCTAAAAATTTTCACAATTAAAAATTTTTTTTTTTAAATTATTAACATTAGATTTAGAAATGGAAATAATTTTTTCTATATGAAATTATCATTTTTAAATGATCTGTACAGGCTGTACGAAATTTTATATTTCGTAACCGAATCAATAATGTTTGTGACAATGCTAGGTACCTCTACCAGTCTCATCATAGGCTGTTCTACGGTGAATATTATAAAATTAATCAACTTATTAATTTAGTGATTTATCTACCATTGGAAAAAAAATTAGAAAATACTTTTCAATCAAGTACAATAATTGATTCTATATTTAAACATTTTATAATTGTATCCACGCCAATGACTCAGATGGTAGTTGTAATGGATTCAGATGTACTAATGGCTCTAAAAATGTTGGTTGTATGCTGTGCTGCTTTGACGGTAATCCTATTCATATGCGTTCCTGGTCAATTTTTGAGTGATGCTTGTAACGAGCTGTGTGACAAATGGTAATATTACTTCATAAATAAACATTCACAATAATTTGGAATAAATTGAGTTGTGTGTAACAACATCCACGCAGTTATTGCGTCGATTGGCATGGCTACCCTCCAAAAGCTCGAATTATGTTAGTCTTAATACTAGTAGGAACGATGAAACCTATGGAATTGAAAGCAGGATTTTTAGCTGTTTTGAGCTTTGAAACCTTCAGCTCCGTAAGTTTATCTATTTGCGTATGAAAAAATCATTCAACTTTCTTTGATCATAAACTTCCATTTTAGGTTTTAAAAAAGTCAATGTCATTTGTAACAGCTTTTAGATCGATGTATGCTACGCTTTGATTTAAAAATTGTATTCCAATGATCCTGCATTTCTCCTATCACTTACTTATATATTTACCAAATTAATCCAATAATTACAAAGAGAAATGTTGAAAACTTTAATAAAAATTTGAGAAATTATATTTATTAACTTCTTCTTTTCTCAACCTCAAGTAAACCTATTTATGTAAATTTCGATAAGAAAAATGCAATGATTATCAACACATCTACAATGGAAACTATACAGAGAACTGATGACAAGCATCTTTTTAAATCTTATATTATACGAACGACGATCATATAGACGCGGAAACCTGAAGTGTCAACATTTTTGTTGGAGGGGGAAAGCATGGCCTTGGGGCTATCACTGTTTCATGGATACACCTCGCTAATTTGTACGAGTAATGCTTGCAGTCGGTACATGAACAGCTAAATTCCTTAGGTGAGCAAGTGTTTACAAATTGATCAATTCGGTCTGTAGTGTTGGCTATTCGTGGCGTTTAACCTCAAATATTTTCTCTGCGTAGAAAGTGAAAATTCGCAGTGTTACATGTAATAAAGAGAATGATGGAAAGCGTCGGAGACATAGTTAGGTATAATATTTTTGTGTAATAAATGATATTTTGCAAAGCAATCGCTTTATCGCAGAGTGAAGGAAGAGCCGAAAGATACTTGGCCAGATGCAGAAGACGATCATAATTTTGATTCTTTGGACTTTAGCGGAGTGAAAAACATCGAGACATTCTCGAGTTATAAATCACCGTTGAGGTCAATAGTTTAATTAACGTTTTGTTTTTCCACTGCTAAAAACTATTCTATTATATACACTATTTCAATTGCAGGCAAATCACACGAATGAGGTTATGGCGTTACGCGAAAGGTTGGATGAAAAAATATTCATTGATTTCTAGTGCAAAGATGTTAAACTTGAATTGAAATCTCTACCGTCAAGCACCTGTAAAACTGAAAATGAAAATCTTCTATCTATTGTGAAAATAGTAAATCGAAGTCACAGTTACTGCTTGAGTGACGAATATCAAGTAATTTTGATCAAAAACGAATTAGATGATAATAGCAGTCAAGTTCACGTGAATTCTCAAATGAAAGTTAAGGGACATAGGGAGGTTAAAAAGTTAAGACAAACTACTGAAACAAAACTATCACACGAGTGTAACATGTGTCGGAAAACTTATAAAAATGGATCGAGTTTAAAAAGACATATCGATTCGACACATAAAGGCATTAACTCCTTCGAGTGTGAAATTTGTCACAAATCATTTGGACTAAAAGCTGCTCTCAAAAGGCACATAAATGCAGTGCATAATCAGATAAAACCCTTCGAGTGTGCCATTTGTCATAAATCCTTCCAATGTGAGATTTGTCACAAATCACTTGGAGAAAAAGGTTATCTCGAATATCACATAAGAGTGATTAAGTATTGAAAATATGAATAGTAATGAATATTTAATTGAAATAATTAAAATACCTTTCCCCAAATAAACACTTCCTATCGGTATCCCAGAGGAAAATCTCAGCGTCACAATTGAAACGATCACTCCAAGAGCTATCTCATTCTAAAAATTTTTAAACCCAATTTCGGTCTTTAAATGTCCGAATAGATCTTTTTTATTTCGTCACGTTGTAGATCTTACACGTGTATCTATTTATTTTTCTTGTACGATGTATTTTAATATGCGGGTGTGCGACGATCGTGCTAGGGCACACCGTCGAGCCTAAGCGACAGAAAGATAGACACGATGACATGGCGAGCGCCTCTGATCTTCCCTCGGTCGAACTGTGTTGAATGAATGAATCGATACGCGCGTGCCAAGCTCGCATCTTTGTATAAATTGTATCATGTAAACTATTGCGACGTTACACGTCGTGAACTGTAGTTCATTGCCATAAAGCTTACACGCGCTTAGTTTTTGTTACAAAAGAAACGAGCCAATTCAAATTAATGAGAATTACACCGCTCAGTTTAGTGCAAAATTGCCCCACGAGGTCTAGAGCCGCGTTAATACACGGAGATATATTATACATGAAAAAAAGAAGGTAAGTGATTGATCGACCCACGAGAACGCCTCGAAAAAAAGGGGGTAGAGTAATAGTATTTCCGAGTGCATAATTATTTCCACCGATAAACTTCTCTAATTATCGAGTCTCTATACACCTGAGCCAAAGGCGTGCGCAACAGTAGCAAAAAAAGTACATTACTTATAAAGCTGTGTATAGCGAGGTGGGAGAATCTCTTCCTCGTCGCACGCTCGCGGAGCTTTTAATCGAATCTCGAGCGAGCGAGCTAGCGTTGCGTCTTATTAAAATAAACTTTTGCCTGCGCTTACTGCGAAACTACTGCATACAAAATACATATATATATATATATATAGCCTATCCCCGCCAAACAACAAACAAGTCGCTAATGAAAGCTCACGAGCTTTAAGAAAAAGAGAGAGAACGAAAGAAAGCTAGAGATAGCGCCGAGCTTCCGTGAATCCTATGTGCTGCTGCCACCGGAGCTCTCGTCTCGCCCGCGTCGACTAGGCTCTGTGTATTATATACATAAAATACACAATACACACAGACGCGCGGCTGTGTGCAGGCAATGAAAGACATAAATATCTCTTTCTCGGTGGGTGCATTGTATGCTGCCATCATGCTGCTGCAGACTCGGGGCTGCTTTCTTCGTGTGTCTCGAAGGTTGAACTTTTGAGCTGAGCTTGCAGCAGCAGCAGCATTCGCACGCTTCGCTACGATTTTTAATTTTCCCTATTGCGCGCAGACAACGTATGTAGTAGGTAGATAAACATAAAGGAAAAACTACAGACACACAGACAGCATTATTTCCTTTTCTCGCTCCGAGTTATTATTCACAGAGAGCGAGCTCGAGAGCTTTTTTAACCGATACAAAGAGCGATTGTTGCGTTGCTATATAGAGATGCCTTTTTTAGTACAATTTTTTTTTATTTCAACTCTTCCAGTCGCTCCTTCGAAAGTATATAAGAACATTTTGCACACGCTGCCTATAATATACCTCGCAATTTACATAAGGTATGTACAATCCAACCGTGAGAATTTCGTGCCACTTACCTTCTCGCGTTTACCTTTCGTTTATCATCATCGTATACACAGTTGTTAAGCTCACCTCCGCGCGCGCGCGCGGCATAACACATAACGATGAAAGTTTCCCAGCTTGTTTGTTGTATTTGATGATTGTAAGTCTGCAGTAGTTAGGAGGAGCTTATAATCGAGGATCTGCACACCTAACTTGCGAAACTTGGCAATTGTTTCTCGCGTAATGTGTACATCGAGCTTTTCGCCACTTCGTATCGATCCGCCAGTTGATAATACGTGTATATGGTTAAACGTACTATTTGAATTGCTCCTAAGAGTACAAAAGAAAACAACTTTTTTTCTCAATTACTTCAGTTTTAGTATAAGGTAGGCAATTGTAATCGCATTATATGGCCGCACGTAAGTGTAATATCGCATTATCGAAGATACGCGAAATTTATATCGAGCATTTCGCACAGCTCGAAAATGATAGATATTACACGCTATAGGAAATTGCTGGAGCAAATATACATTTCTAAAATATATTAGCCGCCCCATTTGTACACGACATATTGGTCAATTATCGGGTGGGGTGAGCGCGACGACGATTATAATAATAATGATGATAATGATGATAATCATTTTTGTCAACAAATATGTGTGCAGCGCCTTGCCGTTACACGAGCGCGTCTACAATAAGGGAGGCAAAGTACAAAGGGGTTGGCCCTCCTCAATTTGAGCAAAAACGATCGTAAAGCTCGTACGTGTGTGTGCATGAGTGTGTGTTATGTAAAAGGCCTCGACCTCTTACGTGCTTTGATATATACGTTAATGAAAGGAGATGGCCCCTGTATACACAGTACCTATGAACACAAACACACGACTACTACGACGAGGTACAGTAGCGCACGTGATGTAAGAAGTCGTTTACTCGGGATGAATAATTGGTTTTTCACCAAAAAATTTATAATGACGAAATAAGCGTTTGATCGTTATAATTCTATTTTTTTTAATTTTTTATTTAATGCGACGATACAGAATATTTATTTTTTTATATTTAAAAACTACTTTTACAATGAGAAATTTATGCTCTGATAAAAACTATAATAGATCTCTCTGTCTTTGTACACTTTTGTTTGTTCATTCACTTTTTTTGTTTGTTTTGTTTTTGTCCATCGATGATTATACATTCGGTTAAATATTTTCGACTAGAATTCGAAAGTCAAAAATATGAAGATTTTTGAATTACAAGAATATAAAGAGTTTTAGAATAGACAACGAGCTACAGCTTTTTTTGTATTTTTTTTTTTTTGTTTCACAACAAGTTTGTTCGATCGATTACATAATTTAAAATCACATCACATGTCCATCGTAAAGACATATTATTATTAAAATCCTATGAATTAACGTTCCCAGATACAGCGCTTAATACGTAGTAAAAAATATCGTTACACAAGTAATAATCATAAAAAAAATGCTACAGTAATCAATTCGACAAGCCGGGGGTATTGAATATGCATTACAATTCGTTTTTTTTCATCAAATCGATATAAAAAGTAACAAATATCATGAAAAATAAGAGAATTACGTAACTTTTACGAATCAATTGATGATTAACGCGATCTGCCTTACGGTTCAGCACGGATATTCCCAACATCTGACACACCTATCACAAAATGAAAAAAAAAAAACAAAGAAAAAAAAATATCCTTATCTACACACACGCAACTGCTGCGGCTGCTACGCGTACATAGAAAAAGCTCCTGCGCCAAAATACATAAACCTTCCTCACTTTCCCCCGTCTAAGCCGACGTCTTCTCCTCGGCTTTGTCCGCCGCCTCGACCACGTCGTCGGGCACGACGTAGCCCAGGCTCTTCATCTCCTTGACGACTCGGGGATTCTTGCTGAGCGCCTCGATCCACCTGTAGTAGGGCTGCTCGTCGCGCCTGCCGCCGTACTTCTTGGGCAGGTACTCGGGCGGTATGTGCCTGTGCAGGCTCGACATGTCGTCGCCGTGGAAGAATATCTTGGCGTTCATGCGGGCGTCGATCAGCGGCTTGAACACGGCGAACATCGTGTCGAAGATCCAGGACTGGTGGAGTATGTGTATGGCGTGGGTGGTGAGCGGGAAGGCCGTGACCATCAGCGATATCACCATGCTGGCGACCTGTTTGGACAAATTTTTTTTTCAACGTTAAAGATTGTGTAAAAGGGTTCGAAAATACATTAAAATTCATTGAAAACATTTAAAATGACTTGAATGTGTCGATTTAATTGTTTCATGAAATTTAGAGGACTTTTCAATCACTTGTAGTCTTAGCCACTAGATGGCGAGTACCTTTATCTGTTGATCTGCACGTGGCGAAGTAAAAATATTTGTACAAGACAAAGCACGGTTTTGGAAAACCATGTTTTCGCTATTTATCGTGTCACCTTTTTTTATCACGTTCACGTTTCTAAGTGCAGTTAACGATAATGTTATCGAAATTTAAATGACGTTTTACATTTAAAATATAGAAAATTAAAAATATCTATGGAAAAAGTGTTTATTTGGAAATAGACACGAATTTGATAAAGACAAACAATGATCATCAAAATTTTATATGGTCATTAATGTTTGAAAATACGTTAAACTTTTGGTCCGTTTATGTCTACTTGTAAAGACTTTTCAGTTTCAAATTTATGATCCCTTATGTGTTTGATTTTTATATTGTATTCGGCTACGAAGGTCACTATCCCCAATCAATGAACTTCATAGCCGAGTACAATATTTATAAAACTTTTTCTTTGTCCAAAAGTCAGGCATAAAATATCCTGCATTTCTACCAGAAAATCAATTAAAAATCAATCAATCATGATAACCGACCTGGGGCGTTATCGTCCAGGCGTGGGTCATGGTGATGCCCTCGAGATCGAAGACGACGATGCCGCCGAGTATCTGGGCGCGCGGCTCCAGCAGGCCCAGCTCCAGTATGATCATCGTCGCCTTGAATATCTCGTCGACGGAGAACTTGCGCGGGTCCCAGTTGCCCATGCGATAGATCATCATGCGTCGGCCGCAGGGCGTGCGATAGGCCGGCACCGACATGATGTCGTCGTCGCCGATGTGTCTCATCTCGATCGGATTCACGTCGACGTGGATCTCCGGGTGCTCCTCCTTGAATGTGTAGTAGCGCACGACCTGTGAAAAAAAATTTAATCGAATGAAGCGAACGCATGAATGCATAATGTATCACGAGTGTGCGCACGCGTACATATATGCATAAGGTGGTTGCGGCTTGCAAGTGCGAAACTAGGTCGTCCTTTAGACGACGCGTCTTTTCGCGCGCGCGACATGTAACCACGCCAAAGCGACGCATAATGAATTATATCATCGGACCTGTGCCACTGCTGCTGCTGCTGCTGCTGCTGCTGCTGTGTATCACTGGAACTTTTGAAAGCTAACAGCTATATAAGGAATTCGTGCCCTCTGAGTGCAGCGAGCGACGGGGTGATTTACGTAATTATTTATGGTTTATCGATCGTCGCACTATACTGGCGCAAAAGTGGGAGATGACGATATTCGAGATGGCCAGTAGTTACAAGGGACTCGGAGAAAGTAGTGTTATAATACGTATAGTTATTTTCGTCGAACTTTCGAGCTTTATATCGATATCGTAGTTGTGTGTGTGTGTGTGTAAAGCTAGCCAATGAGATGCAGGCACACGAACTGATAAGGCGAATTCGTGTATATTATTATATTATACGGAGTAGAGCCAGCAGAACTGGCAAAGGGCCAACTACGGCTCGTCGTTTTATTTTAAAATAATTTTTCGCTCTATCGAATTTTCTTTACTCGTATATAACGAAGTAGGCGGATAACACGTCTCTTTCCCTCGAGTGTGTTCGTGAGTCCGGACTCGCAGATTTGCGCGATAAGGATATTATACGGACTTGCTGCTGTGCGCCAAGTTGCCTCTCTCTCTCTCTCTCTCTCTCTCTCTCTCTCTGCTTCCCAATTATTAATAAACTCGAGAGGATTCAACTCGATTGACATCGTATCTAGTATACGACAATAACAATGACCGATGCGACAGATGCGGAGCTTTGATTTTATTACGCACGATTATGTGTATACGAACGTCCGCGTGGTCTGCGTGATTTTTTGTTTTTCATTTCGTTTTGTTTACCTTTTCACCTTTATCGTGATTTTGTCTGTTTGATCCAAAAAATATGTGAGGTGCTACACATGGGAATCGTATATTTATGTAGATAAGCCATTTGTGAGGGCCATAAATCAAGGGTTGCCAAAATATAAAGGGTAAAAAATAAATGTCTATGTAGTTACCTGCTTTCACTTATATAATTTTAATCTGACTTTGCTGCTTGCGGATTTACAGATTGAGTACTCGCCATCTAGTGGTCTAAAGTGGCATTATCGTATTTAAAGTGGTTGACAAATTTTGTAAACAACTCAATTGTAATTTTCAGGTCATTTTGAATGCGCTTAATAATGCGCTATGATGAGAAATAGACAAATACGTATAGCAGTAACTGCGAACAATAGTAAACAATTTGTTTTTTTTTTTGCATTAATTATTTATCGTTGCGATTTAATAAAACTACGTTATAGTCCGAATTTATATGTTTCGACGATCGGGCGTACTTTAATTAGAACCAGCTTGAATCATCTCATATTCGAGCGAGCGACTTATATACTCATTATATAATTGACGCGAGAGCTCCAGGTATATAACAATCTCCTCTTCGTAATGATTCGCGAGTCTCCTATTCTTTGAAATTTTCAGCGAGTCACTACTACATTCCGATCAAGTATAATACATACCGTGTCTTAGCGAGATCATTTTGAAACTGAATTAAAAAAATAATAATGATGATAATTCGTTCGCTTCGCTGTTCGAAGCATGCACACACACAATCGGATCCTGAAACTAAGTCCCGTACAAAGAATATTAAGAATGAAAAAAAAATCGAACGCCCAGAAACAAGCCGCCGCCAGCCATTGTGTACGCGCGCCCGACATATAAGCCATGCGACCGCGCATCAATTTCTACATAATTCATTTTCCAGCTGGGCTGCTTTCGACAGATTATTATTATGCGTTATCGTCGTCATTATCAAAGAATATTCTATATTTACGTTATACCTATTATTATATTAAAAGTTTACTAACGATCGTGGCACAATTTCCCTGGACGCGCGGCAAAAGCGCACGAATGAACGTCGCATTGATTTTATATTCATAAAACAGTGGGGTAATAAGTCATCGCAGATATTATGTTAAATGAAAATTTTAATATCCACTTGTCTCATTAATCGTAATGTTTTTTAAAACATTTCTGTCAGAGTTATGTTAAATAATTTAAGAATCCCTTACATCCAGCCGATGCATTATAAATACTGATCGCTGGTATGGCTATACCGAAATAATTAACCAATGCATTTCAAAGCTTAAGAAATTTTTCATTAAAAAAAACCTGACAGAGAGTTATTGTACCCCGCTTGCATTGTCATAGATTTATTTTTAAGTGAGCTGAATTGTTATTCATAATTATTTTAGACGTATATTTTTCAATTGATATGATCACGTGAATAACTTATTCAAAGCTACCGGATACCGTTCAAGCTCAATATACACCATAGTAAAAGTTTTGTGGTAGAATATTGGAACATAAAGAAGATTCGTTATTATATATTTGTTTTATATTGTCTTTCCATCTGTAGGACAAAATCTTTTCTTTCCTTTCGTCCATAGTACTAATGGTCAATATATAACTGTTTCAAAATATTTATATCATTTTTCCATTACTTCTAATTATGATCGTACTTATAAGAAGCCCACTCTAGGCGCGGGTGAAAAATTCTCACCAAAAATTTTATGTGGCTTCCTGGTAATGTTAATGCAGTCCAATATGCTTCGTTTGATTCCATAGGCCTTGAGACACATTTTAAAAACGTTTTCTATTCATTCAAAAATCTTTGCTATTTTCTGTGTCGAGATAGAAGTATTTAAACGAAAAAAGCAAAGAATAAAAAAAAATTTTAATTTTTCAAACAATCCTGCCTAAATTTTTTTAGAATTTTTGGGACCTCTATCTAATTTGACGTTTTTTTTACAGGTTTTAGGAATTCTAAAAAAAGGTGGTAGATGATACTAAAGATTCTGAAAGAATTTAGGCAGATTCTTGGACAAATTTTAAAACTTTTTTGTTCTTTGCATTTTTTTCGTATAAGTGCTTACATCTCGACATAGAAAATCACAAAGATTTTTGAATAAATAGCAAACGCATTTAAAAATGGGTCTCAAGGCCCATGGGATCCAACCAAGCATACTGGGCTTCATTAATAGTTACCAGGAAGCCGCATAAAAATTTTGCTAAGAATTGGTCACCCGCACCTGGAGTCGGCTCCTCGTAAGTACAATAATAATACTTCAAGCCTCCGCCGCTAGATGGAGAGTACCTTAATCTGCAAATCTGCAAATAAAAAAGTCGGGATAATTGTATAAGACAAAGCACGATTTTGAAAAACGTTGAAATTAAGATTTGGTACGAATTGTATAAATAATCTCTCTATACTCTAACATAAAATACGTAAATTGGCCACTAATTTCAGGCTTTCGTGTACATAAAAAGTATGATCAACTGGCGCAGATATGATTGAGATCTTATAATTTTACACGTTTGTATCCATTCTTCTAATTTCCAAAGTCTTTGGAAACGATATTGTTGTTGGTAACAAATTTAAAATCACAATGACTGAATTTGATTTGATTGATTTTTACATTTTAAATGTAGAGAATGAAAAATAATTATCGTCAAATAACGATGAATAAATAAAAAAAAACTCTGAGCAATAACTTTTTACTGACAACAACATGACAACTTCAAATGACCCTTTTCTATGCCTCGAAAACCTTATCATCGGCCAAAAAATAACCATAAAACGTTAAGCTCTCCTACCACGGGATAACATAAAAAAAATCATCTCGATTATGTACGTGCGAAGGATTATGAGGCACGAAGCAGCTAACAAGTCTCCTTAATACCTGTTGAGTGCCCCGCACACAAAGACACACGTACAATATCGGTAAGGAATTGGCTCGAGCTCGGTGCGTAAGTATATATTTTTATTATGTGCGTCAAGTAAGGCTCACCTTGACACAATCATGTCTCTCTCGCAGCAGCTACGCACGCAGTGTGAGGTTTTTCTTTCTCGCGATACACACAGACACAGACACAGACACAGACACGCGGAATTTTCCCAAGTTCGATATAATAAATCGCGCGGCCCGACGTGTGGCCCATACGAAGGAGGATGCGTGGTGTACCATCGTATACGAGATCGACGAAGGAAGGAAAAAAAGAAGAAGAAAACGTCGTTTACGCGACGATACGATAATAACAATTAATAATATTACGAGAGAAAATAAACGTTAGAATTTTGCTCTCTTCTATTTATCCTATACATAACGTGTCACGTTATAAACACGTTATATTATATTATTACACATTATCGCGTGCGCATTAAATGTAATGAGAATAAGCGACTCGAGCTTCGGGCGCCGCATAAGATCCTCACGCAAGGTCGCGCGAATCTCGCACATTTTATATTAAAATTTCCATGTGCGCTTGCATGTGTGTATAAAAACCCGCGCCTTCGTTGCAATACATATATATATATATATATACCAACTTACCAATCGATGCGCTCTATTGACATTGAAACTGCGCGCTCTGAGAAAACGCAGCAAGAAGTCGTCGTCCATGCGGTGGGGCATGCACTCGCCTCGCTCTGCGAACGAAACGAAAAGGAAAAAAAATGTGTTATAGAAAAATTACCAACTTGTCAACCGAGAAAAAAAAAATAATAATAAATCATCGGCTTGCCTTACGATAATTATAGTAAAACGTGCGGTAGCGCGAGTCGTAAATGTTTCTGTTTTTTTTTTCTAGGCATCGCGCGTACATTTGTGTCAATAAATTCGCGCTCTCGCGGCTAAAAATAAACGAAGCGCTTTTTTTTTCTCCATCTATAGCTCGCAATGTTTTTTTTTTTTGCCATCCTTTTTTTCGTTCGGAAAATAGAACGTCGCATGCGCTCCGCGAGTGCTTTGACACGTACCGCGCGCGCGATGATCGTGCGTAGCCTTCTTGAACGATTTAATTATCGCTCTAGCTAGCGTCCTTTACTTTATAATACGTGTGGTCCGAATTCTAATCGACATCTATTTTTAACTTTAATTAGTAAAAAAATCGTTTGTGTCTCTTATATATATATATACCGTAAATCATCTCTCTGAGCTCGTGTACGGTCTGGCACTTGACCTCGTCGGTCTCGCCTAGCTCGCGCCTCGCGTAATCCTGAACTTCGTCCGGGACAAAGTCGAGGTCGAGCGCGAGCTCCTCGTCCGTGGCGATGAACTCGCCGCTCTCCTTCGGCTCGGGCATGATGTTTTCGCTCGTCGCTGTTGTCGCGGTGCTCAAGCTGTCCTGATACTCCTCCTCGTCTTCGTCGTCGTCTTCGTCGGATTTGCTATCCTCGCAGCAACCGCTGTCGGCTCGAGTCCGGAGGATGGATGGATCGTTACTCGTGGTCGGCGGTTCGTTCGATGACGTCCCCTTCTTTTGAAGCTCGTCGGTGATCAGCCGGTGATGGCCGCTGCCCGATGCATCCTTGGCGTCGAGCGACTTTTCCTGCGCAAGACAGAAAAAGAAAATAGCTTTAATATAAGAAGATTCACTTTGAATCTGATAATTTTTATCATTTATATATATACGACCAATTTTTTCTATTAAAAACATTAAATCGTTACTATTAATTATCGAGCAACAATAGGAACAGTAATCTTATAGATGTCTTTTCTTTACATTTTATTTTAATTTATTTTTAATAAGCAGCAGCTGCTTCATAAGATACACGCGTAACTTCTGCACACAAACGAAGAAAAAAGCAAGAAGAAGGATCGAACTCTCCAGATCGAGTTCAGGATCGCGCGCGGCCAGCACGAGCATAATAATTTTATAATCGAATCGAAAGCGAAAGTGACGACTACCACCACTGTACACACACATACACACGTACACACAGAGACAGACACATGCCGCTGTAAATGTGTGGGTTTTGAAACATCAGCTGCTCGACTCGGCGGCGAGTGGCGAGTGCATCGCGTGAGCTCTAGCTCGCACACATATATACTATATATTGTCAATTATATCTTTGCAACACGCGCGTGTACCAGCATGCAACGTGTGTCTATGCGTGCCCTCGATAGAAGAAATTCCATTCAGTTACATAGATATACCCAGGAAATTCGTCGAGAGATCGAATAATAACCATAATACGTATTTATCAAGTATATCAGCGACGAGTCATCTTTCATATTATACGAAACAAGGTTAACAATATGTAAAATGAATTTTCCACCGAACGAACGATCGATCGATCTGTCGATCGGCGCGCGCGAGGGGACGCGTCTCCTGTATTTAATCACGAGAGCATGATAATATTATAAATACCCCATTCGCTCGCGCGCGCGCGCGCGCGGACACGTCGATTCTCCTGAAAGGCAACCTGTTGCGCGCCTATATCTTTATACGATACGTTCTGTATGGATGCGTAATTTTTCAATTCCCGAAGAGATCGCGAGGCGTGTAGAGAGTTCGACGAAGCTAACTTCGACATAATGTAGGCTTTTTATAAAGCATGAATGGAAAACGGGGGCGGATGTGAACGTGTGCGTATGCTGTGCACACGGAGGACAATAAGTTGCAAAAGCAGGTCGTCGTCGTCGTCTTGGAGGCACTCGACAGTCGCAATTTGACGATCGAGATAACAAAGAGAGATATATGTGTGTGTGTGTGTGTGTGTACGAGTGTCATCATGAAATATGTTTTTATTATGTATGTCTTTGTGTACCCAATAAGCGATGTCGTCGGCAGCGACTCCGTGATAGACTCCGTTCTCGATTTTAGACATTGTCTTTCTCGCGACGATGTCAAACCGATTTTTATCGATAAATCGGTAATAGTAACGTCGAAGTGTGTTTTATACACGGAGCTCCTTTATTTGGATCTGAGGGACAGCTGGAAAAACTTTACGCATAATGCGCGCGCACCACGTGCATAAAACACATAAACACACGAGCAAACTCTCGGAGATCACAATTCTACCGATTCTTTGCACAGACACACACACACACCGACACACACAAACACGATTTTGCACTACCAACTACGCGATAAAATCTTTGTTGTATAGGGACGCTTCGATGCGCCACGACGACGAAAACAAAAAGCAACAACAACAACAACAACAACACCGAGCAACGAGCGAAATAATACTGCGGTTTTAAGAACAGCTCCAGCGAAATATAGCGGCACAGCGGCAGCGGATGGAGCTCGACTGACGCCTGCAACGAGGCGTGATGCAACTAAAGCCGAGCAACTATACAACTCGCCGCTGCCATACGCGCTGCATTATATACCACTATATATATATATATATATACACTATGCTATGCCTCGTAAGAGTGTACGTCTGTCTGCGTGTGGTGCTTATGGCAAAAGAGTATATTCCCTATATGCTTCTCCTATATAAAGCGTATACTATACACATACAAACGAGGCAATTGTGCGGATCGAGTCTTGCTTTACGCGTCTGCATGCGCGTGTGAGTGTATTATATATGCATTTAAACTCCGAGAGCGAAAAAGAGAAAGAGATATATAGGAGGAGGACTATATGGTGTGCATTTGTGTGAGTATAAGCCTGAGTGTGTTTTATACATGTGTATGCGCGCACGAGCTCGAGACAGGCGAGGCCATGTGCCGCTGCTGCTATACATACTACACGGCATATAATAATAACAACGATCGCGCCGAGCCGAGCTACATTACCGAGTTCCGAAGCTTATAGTTATCGTGCTCATTATTTCGCGCGCATAGAATCGGCTTTGACTCTAAGATTATTCTTCTGTACTCCGCCATAATACTTGGCGCGATTTGTCATGCCGGTATGTATATACTGTCTTTCAGCTAAGACTATTATATTGTTTTGTTCTCCTTTATTTATTTATTTTTTTTCTTTACAATGAATCATTCAAGTCTTACATACAATAATCGGCGTTGAAAATCGTCTGACGCATACACAGGTACGATGCACTATATAATATAATTCGAAGCACGTGCTGGTGCGCGTCTATATATATGCGGTCTCGCGCGGTAGTAAAAGAAGGAAAAAATTCCAATCGCGCGAATTGTTGCGAGCGCGCAAGGACGGACGAGGGGGGGGAGGCAATTTTCAACGCAATCGATTCGTAGTTCGTACGTAGTAGTGACTAGTAATAGTTAGTAGTCGTCGTCCTTATTATCCCGCGTTCCATCGAAATTGCAAACGCTAGATCATCGGAAAAATATATAACAACGCCATATGACGCCAAGCGTTATTACCAATACATTGTGTCTGCTGTGTGCCATGGAGTGAGAGTTTCATTGCGTACAGTCCATTACAATAATCGTAGGTGCAATTATAGAAATGCGCGCATTGGCTACGACGACGAGGATGGTACGAGGATACGCGTGTAGTTTTGCGGTAACTAGCCAACTTTGACCCAAATAGGCTTGAGCCATTGGACTCGCGCGCGCGTTTCATCATTATAATGCCCATTTTTCAACGTGCCGTCTTGGGTTCCCTATATGCGAGTGCGAGAGAAGAGGAGGATCGTCGCATTGTTTTACTCGAAAAATTACAGGACGGAATTTTTTTTTATTGAATTTAAGCAGGCGTCGGGCGCAGGCGCTGAGGTTTAGAAAGGCTCGTAACAGGACTATCGAGAATAATATTGAAACAATCCAAAAACTTGCTTCGACTTGTACAATTATTTTTACATTTCCACTTGTAAATTTGCGGATATAAAGGTACTCGCCATCTAGTGGTGAACTCTGCATCAGATTATGCCGGAATTTACACAGAATTTATTGGGTAGTTTTAAGGAAAATATTTTAATTGGTGTATAAAATTAAATTTTTTCATGTATTTTTGCATTAAAAATAATCAAGTTTATTTTTAAGATATTTTTATGCAGTTCATGTAAAAAAATCCATGTAAAAGTCTCTTCAATAAAATTCAATATTGGTTCATTTCAATTTTGATTCCTATTTTTATGTCAAGTATCTGCTTTAAATTTAAGAGTTTTTTTGATTGTGCATTTGAATGATGGTCAAACTACTGTTTTTAATAAGATCATAAAATCATTAAAATATGGGGTGTATTAGATTATTTATTTGTGATTTATTAATTTGTGATACTTTGATTTTTTTACGAGCACCAACAATACGAAATGAGACTACTGTCAAAGTATAAAAAAGAGTCCACGTATTAAATAAAATTATGTATTTATAAAAAATAAATACGGGTAGTATTTATAAAAAATATATCCGCGGTCTCGCAAATAATGTAAGACTAATTGTACATCCAATTACATTGTTTATTTTGTTGTACAATATTAATGCTTTAAATCGATTGATAAAAATTTCACATACGCTTAAATCGGGTAGTAAAATAATGTTTTGTTTTCTAATGTCATCGCGTATACAAGCTGTTTTAAATTAAGATGGATCTTAGAACTGATCCTAATTTTGAGAAAACTCTTGAAAATTCCACAAAAGTATGGGAAGAGAATTTTCCTTGGATCTAAGGATTTTGAAGATCACTTTTCTATACCCTCTCCAAAATAAAATAGTGCAAATTCTTGGTAACCTAACCGTATATTCAACTCAGTTTCTTTCGATAGTAGTCACGGTGTGTGTTTATGAAACTCTTCTAATAACATTATCAGTATAACAAACACTGTCTACTTTATAGATGCTCGAACTCATCGAAGAAAAAAATAAAGGAATCAAAGGCAGCACCTTGTTGGAAATAATATTTCAACTAACAGCTTATATAACTATGACAATTCTTTATACGTCCCTGATAGGCTCTAAAAAAGATGTAAAGCATTTTTTATAATTTTTTTTTCGAATCAAGTAGTAATACATATTTTTAATTTCTGATAAAAATAAGATACACTTCGGCGTATTACTGATGGCTCGAATGTGGTTGACAAACATCGGGGATACTCAAGAAATGAAGATGAAATTTCTTAAAAAAGGATATGTTTTATGTACCTTCCAAGCAGGTCACCAAATGCAGTGACCACTAACCAATACTTTGAATGGAATTTATATGTCAAGATATTTTTTATTTGTTTTGGAATAGCACCTGTAGCTATTCCGTCCTTTCTAACTTGGGCACTTCCAGGCAATCGGACATTTGAAAAAACTCTCCCTCTTCACACTGAATTTTTCGTCGATAAAGATGAATACTTTTATTTCATTTTATTAGCTCAATTTGGGTTTCTATTTGTTTATGGTTTAATTATTTGCGCTATGAATTGTTTCCAATATTGGGCTGTAATGTTAATTCTTGGCTAATTAATCTTATTATTAATTTTAAAATATAGTAAAAACTTCGACTTCCTCGGAGTAAGTCGTCGTCGGATGGTATTAGCACCTGGGGCATAGGGTAGGACACCCGGGGCATAATGTAGTCATAACATCTCAACTTTCTTGGAGAAAGTCGTCGCTGGGTCGATTTTCGTACCTCGTAGGCCACCCGCGTGTACAATGTAGCAATTACACCTCGACTTCCTTGGAGAAAAGTGTCGCCGGGTCGGCATTCACACCTGGTGCACAGAGTAGGCCACCTAGGTGGCGAAATAGCGAAAACAGTTCGAATTCCTCGGAGAAAGTCGTCGCCGGGTCGATATTCATACCTGGTGCTCAGAGTAAGCCAGCCAGGTGGCGAAATAGCGAAAACAGTTCGATTTCCTCGGAGAAAGTCATCGCCGGGTCGGTATTCATACCTGGTGCATTCGACCACCCGGGTTGACAAATTAGCGAAAACATCTCGACATCCTCGAAGAAAGTCGTTGCCGGGTCGGTATTCATACCTAGTGCTCAGAGTAAGCCACCCGGGAAGACAATGTCGTCGTTGCATCTCGACTTCTTCGGGGAAAGTCGTCGCCGGGTCGGTATTCATACCTGGTGCACCGATTCGACCACCCGGGTTGACAAATTAGCGAAAACATCTCGACATCCTCGAAGAAAGTCGTTGCCGGGTCGGTATTCATACCTAGTGCTCAGAGTAAGCCACCCGGGAAGACAATGTCGTCGTTGCATCTCGACTTCTTCGGGGAAAGTCTTCGCCGGGTCGGTATTCACACTTTGAGCATCGAGTGGGCTACTGGGGTATTGTATGGGTATGGGGTAATAAACTCAAGTGTATGTGTATCGAATCGAACGAAAATGTATCATGATTATGATTATTATTGTATCGATCGAGTTGTACATAACAACATATTATATGCGTAAACTAATTTTTGCTGAGACCACTTTTTGGTAAGAACGTTTTTTGCGAAGTGGATTTTTCTTTCAATCGCTCGTATTTTGTTGAAAATAAACTTTTTTCTGTATGTTATATACATCGTTGGATTGCATTTTTATCCAGGACTCCATAGCACTTTACAGAATTAAGATATCTGTTATCAAATTTAAATGAGAGTGAAAAAGAGTTTTCGCGGGCAGCGAAAAACGCGCTTGCGCTGTAAGGAGCGTGTCCGCCGCGCGCGCGCGAGCGCGCTCCTCGATTAGAATTATCGCATTAATGTAGATTAAGAACACTCGACTAATAAGTCGTACATGTAAACTAAAAAAAAATCGTGTATCTCATTTATTTTACCCCACCACCTTCAGTGAAACAATACCAGGGTAAAGTATAAAATAAAAAATTCACACATAAAAGAGACACAATTTTGACGTTAGTTGACCGAGTTTGCATAGGCATTATAATGCTTTATATCGATCGAAGATTTTGCCATAAGCTCGAGTTAGGTAAGTAAAATTTTTGCTTTGTATTCTAATGTAACTCCGTTGACGTATCGTTTCAAATTAAGATGGATCCTGGAACAGGTCCTGATTTTGAGAAAACTCTTCAATTTTGTAAAAAAACATGGGAAGAGAATTTTTCTTGGAACAAAAGGATTTTAATTGTTTCTTTTCTATACCCTTTCCAAAATAAAATCGTGCAAGTACTTGGTAACCTAACCCTATGTTCATGTTTGCTTCTTTTAATAGTCACCACCGTACGTGTTTATGAAACTTTGCTAAACCACATCATCAAGTAATTACTATCTATGTATATTTAATAATCACTTTCTAATTAGATACTGAAACTCGTCAACAAAAAAGAAAATGGAATGAAAATCAGCACTATCGTAGAAATAATATTTCAGCTTATCGCTTATATAACTATGGTCGTCAGTTACATGTGCTTAATAGGCTCTAAAAAAAATGTAAAGACTTTTTTTTAATCCTGCTTTTAATTTAAGTAATAATGCATACTTTGATTTCAAATAAAAATAAGATATATACGAGTGTAATAAAGATGGGTCAAATGTGGTCGGCTAATGCCGAGGATACTCAAGAAGTGAAGATTAAATATGCCAAAAAAGCATATTTTTTTTGCACTATTCAAGCAGGTCAGCAAATGCAGTGATCATTAATCAGTAATACGAATCAATTTTACATATTGAGCCATTTTAGGGTCAATACTTCTATTGTCTATGAGTTTTGGAATAGCTCCAGTAGCGATTCCATCTTTCCTAACTTGGGCACTTCCAGGCAATCGGACTTTTGAGAAAACCCTTCCTCTTCACGCAGAATTTTTCGTCGATGAAGATGAATACTTTTATTACATTTTTGGAGCTCAACTCGTTTTTATATTCGTTTATGGTTTATTAATTAGTTCCATGAACTACTGCCAATGCTCGGCTGTATTTTTTATTATGAGTGAACTTCGTTACTTAAAGTACGCATTGGATGGAAAGGATTTGAATTTAATTTAACTTACGAAATAATTTTTATGAATAAAGATAATTTATATTTCAGATACCAATTTGAAAGAATGAATGAAACTTACAACCGCAAAATAGCGATTAATGAAGAAAATGCCAACATATGGATTTGCAAACAACTCAACGATTTTATTCGTTGGCATTATCTTTGTATCAAGTAACTTACACTTATACTAATATAATCATGATTCTTGTGACATTTTAAAAAGTTGAAAATTTTAGTTTCTATTGCATTACACGAAAAACGTGTAAGCCTATGATGCTCATTATAATAATTGGATCAAGCTCTATGCTTGTCTTGACGGCTACTGCGGTATGTTCAGAGTAGTTTTTATTTGAATTGTTCAACTATACGAATATTTTCATTAATACAGATGGCAATGCTAGTGGAAACAGATTTCACGGGGGCGTTAAAAACATTGTTTGCATTTTGTGTAACATTGTGTACTGTTATTTTTATTTGTATTCCTAGTCAACTTTTAAAAATGACCAGTGAGGATTTTTTCATTTCAAGGTAGTTTCGCACGAGCGTCAATTAATTTTTTTTCAACATAATTTAACAAATTGTTTATTATTTTATTTAAGTTGTGGAATGAATGGAGACATTTATTTACCAAAAATTCGGAAGATGTTATTACTTATAATGATGAGATCTATGAAGTCTTTCGTCCTTACTGCTGGACCGAACATAGAATTGAATTTAGAAACTTGCAGCACTGTAAGATTATTTTCTCTTTTCACGCATAAAATCATTTTAAAATTATTGAACCATTCTAATTCAAATTATTGCTTTCAGATAATAAAAACGTCTTTGTCATGTGTAGCAACCTTTAGATCCATATATAATTCTGTATAATATTTTTCTATCCTATTTATACTTTACGCATGGTACGAAGCAAGATGTGCACAAAGGCGATATCTTGCCCAGAAGTCGTTGGCGCCCGAGCTTTTATGCGACAATTTTTCTTAAATTTCTTTTAAAGACCAAGAAAATTATTTAAAAACATATGCGCATGTGTAATTTATGCCCTTCCTTTGGCAGAGACGTGATATTGCTTCCTCATCGAGGAAGCTCTGTGATAGGCTCGAAAATGAGATTTTGAACCAGACCTCGTAGGACAATTTGGTTTACATATTTGTAAACTACATTGAATTCTCAACAAATGTCCGTATGTATGTATGTGTGTGTGTGTGTGTATGTGTGTGTGGATGTGTGTGTGTGTGTGTGTGTGTGTGTGTGTGTGTGTGTGTGTGTGTGTGTATGTACGTATGTCCGAAGCAAAATCTCGAAAATTTTACGGTGGATTGTATAAATTTCAATTGCATTCATTGTCGTTTGTAGTAATAATGAGGCCAGAAAAATGTTTTTGGCGATACGCGGGAAAAAAAAATTTTTTTTTCGATTTTTTTTTGTAAATTCGAAAAAAATTTTTTTTTTTCATTTTTCACGTATAATTGCCGGAATTTTTCAATTGCATTCATTGTCGTTATGTCTTCTCGGCCTTTTGGCTAAGTTGTTCAAATTCAAATATGAAATACGAATTTTCCCTTTAATAACCAAACCCTTTCATTAATATAATTTTTTATGAGGAAGCTCTTTGCCAATAAATTGGCAGCGGTTTTTTATTTGTAATAGGATGTATTTTATTTTATTTTTTTAGAAACACCACCTCTGAAGAGATCGTCTCGAAAATAATGTAATACTAATTTGATCAATCGTATTTATGTAAATTTAGATCGATTGAATAAAAAGTCACGTGTCTACAACAATAGAAAATTGTGCATTTCATTTATTTCACCCATCACCTTCAGAATAAGGCATTAAATAAACATTAGCACAAAAAAGCGACCATGACAATTTCAATTCTCATTGTCAGAGCTTTTACATGGACCATGGTAAACAATTTATATGTGCACATATCATCTTATAGATGAAAGCAACTTTGTTTAAGTATTTTAATTTTTAAATTTGTCAGTAAAAAAGGGTTTTGATAAGAAATTATCGGAACTCGTTTACTTGCATCTAGACAATAATTTTTTGAAGCGGTAATGACCATAAGTATTGAAATTGAACGCTTTATTATATTCAAAATTCACCTAAACTTTCTTTAAAACGAATTTTATTTTATGTTATTATTTTATTCAAGTTATGAATTTTTAACATAAGCTTGAGTTAGGGAATAGATAAAAGTTTTGCTTTGTTTTCTAATGGCATCACGTAGACCTACTATTTTAAATTAATGAAGGCCTCGAACAAGCCAAGATCTTTGTTCGGCCTGAGAGCAACACTTCTTGTCAGTCCGTGTTCGACCGTAGAGCCGTACACATCCTCGCTATCGCTCGTGTCTCGAGCTAGCTTTCCGTCCTAAGTTGACTTTCCTGCCGTTCGTAACCACTTTCCAACGAACTACTTCAATTAGTTGTGTTAAATAAAATACATCAATTGCAAAAGTAAGTAATACATAATTCCTTTCGCTGCCATTTCCGTCAACTTACTTGTTGACTCTTCCTCTACTGATAATTTTATTCAGTTGCTATCGTCAAGTGTCGTATGCGCAGAGTAGTTATCAGAGATCGTGATTCTATTCAGGTGCTATTAGTTTATTGCTATATGCCCAGAGTAATCACTCTACAATTTTTACAACAATTTTATTCAGTTGCTATCGACACAAGTGTCGTATGCGCAGAGTAGTTGTTGCATCCCTACGTGATTTTATTCAGGTGCTATTAGTTTATTGCTATATGCCCAGAGTAATCACTCTACCATTTTACAACAATTTTATTCAGTCGCTATTGATATCCTATCGTATGCACAAAAACAGTTGTCACTCGATCGATAATATTGCTCAGTCACCGACAGAACCAATACTGTAGACATCGGTAACTGCCTTCTTTACCTACCGCCGTGCTCGCATCGACCGAGGCTCTTTATGCTCGGAGAGCTTGTACGGTGTCACTTCTTTAATACGCTCATCTATACGTTCTATAACCAAACCAATACGAAGGTGATCTAAGAGGCTAGTGGTTATTGGGCTATGCCTAGGCCATTAGATAAAGAGATCCAACGGCGTCATTACAGACGTAAAGGCGAATGCGAAATTTTACTCTGTAAGTGGATGCTTCTTATAAGGTGTGAACTAGACACCCAAATTAATACTTCGAAGGAAATCGAGGTCGAGATGAGGCAATGTGGGTTTAGCGGGAAAATCAACAAGGAATCTGCTAAAAATTAGCAATGCCTGTCGTCAGGTACTCACGAACGAGCTCTCCTCGAAACTCTGATCATATTCATAGTAAAAGCAGATTAGTTTTTAATGTTGTTGTACAATAACAAATTATAAATTTTACTCATTTAATTTCTGTGACACTAAATAGGCTGATCTATGGTTTAATTTAGGCACCAAAATGGATGACAGTGAGAATATATTTAAGGAAGTGGTCTTAGAAGCTTATATAAGTGAACGTTATTGTTCGATACGTAACCATGGCCACGGGCCATTGGCAATTGTTTATTTTAAAAACGACGAAAAAAGATTATTGTCAAGCGAGCCTTCAGAGAGACTTGTCAATCGCTCTCGATATCTTTTCGCCACAAAAAATCATCTAATTGTAATTGCAAGTGATAACTTTTTTGTTACATTCTAAACCAAAAAGAGTAATTTTCGAACCTCAAACGAGTAAACTGCATCATTTTCTCTTTTAGAAAGAGTAAATAACGTAGATTACTCTTTTTCGAAAAATGCTGAGTGGAGAAAAGCGTAATTCATTTCAATTACTTTTTTTGGAAAAAATTACTTCGTGCATAAGAATTATGCGCTCAGATTACTCTCTTTGAATATTAAAAAAATATTTTATTATATATACATGAATATATTAAAGGAACTTATATTAAATATTTTGTTATATCTATATCTATATTATTCAGTAAAAAAACGCGATAAAAAGCTTCAACGATTTAATAAAAACTATTCTTGAAAGTGTGGCTAAATTTTTTAAATAATTTACTTTTTATACTTGCTATAATGAAAATATTTTTCGCAAAAAAGTTTTAGCCACACTTACAAGAATAGTTTTTATTAAATTGTTGAAGCTTTTTATTGATATAGATATAACAGAATATTTAATATAAGTTCTTTTAATATATTCATGTATATATATTAAAATATTTTTTCAAAGAGAGTAATCTGGGCGCAAAATTCTTATGCAGGAAGTAATCTTTTCTAAAAAAAGTAATTGGAATGAATTACGCTTTTATCCATTCAGCATTTTTTGAAAGAGAGCAATCTACGTTATTTACTCTTTCTAAAAGAGTAAATGACTCTTTTAAAAAGAGTAAATGACGCAGTTTACTCTTTTGAGGTTTGAAAATTACTCTTTTGGGTTTAGAGTGTAGGTCTACAAACAACGATCATTTATGTTCGTCGTATCGAGATTATTATATTGATTAGAGTAGGAGTGTAATTGAAATGCGTGGTTAGTTGATGTATATTTCTCTTTTTTTTCGAAAAGCTGTGCTCGTTTTAACACTTTTTCTTACTTTTCATGAAAACTATTAACACCAAGTCTAGTGTCTAGTGCTATTTGAGTGAATAAGTGAAAATATTTGCCAATAAAAGCCAATCATATCATTTGGATTACCTATAAGCACTAACATTTTTTTAGATTATAATATAACTGGTTTTTTTGAAATTATATTTGAAAACATTTTATGCTCTTTGATACCCCAAAATATTAATGTTGGTAACGCAATATATAAATGTATGTTGCAATTACCATAGAAACTAAGTGTATTGACTATGATTGATTTTGTCCTTCATTGATAAAACATTGACTACAGATGCAACTAGTTTCAAAACATTTATGATACCACTTCATACTACTTCCACATAAATTTAAGTAAATGTTATAAATTTTCGATAGACTTTCAATAAATAAGTTCACTAATGTATAGTGTGTAGATAATAAGTTCATCTTATGCTATATTTATTTAGGCATCGAAGAGCATTCAAAATATTTATAACATTTACTTAAATGTATGTGGAAATAGTATTATTTTATCATTAATGCTTTATACTTCATTTATATACATTTATACTGCAAGTTAAAATAGTTTTTAATGATCTATCACGTATTCCAAAATGTTATCACATACAATGTATACCAAGTGCAAATGCATAATTTTAGTTTCGTTAAGTTGCTTTATAATTTGAATGCGTTAAAACTTTCCAAAGAAATTAAAAAATTGCATGATTTTCATGTTTTTATGTTTCTCATGTTTTACGTGTTTTTCTTATAAGAGTTAGCTAAATAATTTTGAACACTTTATTATATCTTAAAGAAAACTGTAGCTTGTTTCTACTATAAAAAGGAAACAAACGTAATTGTAGATGACGCATTGGGCGAAAAAAATTTCCAACTTTTCTTTCTTAGCTTTTCGATGATGTTATTTTTTATTTTAATTATTTATTTACATATTTATTTTTTATTTAATTTATTTATTATTTACTTATTTATTTTTTATTTTATTTTTTTTATGAAAAATTGCTTTTTAAATTAAATGGATTCAAGAAAATGTTGATATCAAAGGTTCCGTTTCATGTTTGGCTTCGCCTCATAATTTGGAGAAAGAGATAACAAATTATATGATTTTACTGCTACCTAAAGTTATCTATAAGTCAAAAATAAAAACTTTTTAAATTTTGGTCCACACTTATGTCACCGATTTGGACATGCATTTCATTTATTTCACTCATTACTTTCAGAATAACGCATTAAATAAACATTAGCGCAAAAAACGACCAGTACAATTTCAACGCAAGTTGTTCAAGTTTGCATATAATGTTTTATATCGATCGAAGAATTTTTACAAACTTGAAATGAGTAAAAAAAGATTTTAGTTTGGATTCTAAAATCATCACGCTTGCATACTGCTTCAAACAATAATGGATAAAATAACAGATACTGATTATGATAAAACCTTTCAAATGGCGCTAAAAGTATGGGAAGATCATTTTTATTGGCGCTTAATGATTTTGAAGATTTCTTTTATATACCCTTTCCAAAACAAAACCGTACAAATACTTGGTAACCTAACCGTATGTTCATGTTTGCTTCTGGTAATTGTTACTACGGTACGTATTTATGAAACTCTCCGAACTATATATCATCGCTTATAATCACTATTCATTTAGATACTAAAACTCGTTACCGAAATAAAAGGAAATGGGATTAAAGGCACCACTTTTGTGGAAATATTATTTCAGCTTGTAGCCTTTACACTAATGGAATTATCTTATATATTATTGATAACCTCTAAAAAAAATGTAAGCCTTTTTTTAAATCTCAGTAATCAAAAAGAATAATAATGTATATTTTTAAATTTCAAATCAAAATAAGATTTTTAAGGGTACATCATGGATCTTGACTCAAATGTGGTCGACCAAAGATACTCGAGAAATGAAGATAAAATTTATCAATAAAGGATATTTTTTCTTTAGCCTTCAAGCAGGTTAGCATATAGAATTACCAATATGATGAATAAAATTTATGTATCAAGATATTTTTCAGGATTAATACTTCTATTACATCTTAGTTTTGGAATAGCTCCAGTAGCTATACCGACTTTTTTAACTTGGGCTCTTCCAGGCAATCGAACTTTTGAGAAAACCCTTCCTTTTCACACAGAATTTTTTGTCGATGAAGATGAATACTTTTATCACATATTTGCGGCTCAATTTTTTTTTCTATTTGTTTATGGTTTGCTAACGGCTTCTTTGAATTGTCAGTTATACTGGGGTGTAATTATTCTTATTGGTGAAATTCGGTATTTACAGTAGGCAAACGATTTAAATTTAATTTAACTTACGAAACAATTTTTTGAACGGAGGCAATTTATATTTTAGAAAAGAATTCGAAAAAATAAGTAAAGAATACAATCAAAAAATGACGATAAATGAGGAAAATGCCAACTCATGGATTTGTGAAAAACTCAAAAATTTAGTTCGTACGCATCAAATTGGTATTGAGTAAGTCATGATGTATAGTACAATTATTATCCGTTCGAAGTTATGAAATGTTATAAATTTTAGATTATATGATATTATGCTAAAAATAACTAGCCCGGTGTTGTTTGTTGTATTAACTGGAGCAAGTTCTGTGATTATCTTGACAGCTACTGCGGTACGTTCTAAAAAAAATTGATTGGTTTTAATTATGAAGTCCTACTAATATTTTTATGACTACAGACGGTAATCCTAGTGGAAACAGATTTTTCAGGAGCAGCAAAAATGTTATTTGCATTTTGTGTAGCTTTTTGTGCTATTGTTTCCATTTGTATTCCTAGTCAATTTTTAAAAATCGCCAGCGAGGATTTTTTCATTACATGGTAATTTTTAACGCAAGTCAATTAATTTTTTTTTTAATAATTTAATAAGTTGGTTATTATTTTATTGAAGTTGTGAAATGAGTGGTCAAATTCATTCACCAAAGATACAGAAAATGTTAGTATTTATGATGATGAGATCTATGAAGCCTTTTGTTCTTACTGCTGGCCCAACCATAGAACTAAATTTTGAAACTTGCAGCATTGTAAGACTTTTTTTACACGCTTGATTGTCTTAAAATAATATAACGAGTTAAATTTAAACTATTGCTTTCAGATAATGAAATCTTCTATGTCATATGTAGCAACCTTTAGATCTATTTACAATTCGGAATAACCTCTTTTCAATCTTCGATTGATACATTATGCATGGAAATGGTGTACTCAGTGAGAAATGCACGAAGTCGATATCTTAATCAAAAGTCATTTGCACCTGGTTCAATTCATGAATATTTATCTTTATTTTTTATAAATAACCTAGATATTTTAAATTCTATTATAATATGTGACTGCAAAGTTTCTCAGGCTCCCATTATCACCTTAATTTAAAATAATAGGATCTATGTAATTTTCATTTTTCATAGGTAGTGATATTATTTGTTTACTTTTTTTTTATTTTAGCTTAATTGAAGTCACTTTAATTCTTAAAGTTAAAGTAAATTTAAATGATATATTACGTATTCAAAAATGTTTTCACACAAAATTTGAACCATGTACACAAATCTTTATAAATTTATACCGATTATACGAAAAAACCGAAATAAAAACTACATTATACAATCTTTGTTTTGAAGAAAATTAGGTATTTATAAATGGAATGCATAATATGGAAAAACTCTGATTTCAGCTTTGACAGGCCACCTCTGAAGAGATGTTAGTTCGTTATGCATACGATGTACGACTAATTATAATATCCATTATAGATATGAAGATGAAGATTGATAGCATAAAAAGTTGTGTATGTAAATGATAAGTGAATCGTGTGTAAAATTTCTTTTACCGTATCACCTTCAGCGAAAAATATCAGGACAAGGTATTAAATAAACATATGCCCAGAAAAGCGTCTATAAGAATTTCAACGTCACTTGATGATGACAATAACCCATTTCAAAAGAACAAAATAAAATTAATGCATTCCGTAAAAAAAGGCCTAATTTTGAGTTTAGGAACATTGTTATTGAAGAAGGCTAAGCTCATTTCGTAAATAAAGTAAGTCTGATTAGGATTGATTGAATAAAAATTTGCGTAAACAAAAAGCGAATCGTGTGTTTTTTCATTTCTTTTACCTCGCTACCTTCAGTGAAACAATAGGGGTATTAAAAAAAACATTGACGCAGAAAAGTGTTTATGACAATTTCTACGGCAGTTGACCAAATTGCAAAGGCACTATAAAGCTTTATATCGATCGAAGAATTTGTACATAAGCCTAAGTTAGGTAGGTAAATTTTCTTTTTGTTTTCTAAAGTCAACGAGTTGACATACTGTTTGCAATTAAAATGGATCCTAAAACTGATCCTGATTTTGACAAGACTTTTCAAATTTGTATAAAAATATGGGAAGATAATTTTCCTTGGAATCTAAAGTTTTTGAAGATTTCTTTTCTATATCCTTTCCAAAATAAAATCGTGCAAGTACTTGGTAACTTAACCTTATGTTCATGTTTGCTGCTTATACTAGTCACCACGGTACGTATTTATGAAGCTTTGCAAAGCTACATCATCGATTATAATCACTATTTATTTAGATACTGAAACTCGTCAACGAAAAAGAAAATGGGATGAAAATCAGCACTTTGGTAGAAATAATATTTCAACTCATTGCTTATGTAACTATGTTAGTCGGATATATGTCACTGATAAGCGCTAAAAAAAATGTATACTTTTTTTCTTTTCTGTCCTTTATTTTGGGTAATAATTTATACTTTTTTTTCAAATAAAAATCAGATATATATGGGTACAATATTAATGGTTCGAATGTGGATGGATTTTGAGGATATTCGAGACATGAGTATGGAATTTGCCAGAAAAGGGTATTTTTTATCTAATCTTCAAGCAGGTCAGCGCATAGAGATACCAGTATGTTAAGTACGATTTTTAATTGAGACATTTGCAGGATCAATACTATTATTACATATGAGTTATGGAATAGCTCCAGTAGCTATTCCATCCTTCTTAACTTGGGCACTTCCAGGAAATAGGACATTTGAAAAAACCCTTCCTCTTCATACGGAATTTTTCGTCGATAAACATGAATACTTTTATCACATTTTTGCAGCTCAACTTATTTTTTTATTTGTTTATGGTTTATTGATGGTCTCCATGAACTGTTACTTATGTTGGGCTGTTATGTTTATTATTATTGAAATTCGTAGTTTAGAGTATGCATTACCAGATGAAAAATGTTTCAAATTGAGATCAAATTTATTTACATAAATGATATTGCAGATATGATATCAATCGTATGAGTAATGCGTACTATTGTAAAATGGCTATTAATGAAGAAAATGCCAACTTATGGATTTGCGAACAACTCAAAAATTTAGTTCGTTCGCATCAAATTTGTATTAAGTAAGATATATTAAATAATATATAATCATCATCTTTTAACTTTTGTAAATTTTAGTTTTTATGATATAGTTCGGAAAATGTGTAAGCCTTTAATGTTCATTGTATTGACTGGAACAAGTTCTATGATTGTCTTGACTGCTACTTGACGCTACCGCTGTATTTTCTATAAAAAGTTGAATCGATTTAAATTGTTCAATTATACGAATATTTTTATTAATTGCAGATGGTAATCCTAGTAGAAACAGATTTGACTGGAGCAGCAAAAATGTTATTTGCATTTTCTATAACTTTGTGTGTTATTATTTTTATTTCTATTCCTAGTCAGCTCATAAAAATTGCTAGTGAAGATTATCAGATTACATGGTACTTTTTAACATTAGTTCATCAATTTTTTTTTACCACAATTTAATAAATTAGTTATTATTTTATTCGAGCTGTGGAATGATTGGAGAAATTTATTCACCAAAAATACGGAAGATGTTATTATTCATTATGATGAAATCTATGAAGCCTTTCGCACTTACTGCTGGACCAAACATAGAATTAAATTTAGAAACCTGCAGTACTGTAAGATTTTTTTGTTCTTGATTCTGATGAGACCTTCTTGAAATGATTTAACGAGTTAAATTAAAACCATTGTTTTTAGATAATGAAAACTTCTTTGTCATATGTAGCAGCCCTTAGATCTGTTTACAATTCTCAATAACTTTTTTTCAAACTTCTTCAATTTATATTTTATATATGCATGGAAATAGTGTACGAAGCAAGAAGTGCACAAAATCGATATGGAGGATGTGGAATGTATTGAAAAGACAACGATCTAGCGGAGCAGCTGGTAAGGATCCTCGCCAAAGTAATGTCAGACGAGGGTCCGAATGAGGATTTACTTCATAGAGAAACTGGTTGCAGAGTTTAAGCTTTGGGTCGTAATTAAGGTCATAGCAGTATCAAAATTGTAAACTTTAAGATTACCAGAATGTAATGAAAGTCAAGTTCGAGGCAGTCATCAAAGGTTCAGGCTCTGAAATGGCACAAGCTTGATGTAGAGCTGACGAGATTTTTCTAGAGTTTGATGCGCGTCTTTACACTCTATAATCTTTGTTCATTCATGTAAACTATTGTTTTTAGTGACCTTGAAATTGTCATGAAGTCATTTAAATGTGGAATATTCAAAGTAATTTAAAAATGTTATCAAAACTAAAGACATGTTTATAATTGAAACGAGATATTTTGAATTTCGTTAAAATAATGACGACGCGACAATAACCCATTTCAAAAGAACAAAATAAAATTAATGCATTCCGTAAAAAAAGGCCTAATTTTGAGTTTAGGAACATTGTTATTGAAGAAGGCTAAGCTTATTTCGTAAATAAAGTAAGTCTGATTAGGATTGATTGAATAAAAATTTGCGTAAACAAAAAGCGAATCGTGTGTTTTTTCATTTCTTTTACCTCGCTACCTTCAGTGAAACAATAGGGGTATTAAAAAAAACATTGACGCAGAAAAGTGTTTATGACAATTTCTACGGCAGTTGACAAAGCTCGCAAAGTCATAATCAATGCTTTATATCCATTAAAAAACTTGTCCATAAGCTTCAGTTAAGTAAAAAATACCTTATTTTGTTTTTTAGTCACCCCGTTAGGGAAGTGTTACAAACGAAAATGGATAATAGAACAGATCCTGATTTTGACAAAACTCTTGAAATGGCCATTAAAGTATGGTCAGATAATTTTCCTTGGAACCAAAGGATTTTGAAGATTACTTTTCTATACCCGTTCCAAAACAAAATCGTTGGTTTACTTGGCAACCTAACCCTATGTTCATGTTTGCTTCTTGTAATAATCACTACGGTACGTGTGTGCAAGACTTTACTAATTGCATAATCAGTAATAATCATTATCTAAGTAGATACTGAAACTCATCAAAGATATGGAAACTGGGATTGAATTTGGCCCTCTGGTTGAAATGCTATTTCAGCTAGTAGCCTTTACAATAATGATTCTCTCTTATATGTTCATGATACTCTCTAAAGAAAATGTAAAGCCTTTTTATAAGTCTCAGTTATTTTTGTGCATATAATAATGTAAATTTTATTATTCAAATCAAAATAAGATTTATAAAGGCACAATATTGATGGTTCGAATGTGGTCAGAGTATGAAGATCTTCAAGAAATGAAGATAGCATATGGCAGAACAGGATATTATTTATCTAATCTTCAAGCAGGTCAGCAAATGCAATTATTATTACGTTGAATCATATTTAAAGTGAAACGTTTAAGACATTTTTTAGGATCGATACTTCTATTGCTTATGAGTTTTGGATCAGCTACAGTGGCTATTCCACCCTTCTTAACTTGGGTGCTTCCAGGCAATCGAACTTTTGAGAAAACTCTTCCTCTTCACACTGAATTTTTCGTGGATGAAGATAAATACTTTTATCACATTTTTGCAGCTCAACTTTTTTTAATATTCATTTATGGTTTATTAATTGGTTCTTTGAACTATGCCCAATGTTCGACTGTATTGTTTATTATGAGTGAAATTCGGTGTTATCAGTGAGCGATCATATGTAGAAATAATGCAATATACGAAATAATTTTGATAAATATAGATAATCTATACTTCAGATACAAAATCGAAAAAATGAATGAAGAATACAATCATAAAATGGAGTTTAATGAAGAAATTGCCAACACATGGATGTGGGAAAAACTCAAAGATTTAATTAAATGGCATCAATTATGTATCGAGTAAGTTATAATAAATGATAAAATTATTATTCGTTCATTGTTTCAAAACTTTGTACATTTTAGGTACTATAGTCTTGTACAAAAAAAATCATCCCCTGTGATGCTCGTTTTATTAAGTGGTTGTAGTCTTGTGGTAATCTTGACGGGTTCCACGGTATGTTTTGATTCGTGTAAGCAATATGAATTGTTCAACTATTCTAATACTTTTATGAATTTAGATGGTAATCTTAGTTGAAACAGATTTGTCAGGAGCCGCAAAAATGTTTTTTGCATTTTTCGTAACTTTGTGTGCTATTGTTTTTATTTGTATTCCTAGTCAATTTTTAAAAATCGCCAGTGAGGATTTCTATATAACATGGTACTTTTTAAAGCAAGTCAATTAATTTCTTTAAACATATTTTATGCTATGTTATTGTTACAGCTGTGAAATTAGTGGTGAAATTTATTCACCAAAAATAAGGAGATTGTTATTATTTATAATGATGAGAACATTGCAACCTTTCGCACTTACTGCTGGACCAACTTTCGAATTAAATTTAGAAACTTGTAGCACTGTGAGCCTTTTGTCTCTTTGAATTATACAATGATTTTAATTTAAACTATTTCTTCCAGATAATAAAATCTTCTGTGTCATATGTGGCAACCTTTAGATCTGTTTATAATTCTCTATAACATATTTTTCTCTGAATTATACTTTAAACAATGAAAATAGCATATCATGCAACAAGCGCTAAGAGCGGATGATTTACCCAGGAACGGTTCACACCCGAGCTATTGTATGACAATTTTCTTGATTCTATTTACGTATTGTCATTTAATTTTGTATCATTAAATAAAAAAAATGAGATGGCATAATAAATTTGAATATAATTAATATAATTTTGATTTCGTTCAATTTGTGATTGCAAAGTTAAAAAAAAATTGAAACATTTTCAACAAAAAAGCTTTTTTGCTTTTTTTCGTTCAAATCACTCTATACTGAGCTAGAAATTATTTTTATACTTGCGATAATTATGAAATTTAGGAAAAATGCCAACTTTGGGATGCTCAAAGAAGATGACAGACTGTCTCAAAAATGTAATGAAATTCAGTGACATTTCTTACATCGAAAAAAAAAAGTTTTTTCATATTGTCAGAAATTATTTTTAGCCATTGGACTTCCCTTAGAATCGATCGGCATAGAAGTTATTCGAATACCCAAATGGTCCTTCGAATCCGAGTAAAACTCGGGTAAAAATCGGGTACTCGCGCATTCCTACAAAGTAAGACGTCATATACGCAACCCGCAATTTCGACTATGGTCTATTAATCGTCATCGTATCGCCAAGGAGGGTCGCAACCGCGTCGCAACCACGTCGGTCTTTTACAATTTCTGCGGCTATCCGCGCAAAGTACGAAACATATAAGCGCGTACATACATACGGACTTGTGCAACGATCATGCGAGCGAGTGCAGGCTCATTGAAGTTTGGCTAATAATTATTCGTACGCGTGCTTCATTCGACTTCGAACGATAATATACGTGACAAAAATTCCGTACAAATTCGTCGCGAGTAACCGAGCTCGCGCGATTATATCGTTAAACGTCAAAAATCTCGTTACTCGAGCCCCCGCCGCTGCCGCAGCCAAGTGTCTTGTGCGAGTTAAGATGTCGTTATACGCGCACCTCGAGAGAGAGACTGAGACATGATTAAGTCGCGCTCGCGAGGTACGCGTATAATTACGTTATATATACCTATATATAGCAGCTGAGTAGCTCTACGGAGCGTCGAGTTATATATTGCGACACACACCGCAGCTGCTGGTGCTGTGCTAGTGCACCTCTATATAACTCGCGAGGAAACGGATATTAGGCTGCATTATGTATAACGTAAGGTTAAGTAGAGAGAGAGAGAGAAACTTCAAATGTGCCGTACGAGACACGTTTTGTATCGATTATATATAATATAATAATATTTAGCCTGTACTTATGTATAACGTACATGTACACGATGTGATGTCATTACACCTCAGAGAGACACAATTTTCATCGATACGCACACACGGTTGTATCGAGTCGCCGCACGAGTCGATGATATATTAAAAAACCATCGCCGGTACATACAAGTGCAGGCTTCGACTTTTTTTTTTATATTACAGCGTATTTTTCCACGCGAGATGCGCGCAGATTTTATTTTCGCACTAGCGCAACATACTCTACGTGAATATATCATAGCAACACAGCTCCTGCGGTTTCTGCGGTCTATACTGTAACTAGGCGCTTCTTCTTCGAATGCAATACATTTGGAAATGTATGCACGTGTCCGCGACGATTGCGTGCGTGCATCATCGTGCCTCTTTCTTATACCAGTATAGAGACCGCAACGTCACAGTGTCGCGTTGTTGTTATTTCGAAGCGCGCGGGTTTAATTCGCGCGCACAAAAATATGTATGCCACTGTACTCGTGCATGCAGCCGCGGGTCGCACGGTCGTGATAATAATCACAATTACAATAATAACAAATAATACTGCATAATTATAATACTGTTGTGCCGTTGATGTGTAATAATTTCCAGGGCTCGACGGCGCAGCAGACGAAGACGACGAGGCGGACGAGCTTCAGCAGCAACGATTCGACGCGTCGAGCGCAATAACCGAGCAGCCTCAAAAATTTGCAGCGGCCCCGCCGCAGTCGTCGACGACGACGATCATACGATGACAGCTGCAGGCAGCAACAACAGCGACAACGATCGTTATTAGACATGATCCGCCCGCTGACACCCCCGCAGACAGACGTGCGATATCAAAATTGCGCGCGGTATTGTAATTTCAAAGTTCGAGTCGCGACTGATGGTACTCGAATCGCGTGTGCATCGCTCCGTAGGAGTATAGTTACACGTCGTGTTATTTTTTTTTTTTTTTTTTCTAATTTCGTACGCTCGCGGACGTGTGGTACGCTCGGATGCACACGAGGCTGAGCCGCACGTGCGCACGTGCGCGCGCCGGGCGATTGCGCATTAATAATCGCCGCCTACTACTTTTTCTAATGCCGCAATTGTTTCGCTTAATAATACGACGACCCAGAATCGGGATGAACAAACGAACGTCTCCGGGAAATGAGTATGTACTTGCGAATTTATTTCACGCGGTAATGTTATACATCGGCAATTATAAAAAAGGGAGAAAAACCAGTCGAGTCGCTCTGGTTGATTACATTATGTCCTTGAGCAAAGGTAGAGTTTATATAGTTTTTGCGTACTCGAGCATAGGCACGTACGCACGAAGACATTTTTTTTTTTTTAACGTAGATTTAAGTACCTCGTACTATGTATCGTACTCGAACGAAGAAAGAGAGAGAGAGAAAAAAAGTTTTACACAGACGTAACGGCTGACCGTGAATGCGCGCCGTACGCAAATATTTTACATTATATGCACACGGCTGCTTTCGTCCACCTACGCGCTTACGCTTACAAGGTGCGCGCACGAATGAATTGCATCTATAGTATATTCGCGGTATTTGCGCGTGTCACGCACTCGCGGACGCGTGTTTACAACAATCGTATAAGAAGCATTATTATAATGCTCTTTTATATACGAATTCTATATCGAGGTAGTAAATTCATTTGACTCGACTGCAAAACGGAAAAAAAATAATATTTGAATTTCCGCGTTGTCGCGCAGTTTTTGCGCTTGCAATTCGGAACGAAACGTATCGCTGCGCGACATTTCTCGTTGTTTCTTCGCGCTATAGGCTTGGATAAGCACCGATTAATTTCGTCCTTTTTTTTACATCCGCGTCCTATGGTAAAAATTATCAACATTTTATCAGAAATATTTTATTTCCACCATAAAAAGTGGAAGCTACGTTAAATTTGTTCGAAACTTCTTAGACTTGTGCAATTATTTTGACTTAGTCTCTTGCAGATTTGCAGAGAAAAGGTATCTCGCCATCTAGTGGTAGAGTTTTAAAGTATAATATCATATTCAAAGTGTTGTTGACTGGTCTAAATTTTTTTGTAGCAGTTAAATAGTCATTTTAAGATCATTTAAAATGCGCTCAATATTTGTAACGTGACTTTCACGGAAAAATCACCGGAAATAAGTCAATCGATGTAAATCGATGTATTTGAAGCAAAACATTTTAAATGACCATTTTTTTTAGTCATCATGGATGTTTGACACTTCTACCAGGGCCACAGCTGCGGTGCATGAGAATAAGCAAAATCGAATTTTTTGTTGTTGTTTATATCTTTTGATCACGCGCATATCATTATACAGGATCGTGGTGGGAAATTCAAGAAAGCACCACTTATCAGGTTTTATTTCTTGTTTACCACACGATCCGTAATGCTTTATATACATGATATACCTTCGATCGAATTTTCCCTGACGCATTTCGCCAACTTTTTACGCGTCCATCCGAGATGATTCGACGCGCGCAAGTACTCATAAGGCAGCAAGAACAACAACAACCGATATGAATTCAGGTTTCGGTCCCAACCGGATATCAGACGTTTCAAGTTCGCATCGAGTATAGAAGCTGTTGAGATTTGAAATGGAGGGACAACGCTTAGGTCTTGATAATATGACGCATCGTATTCAATCGATTTCGATAGAGTTAAAGGTATACCATGTACATGGGAGCTGTACAAATTTTCCGCTTGAAAATTCAAGTGAAATACTAGAAGTAAACGTATTAATAATGGACAATTCAGATATAAGTCGTAATATGTGAACTCTGATTTAATGCTAAAACTATGCTTTTTCTTGTTTGGTTTCCAAAAAATTTGGCTGTACGCCATCTAGCGCTAACTTATGAACTACGTGTCTGTGGAGTTTTCAACACTTTTGCCTTAGTTCTCAATAAATTAAAATGTTGTGTTATCCAAGAATAATGCCTTACTTTCAATTGTGATTATCGTACTTACATTTCATAAGACAACAGCAAAATTAGCGTTTTTACTTATGAATTTACATAAATGTACTTTCATTTAAATATTAGTAACGTTCCGTTAATTTTAATATCGATTATTTTATTTTTCACAAACGAATCATTGGTTTTTAAGAACAACCATTGTAATTTTAAAGTAAAATATTCATTAAAAGTACTTGAAATTCACGAATAATTTTTACATTGTGAACTTAGGAAGACATTGAACCCTAAACCTTATAATTATTTACCAACAGATGGCGTCGGAAAATTCTCTAATTCCTACGAGTGTAAATGTTTTATGGATGTATAAAAACGAACTTATAAAATATAAAGTACTCATTAGATACTGGTACTATTCAGTTTTTGAATCGCATCTTTCTTCCATACTAAGTTTTGGGAGCTTACGTCGCACGTGACCCATTTCTCATCCAAGTCATTCATCAAGATTAGAGTATACGAAAGATTTTCGCCCCCTCGCGATAAGCAAAAAGATTCACGACGAATCTCAGCTGCTCCTGCTGCTGCTGCGAGTAAAATCTTTCAGACAAGTTATACGTGTGTGTGTGTGTGTGTCTAGGTGTACGTATAGCATATATTATAATCCAACAGCTCCCGAGGCATAATGGCCTCTTAACACTCAAACCTACAATTCGCAATATGCAACTGCACACACATAGGCTCGCCGAGGCTTTTCCGATTTGTGTAAGCGCGAGCAAATTTCTGCGAAATTTCGCATACTTATCGTATATCGCGCCTTTCTATTTTTCTCCTTTCCGCGCGCGCGCGCGCGCCAGTTGCTAAATATTAGTCGTCGTCGTCGTCGTCGTCGTTGAACTAACACATTGGCATAATTTAGCTATAAGGAAAAATGATATAGAAACGATCGACCATGTGGCTACCAACAGGTGCGAGATGATAAAAATCGAAATAGTCATTGCGAATCGTAACTTTTAAAGCTCGAAAGCTGTATACACACGTGCGCGTGCATGAGCTTTTTATCATCGATCATCATCTGGCGCACAGCGACGAAAAGAAGAAAAATAGGTTGTCTCGTAACGCATCGAGCCGTATCATTACTATAGGAAGAGCGATCCGCGACGACGACGATCGTGTCCTGCTGTGGCTCGTGCCGGCTTGCGCGCGGGTCGTTGCTCCCCGCAGCTCGCTCTGGAGCACGAGGCGCAGCATTAAGGGATCTCGCTCGCCTTTTAACGGTATTCTTCACTACTGCTATTTCTTCATTTACTCGCCGAGCACTTGTGGCAATTTGAGAAGCCGTATCATCGTATATGGATAGATAAGTGTATCGCGGAATTTCGGAAATTTTTCCACTCGGGACGTGGCAGGAAATTAGAGTCGCTATTGGACAAGTGTAAACTTATTTTTTTTTTTTATTATCATCGGTATATTGCAGAATTGGTATGTGTGTGTGTGAGTATGTTATAAACTTTCTAATTATATAAATACGATATGTATACTGCAGATTTTGGATTTTTTATTGGGGTCGTATCGCAGTGCCGTAACTAATTCACGATATTATTCAACATACGGTATAAGAACAGTATGTACGATCTAGGATCAGATTCTTACTTTTTATAATAACTCTATTATAAAAATCACGAGCTGTGTCAGTTTAAAATTAATCGTACCCAACGTCCACTTTTCACGTGATCTAAATACCTCGTTGAGGCTCTCGAATTAATATATTTGACATGGAAAATTTACTATATATCGCAGTTAGTTACAATCGTTAAAATTAGAAATTTGCATTGTTGCTGACTGGCCGGTATGGTTTATGGCCATCGAGCCAACAACCAAAAACTAAACAATCAATCCTATCCTCGGCATAATCAGTGCGCGAGGTACATTAAAGACTCGAGAAAATCGCCAAGCGCACAATTTAAATACGCGCGTGTACGTGTATACCCGCGCGCGCACTTAATTGGAGTATGAATTAATCATTCGCGAGGATATAAGAGAGAGAATAAAAAATCCCCATGATATATTATAATGTTACACGTATCCGGATTTCGAAAATTGCATCTATAATAAACAAGCGGATCGCGCGGGCTCGATGATTCATTTATTAATCTCTCTCTCTCTCTCTCTCTCTCTCTCGAAAAAGAAAAAAAATTCTGTTTTTATGACCGAATATAACCAGTTAGGCAGCGGAGAGGGAGAGATGACATTTGATGGCTATTTAATTTCCAACGATCACGTGACTTTGCATATATATAAAGATAGATCGGTGTGCTGTACGATACGCGATCGCAATCATCATCGTCGTCGTCGGTTAGAAGAAAAAATTTTCCTTTTAAAAAACGTCCTTGTTCGCTGCTGTTGTTGAGAATTTTTTTCCACGATGATCTATACCCACACACACATACACACACACACACACACGCGAGCGACGGTTAAATCTTTAAAGATCGTTATGGAAAAAATTTGCAGGAAAAAAAGAGCACCACGAGTTTTACATTCGTGTCTGTTTGTTATTCGCTGTCATGCGCGCGGTGATGGACAAAAAAAAGCAATATCAATTAAAAGTTTGAGGTAAACGTGCGTTTAATGCGAATAATCATTCGGTTTTTTTTTTCTTTGATTAATCGATCGCGTATTCGAGTTGCGGAGTTATTATGCGTCGTTTTTTCAATCCTTCACCAGTGATTCGCGAAAGGGTCAGCGAACCCTTCCATTATACGGAGCAACAAAACAACAACATCAAAGAGTTCAGTGTGGCACACTCACCTCGATAAAGAAAACAACTATAATAATCGGGGTTTATGATCGCTGCTGCTCCGCTCCGTGTAATAAAACCTCGAAACAAACAACAGAAAATAATAACAACAACTGTATAGTGTTGCAGCAGAAACCAAAGCCAAAAGACTCCGATATTAACAGTCGGACGTTCTAGCCAAGACTGCACAGCACGATTCGTTCGAAAGACAAGCTATACTCTTGCGCTGCAGCAGCAGGAGCAGGAGCAGGAGCTATATCCACCGCCGTTTTGGCCGCTTGCCGCCGCCGCCGCGAGCCCAGGCAAAATGTGCAACGCTTCCGTGTTGAAAGTTGCAGCTCGCGAGCTGCGATGCTCTCCGTGTGTGTGTATGTATATAAAACCTGGCGCAGCTCTGAGTACAATCACCTTTCCATGACGACGCTGAAGATCGTGTAGCATATATCGCACACACGCTCGGGCTCGATTCTAATGCATTTTGTACAGAGAGGTCCACTTCTCGAAAAATCCTTTCTCGCGCGCGCAGAGATTATGATAAGTCGTCGTCGTCGTCGTCGTCGTTGCGGCGATATACTTGCGATGACCGATTGGATGCAATGAGAAAACGCAGCTAATGCAACGACGCGTCGTGCTGTGCGCACGTCGTCGACCTCTTTCTCGGGCTAGAGCTGAAATATTGGCCAACTGCGCGCGAGCCTAATTGTTCTTGTAGCATGTATACGAGTATAGCACGCATCCCGCAGCCTACTATAGCGGTTTCTTAATCGCCCTCCTAGCCGCTCTTTTTAATTATTATCGTGTCCGCCCACTGACAATTTTTTTTCTCTTTTTTTTTTTTTTTTTTGCAAATTGCACGAGTTTGCGTTATCGAGTTTTCAGAAAATTTTCTCAACTTTTTTTAAGCTTTAAAACGCGCTTTCTCTGTCTCCTCTGTGTGTCGTCATACTGACGCGAGAGTATAGCGTCCACGTGTAAACTGCCATTGTTAAAAGCAGCCAGGATTTAATGGACTACACGCGCAGTTCGTAAAATAATAAAAAAAAAAAACGAAATCGACTCTCGCTGGAGCTGCTACTGCTGCTTTTGTCATTTAAAAAAGATGCGCTCGGCGCTCTACAACTACGACGGAGCTAAGAGAGCAATAATAGAAAGCACAAGTTAAGCCAGTGAAAGTAACTGCTGCATTTTGTATTTGCTACGATGTTTATAAGGCAAATTGAATGGCGTCCGGGCTATTATTTTGAACTTTTGACTTGTATAATATGTTTCGTTGCTGCTGCTGCTGCACTTTCAAGGCTTTGGCTATATGCGCGAAAAACGCGTAATGCTCGAGCGCTCATCGTTCGTGTGTATTTATACAAAGATGCAGCGGTGTGTGTATAGTAGAAAACTATATAACAGTTCGCATAATCTATAACGTCGCTATTGGTCTCGACTCGTTGACTTTCTCCCGGCGGCGAGGCAAAAATCATTTCCATTATACAACACCGCAGCAGTGACCGAGTAGGAAAAAAAAGAGGATCAAACGGCCATTCATCATTAACGATTTCCTTTATATCTCTTTCTGCGCGCGTTCACCCCCTTCTCGAAATCTCGTTCGAGCCAAAAACTTCCGCGTGTCTTTGTTGAGCTTTTCTCTCTCTCCCTCTGCCTATATATTAAATCAGCGTCCGCACGCGCTGCCTGCGGATAAAAGGGAAAGACGTCGGCGTCGTCGTCGTCGTGCGAAACTCGACTAGAGAGCTAGTTACGTTCGCAGCGCAACACGTGTGTATTATATAGAAAATCAGGTTTTTTTCGCTGTATATGTAGCCTATAACACGAAAGTTTTAACACCATTGCCCAATGCATTAATAGTCTTTATGTAATCGCGTCTCTCTATCTCTCGTTCGCGACGCACACGCGCACGATTATTTAATATATAGACGATCTTTTTTTTTTTCATTTATTCACTCTTCGATCCGTCGATATACTTGTAATAATATAATAATAAGCGCGAGGTCATTTCTCTTTCCGTGACGATCACGATGATGATCATGATGATGCAGTGTGGCCAACGGAGAGAGAAATTGAAGTTCCCGGGATTTTCGCCCGGGTTATTACACGCGCGAGCGATACCACTTCAGGAATTTTATAATCCATTTCGCTTTGTTATGCGGATCGCCTTTTATTGTAGTTTATTTTAGATTTAGTTGCAAGACGGACGCGATAATTTCGTAGACGGGCGAGTTTCGAAACAAGGAAGTGTGCAATTTTTATAATATGGATTCTTGATTAGTGAAAAAGTGCGTTTTATTATCGAACCCTGGCGTGTAAGTTGCGAGTTAATTCGAAAGGTGAGAAGCGCTTTACTCGCATTTCGTGGTTTATATATTGTTTACAATTTACTTTACTTGATTCAGAGCATATATTGCCGTGACATATTACTGACGTATTACCGTGGCTAGAATTTTGAATTTCGATTACGGAAACGAGCCTTTACGAGAAGTATTGATAATGATTTCACAAATGTCAGTGATAAGAATACGAAAAATAAAATAAAGCTTACGAATAATATTATCAATAAGCGATCACTCAAATGAAGATACTTGATTATGAAGTTCAATTTTTATAAAACTGATAAATATACAGCTGATCTATTGTAAGACCCAAAAATGACAAATAACGTGTTTCAAAAAATTTTGGATCAGTTTTCAATATCTTTAAATACTATAATACTGCCTTCTCCCGCTAGATAGCACATACCTTCATACGTAAACTCGCAAGTGGTGGGGCTCTGCCTTCTGCCCGGGAGGTCGGGGTTCGATTCCCGACCCTGCCTCCCGTAAAACACTAAATACCTGCGAGAAGGAGCCACGAAATTTTCAAGGACTAATGAAGAAAGAAATAAGAATGGCTGACGAGTCAATAAAATAATACAAAAATGTAACGAAATAATGATTGAATGTGTACTACGATTAAATACTAATAATGTTTAAACATTGTAACAGAAAATTGCGTTCTGGCAAAATTACTAACTATGTAAATTCCGATAAAAATTAACTAAATTTTAATTCGCAAGTGGCAAAGTCAAAATAATTGTATAAGTCAAAGCGTAAAACCTGCAGTAGGGTAGTGACTTTTTCATTTTTGTATATAAGAAATCGTCCTAAAATTTTTCGACGATTTGAATTTAAACTATTGCTTTCAGATAATAAAAACTTCCACGTCATATGTCTTGGCATGTCCATGCCTTTAGATCTGTTGATACTTCGTAATTACTTATTGTATCTCTAACTTTTACCTTACGAATTTCACACGTGCTTGATATGCTGTTGCCCAGGTAACGCAATGACACATAACAAAACATAGCGAGCGTTAAAAAAATAACTTGGGTTTTACGCATTGTTACACGCATGAATGATATTTCACGAAATCAACCATCTATTTCGCTTATGATAAAGTATAGAGCGGGGAAAATGCGACAATTGAAGAAACAAATACATGATCTATACAATGCATTTTTTAAAACACACGTTCTTTAACTAAGAGCAAAATTGTTTTTTTTTATAGTTATCACAAGTTAATAAAGCAACACAAGCGTGGCATCTTCCCTACAAGTGCATTACCCTGCACTATCTCATTAATGAAAATCACAACTTTTAGTTGTTTTTTTGTTTTGTTGAAAAGGTCATTCTTTTTCAAGACATTTAAGTAGTCATGGAATCATTATACCATGCAACATCTCAAGTTATTTAAAAATTTTACAAAAACTAAAGACATATATATAATAATAAATATAATCATTTTTAAATCTTTCAAAAGTACCGATGCTACAAAAGAAAATATCGAGAAAATACAACAAAAAAAATAAAAATAAAATACAAAAATATATATAAAAAAGAAGTATAATATAAGAGTGTACGTATTATAAAAAAATATATAGATACTAATAAAAAACGCATAGTGTGAAAGAAGTACTGATCTTGTTAAAAATTAAGACTCATTGAAGGTGCATAGATTAAGATTGATAAAATAAAAAGTGGTGGGTGTAAACCAATAGTGAATCGTGTATTTCATTTATTTTACACCACCGCAATTAACGAGACCATAGCAGAATGAAGTACATTAAAGAAAAATAATTGACGCAGAAGACTTTCGGTAACCAGTTCAACAGCAGTTTACCAATTTTGCAAAGGTATTATTGGTACTTTATACCGATCAAAGAATTTTCATGTAAGCTTATATTAGGTGAGTAAATTTGGCCTTGTATTTCAAAGTCACCAAATTAACATATAATCGTTTCAAACTAAGATGGATCCAAGAACAAATTCTGATGTGTATAAAAATCTTCAAAAATCTAACAAAATATAGTCTCAGAATTTTCCTTGGAGCTTAATAATTTTTAAAATTTCTTTTCTATACCCTTTCCAAAATAAAGTATTTGGTAACCTAAGCCTATGTTCATATTTGCTGCTTATACTAGTCACCACGGTAAGTATTTATGAAACTTTGCAAAACAACACCATCGATTATAATAACTATTTATTTAGATACTGAAACTTGTCCCTGAAAAAGCGAATGGTATGAAAATCAGCACTCAGATTGAAGTAATATTTCAAATAATAGCTCTTATAGTTATGATAGTTTGTTACACGATGATGATAAGATCTAGAAAACATGTAAATCTTTTTTTGAAATTTTTTTTCTTTAAATTTGATGAATAATGCATACCTTATACTTCTCATAAAACAAGATTTATATGTGTACAATACTGATGTCTCGAATGTGGTTCGAAAATGAAGATTTTCAACAAAAGAGAAAAAGAAAATGGCAGAAAAGAATATCATTCATCTAATTTTCAGGCAAGTCAGACGTTTCAGTTTACCATCATGTTGAATCAGATTTATTTATTATGATGTATTGTAGGGTAAATATTTCTATTACTTATTAGTTTTAGAACAGCTCCAGTAGCTATTCCGCCCTTTTTAACTTGAGCACTTCCAGGCAATCGGACTTATGAGAAAACCCTTCCTCTTCACACAAAATTTTTCGTTGATAAAGATGAATATTTTTATTTTATTTTAATAGCTCAATTTGGGTTTTTATTTGTTTATGGTTTATTAATAGTTTCTATGAATTGTTTATTATGTTGGACTGTAATTTTGTTCATTGGTGAAATTCGGTGTTTACAGTGCGTAATATATAAAAACTATTCAACTTAGTTTAATGTGCGAAACAATTTTGATAAATATAAACAATTTATATTTTAGATACAAATTCGAAAAAATGAAAGAAGCATACAACCGCAACATGGCTGTTAATGAAGAAAATGCCAACACATGGATTTGTGAATAACTTAAAGATATAATTCTTACACATCAAATTTGTATCGAGTAAGTTACACAAAATGATACAATTATGATCGGTTCAATGTTTTGAAATGTTATGAATTTTAGTTACTATGGTATAATACAAAAAATAACCAATCCGGTAATGTTCGTTCTTTCAATTAGCTGTAGTAGTCTTGTCATCTTGGTGGCTATTGCGGTATGTTCTGAGTTATTATATCAATTCAAATTGTTCAACTATGTGAGAATTTTTTTGACTACAGACGGTAATCCTAGTGTAAACAGATTGTTCAGGAGCAGCAAAAATGTTATTTGCATTTTGTGTTGCTTTTTGTGCTATTGTTTCTATTTGTATTCCTAGTCAATTTTTAAAAATCGCCAGTGAGGATTTCTATATTACATGGTACTTTTTAAAACAAGTCAATTAATTTTTTTTTTTTTTAATAATTTAATAAGTAAATTATTATTTTATTGAAGTTGTGAAATGAGTGGTCAAATTCATTCACCAAAAATACAGAAAAGGTAAATTCATAATGATGAGATCTATGAAGCCTTTCGTTCTTACTGCTGTCCCAACCATATAATTAAATTTGGAAACATGCAGTAATGTAAGACTTTTTTTACACGCTTGAAATTGTCTTAAAATTACACAACGAGTTCAATTTAAACTCCTTTCAGATAATGAAAACTTTTGTCATATGTAGCCTTTAGGTCTATTTACAATTCGAAATAACTTTTTTTCTTTAATTTTAACAAATGATTGACCGCCTAAATTAATAAAAACTAAACTTATTTGTACACGCACGCAAAATATTAGAGATTTCCGAAAGCATGCGTGTGTGATTGAAATCAGTGCTCGCCAAAATTGTTTGCAGTGGTAAATAGTTGGATGACATGACAATTAATATAATGAACTGTTTTTTCAGTCCACGTTCCCTGGGATTTTTCTGTTGTTCGCGGCCTTGAGAGAAAATTAGTTATTTATGAAAATACTACGTAGAAAATTTTTAATACTTCTTTTTACTTCTTGTTTTTTAAAAGTCAATATATCTCTCTATTGTTCTGAAAATTAAGCTTTTATGGTAGCTTCGCAGTTTTTTTTTCTAATGTCACTATCTCTGTTCAAAATGTGTTTAGTACTATACTTACTTTAATAAGAGTATAAAATACAAAATACAAAAATTAGATCATAATCAGAAAAAACAGTCATTGGATTCACTTCGATGAATCATGATTTACCACAACGAAAGCTTTAAAAAAACCCAAATCATACTTAAATTCAAAAAACTTTTTCCTCCATCTCAATTTCCTCTGTTTTTAAAATCAATTCAGTTCGCCTTCATTTGGCCATTGCAAAAAAAATATGTGCAATCAGTGGGAAGATTATTCATTATTCTGTGTCTATTTTTTACAATCATCTCATCGGTATGTAATATTTATTATTGCATAATTTTTTAATAAAAAAATACATATTCGAAGGGTATAAAAATACGGATGGTGCTCAAAGAGACTGATTTAATTAGCCTTATTGTCGTTGATAACGTGTACCAATGCCTTGGTTTCACAACGTTGATGGGTAGCTATATTTTTTTAACTTTCAACGAAGATAAGGTATGTAAAATTATTAACTTAACAAAAGTCAACGTTATAACTAAAGTATATAATTATATACTTAAAATGACAATATTAGACTAGTTTTGGACGATACTCAATTTCAGATTTTTATATGTATGACATTAGTAACAAGAATTTTCGAAAGAAACGACGCTTCGGGCCAAAAAATAATAATGAAGACACTTAAAATAGCAGTAGTTATACACTTTATACAAATGGGTAATAATTTTCTTTACGTAAAAGATAAAGATGAATCAAGTTAATTCTTTTTCAGCGTTGGTTAGTCCACTTTTTGCAGCTATGTCTATAGGACCAGCAGTTATAGAGCTTCTCATGTTATGGGCATTATCAGATGATAAACAATTTTCAAAAAATCTTCCCTTGAAAATGGCATACTTCTTTGATAAAGATGAATACTACATTTATATTTATGCATTTCAGATTTTCGTTGTACTTATTACTTTATCGATATTTGCACTTTTAAGTTATCTTCAATGCATAGTTGTGGGATTCATTATTGGCGAGATTCAGTGTTTGCAGTACGTGAAGTCTTATTAGTAAATTAGTCAAAAAATATACAACTACTAAGGTTTTTTCAGTAATTTATGAATATATTAATTTCAACTCTAGATACTACTTGAAAGAAATGGACATTGAATATGAGCTAAAAAAATTCGTACATAATTGCACTGTGAGCGAATTCTTTGATAGAAAAATTAGAGAAATAACTCTTCAACATCAAAATAATATCGAGTTGGTTATTTATTGAATCAAAAGTTGTTTGAGCCCCGTATTTTTCATTATCTGTTTCAATATTTTTTAATCGTATGCTTTCTAGACTTTTCGAAAATTACGCTTCCATGGCAAACTTTCTAAATTTTATAAACATTGGCGTTGTGGCTTTTACCATCATTTTAAGTGGTACCTGGGTAAATGTTACAATATTATTAATATAAAGATGATTTGTTTACGTACTATTTGATTTTATCATTCAAAAAATTCGAATAATAATGTTACAATTTTTTCAATAATCTAGTTCGTAATTTTATGGGATAAAAATAAAAGAGAAGCTGTAACAATTTTAGTGACAATTTACGCTTATTTAGGCATAATTATTGGCCTATGTATTCCAAGTCAATTATTAAGCAACGCTACGAATGATTTGTTCATTGAATGGTAACTAAACCATGTTAAACCAAGTTAAACTTTTAAACTTATTAAAATTTGATTTAGTTATTTTATTAAATGGTACACTTATCCACCGAAAGCTAGACTCTTATTATTATTAATAATGAGAAGATCAATGAAGCCTTTCGTCCTTACTGCTGGGCCCCTTATCGATTTGAATATTGAAAACTGCAGCTTGGTAAGCTATCTATGCATCTCCAAAATTTCTTGGCTAAATATATAATCATCACATTTCATTTCAAAGATGATCAAACGAGCAGTATCGTTTATAGCAGGTTTCAGATCAGCATTTCAATCGATGAAGTGAAAAGGATGCCCTTTTAATTTTTAAATCCTTTTTTTTAACTAGGTTTTTTCTGTTGTAATACAATTAAATATTTGTAAAACATTTAAATAAATTTTTTAGCTCCATCAGAAAAACCATATACCTTGATTTGATGTAAATTATGATAACAAGCTAATTTTGGTGGAAAATCAGTCTGAAAATTGATTATTTAACCAAGGTTCCTATGAGAAATCATCGGAATTTGAATAAAACTAGCACCTTTCATTACAAACTCTACCCGTTCTCAATCGCAAACTTTATCATCAATTCAAAAACTTGCGCTCAGCGCAAATTGCACGCCATCTAAGTAAATCTAACAACTAATAACAATATGTTCAATTAAAAAAATCAAAATTCATCACTTTTTAAAGTATATAAATATTATAATAATACACTACTAATTACTTTAAAAAAATAAAAAATTATATGTCGTTTTCATTACGATTTTGTTGTAGCTTTAATGACATATACTTCTCGGCATAACACAGACATTTTTATGCTGCAGTAGTGCGCAGAGTCGCTGCCGAGTACGTAAATTCCTGCAGTGAGCAAGTGTTTACAAATTGGCGAAGTCTATAAGTACAGTGTTGACTAAACTCAAGAGTTGCTTAATCTCAAATATTTTCTCAGTGCATATCGTGAAAATTTACAGTGTGATTACATATAATCAAGCGAGTGATGAAAAGCAGAGAGGACACAGTTAGGCATACAAGTATTTTCATGCATTGAGTATTTTGTAAGCAATGGCCTCATCGAAATTTATTATTCTTTAGAATAAAAGAAGAACCGAAGGATTTTTGGCCAGATGCGGGAGATGATAATAATCTCGATAGGATGGAATCGTGCGAGATCAAAAACGTTGAAACATTGCCGTTAAATAAATCTTCAGTGAGTTTAATGATTTCATATATGCTCTAATTTTTCATAATCAAAAACTATTACATGATTATAATTTTAGAGAGATGTGGCGTTACAAGTGAGGTTAGATGAAAAAATATTCATTGATTTCGAGTGTAATAATGTTAAACCTGAATTCAAGTCTCTATCGACAACTTTCTGCGAAGCTGAGTATCAAAGTTATTCATCATTTGTGAAAGTAGAAGACCAACATCAGACTAATTATTCGAACGAGCAAGAGTTCAGAAGTTTAATAAAAAAAGGATTAGATTACGATGATAACAGTCATTTTCAAGGAAATTCTCGATTGAAAATTGATGAATATAAGAATATTAGAATATTTAAAAAAAGTAATCAACCCAAATTATATAATGAAGGTAATGCGAGTCGAAAAACACATGAAGTAGAAGCGAGCTTAAATACACATATCATCACGACACATAAGTGCATTAGACCACATGAATGTGAAATTTGGCACAATTCATTTGCAAAAAAATGTCACTTAAATGATCACATGAAAGTACATGTTCGGAGCAAACCTTATGTGTGTGATATTTGCTTAGTCTTGCAATACGATTTATAAATCATTCGGACAAAAGATCATCTTAAAAGCCACTTAAATACAGTACATGATCGTATCAAATCCTTTGAGTGTGAGATTTGTCACAAATCATTTTGTGATAAAGGTGCCCTCAATAGACACATAAGTGCAGTACATGATCGTAATAAACCTTTCGAATGTGAAATTTGTCACAAATCATTTGGATACCAGAATGTACTGAAAAATCACGTTACGACAGTACATGATCAGTGTAAACCTTTCGAATGTGAAATTTGTCACAAATCATTTGGACAAACAGGTCATCTCCAAAGGCCCGTGAATGTATCTCGTGATCGTAGTAATCTCTTCGAATGTGACATTTCTCACAAATCATTTGGAGAAAAAGGTCATCTCAAAACTCACATAATGACAGTACACGATCACATAGATTCGGTACATAATAAAGGAACACCCTGCAAATGTGAGATTTGTCACAAATCATTTGCACAAAAAATACATCTCAAATCTCACTTAAATACATTGCATAATCGTCGCAAATTCTAGGGACGTGACATTTGTCTGAAGTTATTTGAACTCAATGAAGACTTCTGCAATCACACGAGTACCTTGTGTCATTTTGGAAACAATTTTAAATAATCCTGCTTCAATTTTGTAAAGAATAATACATTTTTTAAACTGTTAATAACATTATCATGATTGTGTCAAACTTCTCGCTCACTTTTGGCACATAAACTAAAATATTAACATGGTTTTTGTCTTCAACTTTTTCCATTAAGTATTTTTGTTCAAACTATCTTTCATGATTCCAATTATTCATTGAACCTTTCGTCAAGTACGTAAACCTACCCACCCACATCGGTATGCCAGTAGAAAATCCTGGGTCTGAAACAGTATATATGAAGAAAATCCTGGGCCTGAATAATTCCAAAAACTCCGTAAACGCTGGTCGCTTCAACCGATTTCCGCAAAAGATCGAACAGATGCACTCGTCAATGAAAATATTCTGTAAGTAATGAAAATTCAGTTCACCCGATGCAAAGTATATAATGAATCGATCGGTGGAAATTTATTATTCTGCAATTTTCTTTCGACTCCATTCAACTACATACCCTATCAGTACACTCTCACGCCACATGTATAATTCGTATGATATAAAAGCATGAATGCGCGAATGCGAAGTTGCCATCCTTTTTTCAAAAATGAAAATGGCTGTAACTTGCTCAAATATATTGCAAGACTAATTAAAAAACTGTTTGCAAGGAGAATAATTTGCCATCTTCTGAACAATCTAAAAAAAATCTTTGAAAATACCCACATTTAAAATGAAAATATTTACTCGAAAAAAAACCTTATTGTTAGTAATTATACTACTGACTGACTTTGGAACTTTTCATAAAATATTTCTGTGTAACATAAAAAAGTGACATCGAGCAGACAAAAAAACTTGCAAAAACGTCATTTTAAACTGACATTATGACCTATGCATACGTTTGAGCTCGACCCTGGATTTGATTTTGACCAATTTCATTCGAATTTCTGTTTAAATTTTAGGGGTTGATTTTTACAAGTTAAACAATTCAAAAGTGCAAAAAAATCGACTTTGTGAAAATTTTTCGAAGAAAGAAGGCAAAATGATCCAATAAATCATTCAGTTTGCATGTAACGTTTCTTGACCTTGTATTTATTTTGAAAAAAATATACCTCTGAATTGTTCTGCAAAATAAGCTCATATGGTAGCTGCATTCTTTTTTTATAATTTTTTTAATGATTCTTGACATTTCATTTTTTATTAAAATGAATGCACCTCTCCATTGCTATGCAAATTAAACTTTCATGATAGCTTTATACTTTCGTTACTATAAAGTTCATTCTGTTCAAAATATGTAATCGTTCAGTACTAACCTTACTTTAGTAATAATAATTATAAAAGTAATAGTAATTTCAAAATTATTAAAAATCTCTTATGAATCTCTTATGAATAGAAAGTAATAAAGATTATTAGAAATCATGATTCATCACGACGAAACCTTGAAGAAAAATGAAATCGTTTTGGAATTCATGAAAAGTATACCTGTATCGAAATTTCCTCTGTTTATACGAACATTTAAGCTCGTCTTCGTCTGGCCATTGCAAAAAAAATCTGTGCAATTGATAGGAAGATCATTAATTTTTCTGTGCCTATTAACTACAAGTATTTCGTCAGTAAGTAATTCTCATTACAGCCTTTTATTAATTTATATATACTTATTGATTTATTTATTATTTTAATAAAAAATATATTCGAAGGGCATCAAATTGAAGATGGCACTAAAGGCATCCGACTTGATTAATCTCATTGTGGTTGATAATATGTACCAATGCACTGGTTTTGTAACGTTGCTGGGTTGCTATATTATTTTAATATTGAACGATGATAAGGTACATGAAAATATTGACTGATATAAAATCAAATTTATATTTTAAGTAAATAATTTTTTACAAAATAATATTGTTTAACTAAAAAAACCGAATAACCCCTTATTTTAGATTATTAGGTGCATGTCAATAATAACCAAAATGTTTGAAGCCAATAATTCTGTAGCCCAAAAAAAATTAATGAAAATACTTAAAATAGCAGTAGTTATACACTGTTCACAAATGGGTAGTCATTTTCTTTTCAGACGAGACAAATCAATAAATGATTCGTATTAATTACTTTTCAGTGATGATTAGTCCACTTTTTGCAAATACCTCTATATTTCCACTCGCTATCCAAATTTTCATGTTATGGACACAACCAGAGGATGAACAACCTCCGAGAACTCTGCCCGTGAAATTGGCATACTTCTTCGATGAAAATGAATACTATTTTTATGTTTTTGCATATCAGATTTTGATTGTATTTATTATTACTTTCGCGATATTTTCACTTTTGAATTATCTTCAATGCACAATAGTTGGATTTATTATTGGAGAGATTCATTGTTTACGGTACGTAAAAGCTCATTAAGAAATTAGATGAAAATTGCGACTCATGAGGTTCTTTTTTGGAATTTATAAATATATTAATTTAAACTCTAGATACTACTTGAAAGAAATGGATACCGAGTATGAGCATACAAATTTTAAGATTGATTGCACTGTAAGCAAATTCTTCGATAGCAAAATCAGAAAAATAACTCTTCAAAATTTGAAATAATATTTTTCATTATCTCTTTTAATATTTTTCAATCCTATGCATTTTAGACTTTTCTAAACTTTCCGTTCTATGGCTAATTTCCTAAATTTCATTTCACTCAGTAGTCTTTTCTTTATCATCGTTTTAGTTGGTACCTGGGTAAATATTACAATATTATTCACTCTTATTGATATAAACGTCCCTATTATAAAACACATTTTATGTGTGAATTGAAAAGATATAATCTCCGTATGAAACGTATGAAGTTTTTAACTAAATTTTTCATGTATTAAAAATGCAGAAAAAATGTTCATCAATTTCAGTTCAAAAATTTAAAAATTAATTATTATATTCCATAAAATGGACATGGCATTTTTCAGCATTATCTATTATCGGAACATTTTTGAGCCGGTTTCAATGACTATTCGCTAGTAATAACATAATGGGGATGTTAACCTTAATTAACTATTTGATTTTATCTCTTACGAGGTATCAATAATAAGGTTTGAATAATTAAAAAAAATTTAGTTCATAATGTTATGGGACGAAGATCAAACAGAAGCTTTCAAAATTTTATTTACAATTATGTCTTATCCAGCCATAATTATTTGCATATGTATGCCAAGTCAGTTGTTAACCAACGCCACTAACGATTTATTTCAGGAATGGTAAGTGAGCCATGAAATTTATAGTTACTACTACTTATTGAAGATATTATGCATGTGTGTTTAAAATTTGACATAGTTATTTCATCAAGTGGTACACTTATCCACCGAAAGCTAGACTCTTATTATTGATAATAATGAGAAGATCAATGAAAGATTTCGATACATCGGCTGGGCCGATAATAACTCTGAACATTGAAAACTGCAGTTTGGTAAGCTAATTTATGGCATGTGCGGAATTTTCAAGACTGAATATATAATCATCATATTTTGATTTAAAGATAATCAAACGATCGGTATCATTTATAGCAGGTTTCAGGTCATTGTTTCAATCGATGAAGTAAAGGAAATCTTTTCAATGCATACGTTTTCAATATTAACACCCTTTTGATATTGATTAGAACTTCACGTCTCAACTTTATAGTTTTTTTCTATTACAATAAATTCAAACACGATTTTTTAACTCAATCTCAAAAAAGTTATGTTGCGTCGGGTGATACAACATGTTCTTCTACGTCTTTACATATTAGGCTCGCCATTGTATTGAATATGAAATTGGACCACTAAATATTTTCGTACTTACTATAACATTTTTCTTCAAAATAATAATCCAGAACTGACAGTAGTTTTCTAATATAAATAAAGCTGCTTTGTTCGACCTAGTTCTTTAAACGTAATGTTTTATTAAACAAATTTGAACGAGCCTGGGAAACATTACAAAAATCCTTGTGGATTTTCAGTTTCATTTTTAGACCTAAAAAAAGTTCAATTTCTTAGCCAATTCACAGGTCAGATTTCAAGGTAAATAGAGTGTCAGTCCATTGATGGTAAGTGAAGATGGCTTTTAGATTGATTAGCAACGTAGCTAATGATTTTGGATTGGAGACAGCCGAGCAAGCGGGTCGATGCAGTATATCAGAGAACACTACAGCGCATTTATAACTTTTGAACCTATTTAATCTTCTACCGTAAATCCAGCTTTGAAAATATAGTGGATCATTTTAATTTTACAATGTTAAATTATTTCTGAAAGCACTTCAAATAACATCAAGTATTCACCCCTCGAAGTTGCTAACCTGCTATACATATGTGTATGAGTAGTGTAATGTATGCGTGCGCATACCGATGCGGCTTGTGTGCGACTGTGCGTGTACGCTTATCCAGCGAGATAACTACACCTCGCCTCGCTTACTACGGCATCACGGTGCAGGCTCAGATACAAGCGAGCCAGCTCAAGGAGCACATTGTATACTCAATAAACATATATATACACTTAGAAGCATAACCCACGGCCTCCTACTCATTACTCCTATTCATACATTACATTGGCGACGAGTAAAATACCCATTAATGGACAGTGCCACTACAACACCTGTGAAACAGAAGAAAGTAAAAAACGTTCAAATAAAAGTGAGTTGGGTGTACGAGCTGAGTAAAGATCAGTTAGTGCAAGAGTTGGCTACCAGAAAAGTCGAAGCAAGTGAGAGTGAAAAAATCGACGAACTTCGGAAAAAGTTGGTGAAAGTGATCCACGAAAACGCCAAAACCGACACAAAAAAGTGAGTCAAGTGAAGACAGTAAGGAAGTTTTCAGCGAGTGTGAGAACGTCCCAGAGATACAGGCTGAAATTCCAAAATTGGAATTTGTGCTAGGCAAGGACAATTGGGATATCTTTGTCGAACGGCTAGAAATCATATTCCTAGCCAAAGACAGAAAAGATGACAAAAAAAAGCAGCGATAATGCTGACGCGCTTCGACGAAGACGCATACAAGTTGGCATAACCTTTATGCACGCCAGACAAACCGGCTGATAAAGAGTACAAGGATCTTGTGACTATACCCGCGTAAAAATTGAAAAAATGGGAGTTACATGGGCAACCACTGGGATGATTTAATTGTCATTACATGGGAAAGATATTGGAAAAAACTTTTCCCATGTTTTATCCATAGGCCTGCAAATGCGCACAATCCAATATTTTCCCCATTCGCACTAAAAAAAATTTTAGCGAATCATTTCGGCAATAGTTGGGAGATATATGAGTAAATCTCGTGAAATTTTAATATTTGTGTCAACCCCACAATATTCATATGAAAACCTAAAAATTACCATTCCTCGCATTGTTTATGTTAAGTTTTCAACTTTTTCTTTTCTTGAGAACACTTTCCAGTGGGATCCAAACTTGAATTCATACAAAAAAAATGCATTTTACAGCGTTTTCTATGCGTTTTGAAATTCAACGCATCCTATTTTTAATTTTCAAATTTTGATTCCCGATAGGCCCATTGAGCTTTTTTATCCAAATCATCACCAAACAACCTTCATAATCTATACTTTCGAAAAAAGTGTCACTGAATGGTGTGCGTCGTTACCTGAGTCTTCTACACTCTTAAGAAAAATTCAACTCGATTTTTAGTATTTTAATGATTTTTTTATAAAATTCCAATATCCCAATAGGCCCCACCATGAATCATCACCAAATTATGGGGAAAAGTAGTTTTTGAGTAGCAGAATCGAGTGGTATGTCTATTTTTGATGTGCGTGCTTTGTAAAGAAAGTTATATACGATACAAACATGAAATTTGCCCGCGCCCATTGTTGATTTTGAGTGTATTTTAATGGAATTTTGCGATGCACATCAACAGTTTTACTTTAAATGGCGCAATTTATGTTGCCCATTTTAGTTTTTGACATTTTGGAAAAGATAACGCTATGTGGTTTTTTTTAAATGTCAAAAAATCAATATTTTAACCAAATTTAGGAGCAAATATTGTCTTAAAAATATGGTTCATCGGCTTCAGATTTAACATGTACTTTTTCAAATGCTCGATGACCCTCGCCCAAATTTGATGGGCACTTTTTTTTCAGGTTTCTGAATCAGTTGTAAGTCCCCAAAAAAAATTTCACGAGTGTGCTTTAAAAAATAAAATTTTTTTTTTTAAAGGCAAAATATTAAAATTTCATGAGATTTACTCATATTCAAAAAATATTTTTCCAATTTATTGCCAATATAGTTCCCATATGTGTGCCATATACTGCTGCATTATACGTAAAAAAATAAAATGACAATTTTTCAATTTATCAAACTTTTATATTTTATTCAAATTCCACATTGTTAACCCACTCACAAATATAATAATTCTCTTCATCAAACTTTATTCTTACGCAAACCTCTTTTAAATATTTTAGCTTAACAAGAGTAATATCGTTAATTTTTATAATATATTTTAATAAATTCTTTCAATTTTAAACGTTATTCTTGGTCACTCAAGTTTCTACTCGTCTATTCAGATTGAGTAAATTACTTAATTCTAATTTTCAAAATTTTACAAAATAAATGTTTAATTGAATACAACTTTAAATCGAGTAATACTCTCAATTTAATTGAAAATATATAGGTGGGACACAAGAAGAAAACATATGAAACTAATACTTTCATGCTTATACTTTACGGGATCGTTTGTACTTTATTAACGCCATAGTTATCTATCATTTACAATTATTTAATAATATTAGTTATGTACTAATAAACATTATTATTGATGATATTTGTTGCAAAGCCCACCGTCGACCATAAATGTCGGCGGGCTTTGCCATGTCATCTTCTAATGCAAAGCATGAAGTTGAATACAAAGGTCCTAAACGACGGACAATCTGAGCTAGATGACGAGTTGAGTGCAAATTACATGTCATGTGCTGTGCTTCGTATAAATCTTCAAACTGTCTTGAAAATTCTTCAATTAGTTCTTCAGCTAAATCGACCATATGATTAGTGATTTTCGATTGGCAAAGGATATATACACCTATTACAATTTTCATGAAGTGATTGATATACTTTTGATTTAAGATGCCCTCTAGCACTGGTAGAGAATAGTAAAAAAACCAGCATTTCAGCTCTGAACCTTTATAATAACTCCAGTGAGTTTTTATAGGCCTTAAGCGCCTATTTACGTACATTGAAGGTTTAATGTTGCAGAGCTTATAATCAACAACTTCTATTAAGCTTGAAATATTGAAATCATGATCTTTGTATTTCTTGTCAAACCAAAGTTCACCCAATTTTTTCGTCACACCTTCAAAAACCGCATGTAAAACGTCAATTGCGGCGGATGTTATAAATTTGTGACAAATTTTTGATAGCATCGCTGGGCCTTTGACACCACAAACAGGATTTCCACATTCTAGTGCTTCTGTGGCGCATTTTTCAACATCATTTTCTGTACGTAGTATTAAATTTTCAGTGTATGGATACGTACGCCTTCTTTCAACCGTCAAACCATCTTGAACACAAGTTGTACATCCAAATCGTCCGTTATACTGATTCAATGACAAATAATTATTCCTTGGATGTTAAGCACACTGTCAAGATCTTTAACAAAAAAAATCGATGCCTTTATACAACTGCCTCAAAGGATGTCTCACTGGTTCTAGAAACAAATTCGGCATGGGTTTATTGTCACCGAACCAGAGAAGGACTAATAGCATGTTTTCAAGCTTATAGCGGTCTTCGTAACGGAGCTCTAGAATTACTAAAAAGAAACCCCAGATACTAAACTTGGACGATTTAAAAATTCGAACACCGTCTGTGTACCACATAAAACTAATATTATTTTCATTCGATAAAATACCACCATCATTTTTTAAGTCTTTGTAAATAGAACCATCTGTAATATCTTTAAAGGCGTCATCCGTGAGAGTATGATCTCTCTGGCGAAGTTTATTGTAGAAACCTGGCCGTTGATATAACAATTCTAATTGGAGCGTAAGAGATATTTTAATAAAATACTTGTCTTTATTGCAGTCACAGGATACGAGATTATCAGAGATTTCTTCGATTTCAATTGATTCATCGTTGTTCAAATTTAAGTCATCGTTATTAGACAATGTAAGGCAATCTTCACAATAATAGTGTTTCTGAAATATCTCTTTATCCTGTAATTTGAACAATTTTTTAAATTTGTACAAACTTGTTGGAAATCTATTTGGTTTTGGCAACAAAAATTCAATCAAGCTTAAGAGCTGACGCGTGTGTGAATCTGTTTGTCTCGTTTTTGATTTGAAAATGCCCAAACATAAAATAGCTTCTTTCAATGTAATATCTGATTGTGGGTATAATTTTTCATTTAATTCTGAATCATCATCCGAATAATTATTCCAACTGTTGTTTTCCTCTTCATGTTCACTATAACTACTGCATGAATCGCTCTCGTAATCATAAATATCATCATCTTCAATAATGTCATCTACGTTTAATGAAATTACTGATTGTTGTTTATACTATAAATTTATATTTCTCAAGTTTACATCGATGTTAACGAACGAAAAAATCCGAATTCTCAGCTTGCCTAGTTTTAATTATCAAAATAATATAAAAATACTATGTTATCAATATCGCACTTGATTTCCACATCTAGTCGACTGTCAGCCTCGAGAATTTCTCCACATGATTTCAAAATTGTATTCGAACGTTTTTTCACATAATTACCGTAGTCTGCGTAATAAAGCGGTCGTTTAGACATTTTGATGCTACTTTAATTCACTTAAAATATCTTAGCAATTGTATCAATATAAGTGTTGGAAACGAAAAGTATTGCATCAAGGTTGGATTGATTTTGACAGGCCTGACAGCCGTTTGTTTATAAACGAAAACGTAGCCCCTTCATCTATCAATTCGTGTGAAGCGTCGAGTCAGTCAATAATAAACTTTATCACGATGAAAGTTTTAGTTTTTTGGATAGAGAGCAAAGTAACGAGTATTGTGAATGATGAAAATCTGTTTCCGGATGCCAATGAGGGGGAAATAACTACGGTTCTCTATAAGGATGGTAGAAAATATCAGGCCAAGATCGTCAAAAAAAGTCGTGAGTCGTATACTTTTCAAATTACTTCACAATTTTCAATGTGTATTTCTTCAATGTATGTTTATCATATATGATGCTTTATAATTATTTTTCTAGATGACGAAAGATACTTAAATTCATTGCACGTATCTGTCGAGGATGGAACGATAATGCCAAAAAATTAACCTCCAAAGCTCCCCGCAGTGAGAAAATACCATCAAAAAACGCCAAGCTTGAAAATAATAAAAAAATGAAAGCAATGAAAAGTGCTGCGAATTTGAAAACTTTGTGTTGCGTTTCGATTTTTGAGGATTCTAGCGAAGAAAATTGTACCACCGAAATGAAAGATACATTAAATAAAAAGAGAACTTACGAAGATATTGAAAAAGAGTCCCATGAAGACGTCGAGAATAAGCGACGAAAGGAAGAGAGTGATGAATCGGAGGACTTGATCGAACGGAATCGGAGAATGAATCGGAAGGAGAAAATAAAAGAGCACCTATGAGAAATGAAGGGATTGATCAGAATGAGGTATTATTTCAAATATTCATAATTTTAAGGTATTCACCCATTTCCTGTGTAGAGAGAGCACGAGAGGAAGAGGAGGCGAAGGCGAGAGCGCAAGAGGAAGAAGCTGAGATAGTAAATCAAAATTTGGGCAAGTTTGAGGAAGAAGCACGAGAGAGGGAAGAAAAAAAGCGGCGCAAGCAAGAGAGAAGCGCGGCCAGAGAGAGAGAGCACGAGAGGGAGAAGAGGCAAGGGAAAGAGCACGAGAAGAAGAAAATTTTAATCGGGTAGAGGTACTGTTTTTCCTTTTTTTTATATTGATTTGCAGCATTAAAATATTTATTTATATATAATGTGTAATGTGTATCTGAAAAATTCAAATACCATTTCAGGAAAATATTGACCGTAGAGCACCTGCACGCAGGGCGAATCGAAACGCGATGCATGAAGAGAGACGCAGACAACTCGAACGTCTTGGTCGTGTGGACGAAGCCGTAAGCATAACATATCAATTCCATTTTTAAGTTTACTGCATCTATAATTTTTTTCAGATGGATCCTTTATTGAAATGCCGTCTAGCAGGAGATGGGAGAGTTCAGTTGTCTCGAATGTACAATGTCTGGATAGGAGAGACCGAACTTGCCTGGATCCAAAGGTGGCGACACAATCCGAGAGAAATGACCAGACGATTGTTGAAAATTATTGTTGGGGCGGATAATTTAAGGCATATGTGCGCACGAGGATTTTCTGAAAATCCGAATATTCATGCCGTGCCTCAAGACATTATGGATGTCGTTGAATGTATATCTATTTTTGACGTTTTTATATAATATTAATTTTAAACTTAAAAAATTAACATAATATTGATATATAATTTTCTCTTTTAGTTTATGTTAATAGAAGGAGCGATTTTCCGCTGACTCCTCCTCAGTTTACCTTTGTAGTCAACCTGATGATCGGCACATTAAGAAATCCGCATCAATGATTGAATTTTTAATTTTCAATTTATAATTATGTTCAATTTCAGTTGTTTTTTCATTACATTTCATTCATTACATTTGAATAAAGTTATCTTTTAAGAATTATACGAAAATTTAAAAACAAATTTCTTTGAATTCAAATAAAATATAAATGTTTGATAAATTGAAAAATTGTCATTTTATTTTTTTACGTATAATGCAGCAGTATATGGCACACATATGGGAACTATATTGGCAATAAATTGGAAAAATATTTTTTGAATATATCTCCAAGTATTGCCGAAATGAGTGCGAATGGGGAAAATATTGGATTGTGCGCATTTGCAGGCCTATGGGTAAAACATGGGAAAAGTTTTTTCCAATATCTTTCCCATGTAATGACAATTAAATCATCCCAGTGGTTGCCCATGTAACTCCCATTTTTTCAATTTTTACGCGGGTAATGTCAAATCACCTTGCACCCATACCGCCGGAGGTAATGGAGCGTTGTAAGTTCAACACGGCAAGACAAGAAGCACAGGAAAGCGTGTCAGAGTTCGCGGCAAGGCTCAAAAAGCTGTCGCTGCATTGCAACTACACAGATCTACCGACAGCGTGCAGGGACCAATTTCTATGTGTAATACGCGATCACGAAACCAGGGTAACATTATTCCAAATCAAGGATTTGACCTTCGAAAAGGCCCTGACAACGGCACAGGCCAGAGAAAGTGCGGTCAAAAACGCCCTGCAATCTGTACAAGCGATAGAAGGAAAAAATACGAACGCAGAACTGTTCAAATCTCACGCTCACAAAATAAACAAAGAAGCACACCAGCGACCTAATAGCAACGACAACTCGAGATCGCAAGAAGGCAAGTGCTATCGCTGTGGAATTTCAAACCACAAAGCAAGCGATTGCAAATACAAGGACTTCGAGTGTAACTATTGCCACAAAAAAGGCCACTTGCAACGCGCATGCCGAGCGAGAGCTGACAAAACAGATGTGAAATACATGCAGGAAAGAGACGACGACGAGGATAACGGTGATTTCGACAACAAGATCATCGAGCAGCGGGACAACGAGATAGCGACAACAGAGGAGAATTTCTATCTCAACGACTTCTACGTACTGCGCAAAGGGGCAAGATGCGAGCCCGACTCCGAAAGCGGCGCTAAGCCGATGTTCATCGATGTACGTATCAACGGCATTCAAATTCCAATGGAATTGGACACGGGTACATATTATTCGTTAATCTCAGAGACATTTCGGTTAAGACATTTTCCTGCGTTCAAAATGGAACCAACCAATCACGTGCTCCGAGGGTATGACGAAAGAACGTTTGAAATCAAGGGCGAATTAAAAAATTTAACAGTATCTTTCGACGGGGTAAAGAAACAACTAAACTGCTATGTCATGCAGGGCTCGGGGCCGCCGCTGATAGGAAGGTAGTGGCTTAGGGCTTTAGAGTGCTGGCCATTGCAAAAGTACAAGAAACTATTTTTCAAAACTTCGCATTATTATTCGACTCAACGCCGAGCATATATAATAAAAGCAAGATAAAACTATATTTAAAAAATGATGCTAAACCAGTCGCTCTAAAGTCCAGGCATGTGCTGCACACGATTAAAAAGCCAGCTCAGAATTATTGAATTTAAGCTAAAAAAGTTCATTGTACAAAAACAGCTGTATCTCAGCGAATCTTGCGAGTTTTTGAAACCTAAAAACGGCGTTGGAAAGGTGAGAAAAAAACCTATTAGATACTTGTATGCAATTTTTTTTATGTGTGATTATACTCAGCCATTTTCTCGAAGAAACGAATATATTTTTCCATTTTTTAATATCGTTTTTTGGGATAAAGTCATACTTTTATAACTTTTATTTAAGTCGTACTTAAAAATCCTAAATTTTGGTGCCGTCAAAAAATTTTTTAGATTTTTTCTGTTTATTTGCCGCTCGCTCGAAAATGAACTTTGCGAAATTTGCGAAAAAGAACGATCGAAAAAGTGTATTTTTTTCACTGAAATTGTACTCCTAGGTCAAAACTTACTACGGCATTCGATTCCGCAGACAAAAACACGTAAGAAAATGTATCGTTAAGATTATTTTTATACTCTGAACAGAGTTTGAAATAAATCGAATGATTGACCGATTTTGCTCTTTTTAAGAAGCAAGTTTTTAAATTTCAAAAATCCATCGACATCATCTAAAATCATTAGTTTGAGTTCTCGTTCAAAGGAAACTTTATTTTAAACCTCAAACTTTCAGATTCCGATGGGTCCCCCGAGATTCAAAAAATTTTTGAAAAAGTGGACCACCCTAATGAGTAGTATCTTCGATTCTGGCGCTGTATCGTAAAGTAAATATGGAAAACCACTAGATTTGTTAGAACGATGACTGAGTTGTTTTTGTAATCGCTGAATAATAATCCTCAGAAACGTTTTTAAAATAGATAGATCTGGACGAATTGAAAAATTTACATTATCATCTCACTGTCATCAAATGTTTCAATAGCCCATTGTTTGTAAATGCATTCAATACGAGCGTATTGTAAAGAACAAATGAAAACATTATTGGTCGACCATATATTAAAAAAATGTAAATAGCCCCTAAAAATCTTCAACAAAGGATTATTATTTTTTAAAAATGTTCAATTTTTCAAATAGCGAACCCTAATTTAACAATTTGTTTTGAGATTTCTCCAGAAAGTAACAAACAACGTCGGTGACTGCTAAAAGCTGAATTTTTCATTACGTAGATACATTTGTCAACAAATGACACTTACTCAACTAGAAATGAGAATAATACATTTCATTTTTGTTTATAAAATTCCTGCCTCCACTCGAAGATGTCGTTTTGCACTAGACTCGTGAGATTAATCAATTTACTTTTTGCATTTTTTTTTATCAGACGCGTTGAAGCTGAAAGCTACGAATAACTTTTAAATCCTAATTTCAAAAAAATAATTTACAAAATCCTAGTTTTTGTCACTGAGCTATCGCTGAGCCAATCGTGTGGTACATTATAACTAAAAGTGTAACGAAAAATATAATATCCATTTTATATGTGCAAACTCTATAATAAAAGTCTTGTATCAAACCTTTAACGTGTATCTCAGATTTTGATGCAGTTAGAGTAAAATAAGTGCTCGGGTACTATTTAACAAATAGTCCTGACGCAACAATTCATTTTTTAAAGAATTTAGACCATTGACGATAAAAATGCACAATCTTATACATTATCCAACTATAATTTAAAGAGTCGGTTCAATTTTGCAAGGTAACACTATTAGGTTTGAGGGTAAAGATAAGATTTCTATAGAAATTGCCGATTCAATTAATTCACGGGTAAACCCAGCACTAACTCTTTCTCATAGACCCCAACTTCAAATGTGCGAGCGATTTTATTTTAAAGTTGGATTTTGTAAACGCTTAGATTATAGCCTTAAAACTGGGCAAGCTACTCTCATCTCTGATATTGGAAAAATTAAATCAATCATCACAAAAAATATTGATGATTACTTAACAGTAGATTGGGTAAAAATAAATGGTAGTTTGTTTAAAATAAATTTAATAATACAGACAGATTGTACTGATTTACACCCGAATTTTGGAAAAATATACCATATCTTAGTAGATAATTTAAATAATGATACATATTTCATTTATAAAAAATGATAACTTATCATTTAAATGATCATAAATGTTCTTATGTAGTAAATTTAAGTAAGACTTATGGATTTATTGCACATGACGATATTTCTTATTATAAACCTACCACTGCTCACATTGTAAACTCTAAAGAAGTGTATGTTCCTACAATCTAAGATTTTTGTTGTTTGTTCTTAATAAAAAAAATTCTTTCTACGTGTACAAATTTATCATTTTAATCATATTCCTAAAAATTAATACATTAAATAATGACATGCGCTGAGAGCAGCAGCCTTACTCGGTCTGCTATATGCTTTGCCTTTGATCAGTCGACTGCTTACAGTCGCTATTGATAGTACACACATATAACTAAAGGGGAGGCTCATCTAGTGCCTCAAAAATTATGTGTTTTTCGTGATTTTTTTCGCGGAAGGAAGTGAATAATGCAGTCAAGTTTTTTGGTACTTATGAAGTATGTATTTAACTATATTTACAAATATTTTCAAACCAAAATATCGAATTATGTATCCCCTAGCAGCGTTTGATGGAGGTCGTGTTAAAAAAAGATACCTCAACGGGCGGCAAGCTGGCGCCTTCAGTTTTTTCCCGAAACTAAAAATTCGAAGTTCCTCTTAAACTAGATGAGATTTGCTGGAGGTTGAACCTAAATTATTGCAAAAAAATTAAAAATTGATAAAATGGCGGACTTCGGAAAAAAAATTGCTTCCTCATAGAGGAAGCTTTTTTTGCCCTTTTTTGGCTCTTTTAAGGGCTCTAAAAAATAATAATAATGAAAAAATTAAAAATTTTTTAGGTTCAACCTCCAGAAAATTTAATTGGCTTTGAAATAAAAATAAAAGTGTATCTTTAACTGCAGTACTTTTTGAGATATGTTGCCGCCCGATTCAGAAAACATGGTTTCGAGAAAAATGCGTTTAAAGTTTTAGTTAGCGAATTTACATACATACATACATACATACACCATTCGCTTGTAAAAAGACAGCTTCGGTTTTTTGCCCATAACTTTTTAACCAAATCGATTTTAGTAAAAAGGGTTTCGGGGGTGTATTCTACGGGACATTTGCTAACTAAGTAAAGTAAGCATATAACTTACCCATTCACTTCGCCGACTAATTCATCGAGCTCTTGACTCCTGACATTTTTCTCTTTTTTTCTCATCCTACACACAGTGTCTCGCGCGAAAATCCTCTCACTCGTCCTGTTGGCCACGAGCTTCTAGGTATCGTTGACATCCGCTACAGCTATACAACTCAAGACAGAATTTGATCTTAGACCTACAGTCGTACGATAAAGGTAGTCGAGTGTTCGTCGTCTATGACGAGACCTTGAGCCAGCAGCAGTGGAGTTCAGCCCAGGTCTCGTGCGTGGTGAGCCAAATCGACGATCGAGGCTTCCAGTGCCAGTGCAACATCGGCCTGGCCACGAATCGCCTGGAGGCCTTCGTCTATCCGGGCTCGATGAAAAAGCTGCGCTTCGATGCGGACAAAGCCATCCTGAACTGGATCGATGCGAGCCAGCGGACCAACGATCGTCGTTGGCGACCGATCGTCGTGCGCTTCCAGGACTGCTCGATTCACGAGACAGACTCCGAGCACTTGAGAGGTTTGCGGAGGGTGAGCCTCGACGTCTACGATCACTGGTTGGCATGATCATTAACAGCGATCGGCGGGCGAGAGGTGCTATGCAGCGCCGTCCTCTGCCCGCGATGTGTCCAGGGGCTGGGTCGGCTTTAGCGATCGCGTTAAAGTCATCTACAGGCCCTTCCACTGTTTTAATCAGGCTGTGCGCGACGACTTGATAATTTTGGTCTTGCTGGAATATGAGACATCGGAGCAAGGCCATCATAGACCACGCTCATAGACATCTTCCAGTGCCAGTGTCTGACTGTCGCTCGAATCTCCATCGTCCAGTAAAACTGTCAGATTATACCGCTGCACAATTACACGATTCTGGACGCCAACTCGACGGACATCGATCCACCTACTCGACGCACAACGGCTACATCGGCGTCTGCGACAGGACCACCGGCTTCTTCGCGACTGGACTGTCGCGACTCAGCTGACCTACCAGCAGGAAACGATGCGGCAAAATGAACCTCGAGACGACGTTCCCGGTGCGATAGCACCGACACTTCCACGACTTAGCGATAATAAATCTGCTCGGCTATGGCAGTATGCTGCAGCTCACTGATGACTGTCAGGATATATGCTGTTACAACTATAAAATAATCGACGCTACGTGTCGGGGATCACGAGCGACGGAAGCCATGGAGTCTCGAGCTCGTTGTGTTCAGCAAGTACGAGTGCGACAGGCGGCTGAATCGGGCCAATGCGCAGATCTACGAACGTCCGGTTCACTACAGCTTCCGCCAGGTCTTCTACGAGGACTTCTTCATCAACAAAGGAGGAGCCGAGAGTTCAGGAACAACACGGAGTGCTTTAACGACGACGGGCTCGCCCCCGAAGGACCGAACAGGCAGCATGATTATGGCCAGAAAGAGGGACAAGAGTCGTGGTTGAACCAATTGTTCACCAAATGGTGCATTCAATGATTTGTTTTGTTTGCACACGCATGTAATACATCACACTGTGATCGATCGATATTTTATTGAAGTAATTAAATACTTATTTGATTTTTAATTACATATCAAATTATTTTAGTTTCAGTCCTTTACCTAGATGGCGTACTTTCCGCGCCCCTAAGTGGCAAAATTGTGTTCGAGATTACTATGTTTGACTCAAATATCTGATACGATAACATGCGATTGACATCTGCGAGCAAACTGCCATCCAACCGTTAGTGTTTAGCGATGTTCTTATGCGTTACAATAGGTAGAAATTAATGTAAACATTGTATAATTCTAAGGTTGTTAAATAATCATGTAATAATAAACTAATTCAAATTCAAATTCATTATATAATAACAATAACTAAATATTTAATTAAATAATGTCTTCTTCACAGCAGAAACTACAAACACGTCATTATCAAATAAATCTCACTAACAAGGAGAGCCTTTCATCTGCGGGTCACAGATCCTTACAAAACTTGTTTGGGGGTCTTCTTGTACATAATAATAAAGCCCCCTATGGTTACTTTATTCCAATGGGCCCTGGAAAGAGTTAATAGAGCAGAAAAAAGTATTAAATATAATATAATGTTAAAAAATACCACTTATTGGTATCAGGCCTTGTACGGTCAAGTCTAACTCTTTCAAAAATATTTGTACATGAACTTTTATGCATTCTTAACACTTTTGCAAACAATATAAACAATTGAACTCAATTGGTCTGCTGTGTAAGTTTTGAAGAGCGCACCAATTTCAGCTAAAATTAACGTACCAAACAAATATTGATGTAAATTATATGAAAATGTTTTTATTTGTATAACTCACAAATCCCTTCTCTTCATCTATTCCTGACACTCATCTGGATTCAGATTCACTCCAGATGAGTGTCAGAAATAGGTGAGAAAAAAAGAACAAAATACAGTAAGTTTTATAAATGAAACAAAAAACAGTGAGTTTTATAAATGAAAACATTTTTACATGATTTAATGTAAATATTAGTTGATAAATGCATAAATTTTAGCTCAAATTGGTTCGCTTTTTAAGTCTTTCTCAGTAAACCAATTGAGTTAAATTGTTTATTGATTGAAAAGGTGTTTTGGACATTGAAAAGTCAAATCATAAATACTTCTCAGTCAGTTAGACTTGACTGTGTAAACTTGATACCATCATACGCTAATATATGGTATTTTATACATTATATTATATAATACACTTCATGGTGCTTTATAATGGTTTCCAGGGCCCATTGGAACAAAGTAACTATAGGGAGCTTTATTATTATGTACAAGAAGACCCCCAAACAAGTTTGGTAAGGATCTGTGACCCGCAGATGAAAGGCTCTCCTTGTCAATATAAGATTATTAATTAATGAAATCTAATACATATTTTCATTTGAATTAATGAAAAATGTTCTTGCATTCAAAAAAGTATTATATTCGATCAATTCAATATTTGTTCAAACTAATAGAATATATATTAAGAACCAATGATATATTTATTTAAAATAAGTAATGAATTTTGTGAATCGATGAAATAATTAGTTAGATCAAATTAATATTTGTTAAAAATGAATTGAATATTTCATTGAGTAAAAAAAATATATTATGATATCAAAGGAACATTTGTTTGAAGTAATGAAATTATATCCTTAATGCAACAAAGAATTCGATTGAAACAATAAATTAATTCTGCAACTCAATTATAAAATATTTAGTTGCTTGAATTAAAAAAATATTCAATCAACATAATTATTTAATTGAATCAACTGAATTATCTTACTGAAACAATAACATATTTTCCTTTGATTCAAATAAATATTTAATGAGCAACCCGCAATGAAATTATTTCGTTAGATCGAGTAAAAATTCATTAATTTAACTAAATCTTTTTATCAGTGTATGCGTGATGATTTTCAATATAGTTTATAATAATAGAATTATAGTCGCAAACCCCGTTAAAATAATTACAGTACGAGTTCCACATCGGTTCCTTAAAAGTTAAAAGTTTCCCGGACTTCCGCAGCTGCATTCTTTTTTTTATAATTTTTTAATGATTCTTGACATTTCATTATTTATTAAAATGAATGCACCTCTCCATTGCTATGCGAATTAAACTTTTACAGTAGCTTTATACTTTCGTTACTATAAAGTTTATTCTGTTCAAAATATGTAATCGTTTCGTATCAAACTTACTTTAGTAATAGTAATATTTTTAAAATTATTAAAAATCACTTATAAATCTCTTATAAATAGAAAGAAATAAAGATTATTAGAAATCATGATTCATCACGACGAAACCTTGAAGAAAAATGAAATCGTTTTAGAATTCATGAAAAGTATACCTGTATCGAAATTTCCTCTGCTTATACGAACATTTAAGCTCGTCTTCGTCTGGCCATTGCAAAAAAAATCTGTGCAATTGATAGGAAGATCATTAATTTTTCTGTGCCTATTAGTAACAAGTATTTCGTCAGTAAGTAATTCTCATAACAGACTTTTTTAATTTATATATTTATTGATTTATTTATTATTTTAATAAAAAATATATTCAAAGGGCATTAAATTGAAAATAGCAGTAGAGGCATCCGACTTTATTAATCTCATTGTGTTTGATAATTTACATCAATGCGCTTGTTTTATAATATTTTTGGGAGAAATATATTATTTTTGTATCCAACGATGATAAGGTACATGGAAATATTGATCGATATAAAATCCAATTCATAATTAGAGTAAATAATTTTTTAAAATATAATATTGTTCAACTGAAAAAATTGAATAAACCTAATTTTAGATTGTTGAATGCATGTCTGTAATGACAAAAATTTTTGAAGACAATAATTCTGTAGCCAAAAAAAAATTAATGAAAATACTTAAAATAGCAGTAGCTATACACTGGACACAAATAGGTAGTCATTTTCTTTCAAGAAGAGACAAATCAAGAGACTAATCAATAAATTAATCGTAATAATTATTTTTCAGTGTTGATGAGTCCACTTTTTGCAAATACCACTATATTTCCACTCGCTATCCAAATTTACATGTTGTGGACACAACCAGAGGATAAACAACCTCCGAGAACTCTACCCGTGCAATTGGTTTACTTCTTCGATGAAAATGAATACTATTTTTATGTTTTTGCATATCAGATTTTTATTGAATTTTTTATTTTCTCGATATTTTCACTTTTGAGTTATCTTCAATCCTTAGCTGTGGGATTCATTATTGGTGAGATTCAGTGTTTGCGGTACGTGAAAGCTCATTGAGAAATTAGATGAAAATTGCAACTCATAAGGTTTTTCTTTGGAATTTATAAATATATTAATTTCAACTCTAGATACTACTTGAAAGAAATGGACATTGAATATGAGCTTAAGACATTCATACATAATTGTACTGTGAGCGAATTCTTTGATAGAAAAATTAGAGAAATAACTCTTCAACATCAAAACTGTATACAGTTAGTTATTTTTTGAATCAAGATTCATTTAAAATCAACATTTTTCATCATCTCTTTCAATATATTTTAATCTTATGCATTTTAGACTTTTCGAAATTTTCCGTTCTCTGGCTAATACCATAAATTTCTTTGCAATCGGTAGTCTTTTCTTAACTATGATTTTAGTTGGTACCTGGGTAAATATTACAATATCATTATTAATAATATAAACTTTATCAAAGGAATGGATTAATAAACATCTATTTCCATCATAATTGAGATAAACTTCCCTGTTATAAAACACATTTTATGTGTGAATAGAAAATATATTAAATCTATATGAAGCGTATGAAGTTCTTAACTAAATTCATCATGTATTGAAAATGCAGAAAAAATGTTCATCAATTTCAGTTCAAAAATTTAAAAATTAATTATTATATTCCATAAAATGGACATGGCATTTTTCAGCATTATCTATTATCGGAACATTGTTGAGCCGGTTTAAATGACTTATTCGCTGGTAACAACATAATGGGGATGTTAACCTTAATTAACTATTTGATTTTATCACTTACGAGGTATCAATAATAAGGTTTGAATAATTAAAAAAAATTTAGTTCATAATGTTATGGGATGAAGATCAAAAAGAAGGTTTAAAGATTTTATGGAGAATGATGTCTTATCCAACCATAATTATTTGCATATGTATACCAAGTCAGTTGTTAACCAACGCCACTAACGATTTATTTCAGGAATGGTAAGTGAGCCATGAAATTTATAGTTACTACTACTTATTGAAGATATTATGCATGTGTGTTTAAAATTTGACATAGTTATTTCATCAAGTGGTACACTTATCCACCGAAAGCTAGACTCTTATTATTGATAATAATGAGAAGATCAATGAAAGATTTCGATACAGCGGCTGGGCCGATAATAACTCTGAACATTGAAAACTGCAGTTTGGTAAGCTAATTTATGGCATGTGCGGAATTTTCAAGACTGAATATATAATCATCATATTTTAATTTAAAGATTATCAAACGATCGGTATCGTTTATAGCAGCTTTCAGGTCATTGTTTCAATCGATGAAGTAAAGGCAATCTTTTCAATGCATACATTTTCAATATTTACACCCTTTTGATATTGATTAGAACTTTACGTCTCAACTTTATAGTTTTTTTCTATTACAATAAATTCAAACACGATTTTTTAACTCAATGTCAAAAAAGTTATGTTGCGTCGGGTGATACACGATGTTCTTCTACGTCTTTATATATTAGGCTTGCCATTGTACTGAATATGAAATTGGCCCACTAAATATTTTCTTATTTACTATAACATTTTTCTTCGAAACAATAACCCAGAACTAAATAAAGCTGCTTTGTTCAACCTTGTACTTTAAACGCAATGTTTTATTAAACAAATTCGAACGAGCTTGGGAAACATTACAAAAATCCTTGGGGAATTTCAGTTTCATTTTTAGACCTAAAAAAAGTTCAATTTCTCAGCCAATTCATAGGTCAGATTTCAATATAAACTTGAGTATCAAGGTGTATTCAAGTTTATCAAGGTGTATTCAGTGTCAGTCCATTGATGGGAAGTGAAGATGACTTTTCGATTAATTAGCAACGTAACTAATGATTTTGGATTGGAGACAGCCGAGCAAGCGGATCAATGTAGTACACTACAGTATAGCGTAGTATACTACGACGCCTTTACAACTTTTGAACCAATCTCATCTTTATTGCAAATCCAGCTTCGAAAATATAGTGGATCATTTTAATTCTACAATATTAAATTACTTCTGAAAGCACTTCAAATAACATCAAGTATTCACTCCTCGAAGTCGCTAATCTGCTATACATATGTGTAATGAGTAGTATCTTCGATTCAGGCGCTGTATCGTAAAGTAAATATGGAAAACCACTAGATTTGTTAGAACGATGACTGAGTTGTTTTTGTGATCGCTGAATAATAATCCTCAGAAACATTTTTAAAATGAATAGATCTGGACGAATTGAAAAATTTACATTATCATCTCACTGTCATCAAATGTTTTAATAACCCATTTGTTTAAATACATTCAATGCGAGCGCAATGTAAAGAATAAATGAAAACATAAAATTTCGATCATATATTTAAACAAAATCTAAATAGCCCTTGTAAATCTTCAACAAAGGGTTATTATTTTTTAAAAACGTTCAATTTTTCAAATAGCGAATCCGTATTTAAAAATTAGTTTTGAGATTTCTCCAGAAAGTAACAAACAACATTAGTGACTACTAAAAGCTGAATTTTTCATTACGTAGACACAACATTTAGTCAAAAAATGACACTGACTCAACTAGAAATGAGAAAAATACAAAATTTTATTTCTGCTTGTCAAATTCCTGTCTCGACTCGAAAGTGTGGTTTTGCACTAGACTCGTGAGATTAATCAATTTACTTTTTTCATTTTATCACACACGTCGAAGCTCAAACCTACGAATAACTATCAAAACTGTGAAGCTAGAACCAACGCGCTCACGAATACCGAAAAATAAAGTAAAGTAAAGTAAGTTTTTTTTTTCGCGAGAAATTGAAGTTATAATACTTGTAATTTTTTAATTGGACACCTCTATACCCGTAAAATATTTAATTTTACACGAGTAACGCTATCCGAATAATCGTTAAAAATCTAACGTGACATCTGATATATATTCAAAATCAACACGCATACATACAAAGCCCGGCAGTCACGCGTAAATCATTAACCGACCTTTTTTTTCGCGAGCTTCGTATAAAGAGGCTTCGGTGATTAAAAAATAAAATTCATGAATGTGCCTGAAACTTATGGGTTAATTAAATTTAACATACTTAATTAAACAGTAATAAAGAGCGAAGATGCAATTTTTGGTCGACCTATCCCATTGATATGATTAAAAGGAAATTACAACATCATTTTTATTTTAATAATTTTTCTCGGCATCGATCCGTCTCTCTTTTTATAATTAATGCGCGCGTAATACTTGTAAAAAATTTAACGAAATTAGGTTTTGCGATACAATACGTGCCCCCTCGCGCGCTGAAACCTCTCTCAGCCCCGGCTTGATGATACTAAAGCCTCCTTAATCTACTTTTTTCTGCTGCTGCTGTCGACCCGCAAGAGGTAATGCATCCCCCTCGCAACCCCTCGCCCTGCGGCAGCAGCAGCCTAATATATAGAAAGAAGCAGCGCACGAGATGAGCTCGCGCGCGCGAGAGGAGAATGTTCAGCGCGCGGGGTTAACTTTGGCTCAGAAAGCGAGAGTAGAGCACAAAAAAAAGCTTACGTTTTTTTCGCCGCCACGCGTATTATATGTGTGCCGGGTACTACACGTTCGTTTTAATGCAATTAAAAGCATCTTGAGGCGTCGTCGCCCACGCACGAGCACACATACACACACACACATTGTTAATTCCTATAATTACACGCACTCATTAGGACGAAAGAAAAAAAATCTCTACGTCGTTACTTAATAATATAAAACATTATGTACCTAGATACGTGTCGAAATGAAAATATAAATCTCGATTATGCAATGGTGTATGTACGCAGGTGTACATCGATCCTTACATCATAGTAACCGTATATGAATCGGTTCTTGTAGCGCGAAATTCACGCGCCGAGTACAATTAAATATATTTATCGAAAGCTCGTTACAATTTCGTATGTACTTCCATCGATGAGTCATCGTCGCGTACCTTTTAAATTGATCGCGAATAGAGTTCATTCGTGTACCGACATGTATCAATGTTTATTACATATTTCATCGATCATCTCGAAAAGAATAAAAGAGAACCTTTTACGTACGGTACGTTTTCGCGTTAACGGGCGTTGGGTAAAATTCTCTCTCACTCTTTCTCTTTCTCTCTCGTAAAAAAGTAGTAACATTATGTCTGCACACGCCTCGCGCGATCGCCATACATACTCCCACTCGCGTTGTGTTTTGCACTGACGCGGGGGATTTGTTTTTGTAAAGCCGCTCGCGCGCGGAGATTCGTGAATCGTCGCGTGCCATTGTTTGTGCTATGTACGTGTTTTAAACACACACACACACACGCATCGCGTCGTGAAACGCGGAATAAAAGCCACGATCTGCAACGCAACACGAAGAAAAAAAAACAGAGTCTTGGCTCACTTCTGCTGGACGTGCAGGCCGATATACACACACACAGACGCTAAGAGTCGATTTTCGCGCCTCCGATATAAATCCCCCGATTTTTTCGGTGTCGTCAGTAGTTGTGTCGTGCCGCGAAGTCGCTGCACTGCCAAGTGTGTCCGTCCGTCCGTCCGTTCCGTACGTCAGTAGTTCTTCGCGGTCTGTCTTGTCACTGCATCTCGTGACTGCATTTTATATAAAATTATAGAAATTGCGTGGGTGTAAACTGGTGTGCCGATCTCTCTCTTCATTCCCTTTGTGCGTACACCTCCATATATTCCCATATACATGTCATCGGCTCAGGTAATGATGCTGGAGATGCCGAACTACGTCAAAGGTAAGGTCAATGCTACACATATAATCTTATATATTGTGTATACTATATCCCCATATATATACATGTAGGAAGCGACTGAACTTGGTTCAAGCGATGACGAAACGTCGCACACGCGTGGAAAAATTAAATCGTACGCGGCACTTTTTTTCTCTTCATTTCGGTGTCAACGTACACACACACACACACACACACACACACATGTGCTTCTATTAAAGCACACACGAATGCGCGAAACGTGAGTATGAGTACGAAACAGAGACCCACGTCACCGATCGATGCATATCATTTATTTTTCACGTTTTGATTCGATCAAACGCCACACACACACACAGAGACGCACGCACGAGAGATATTGTCTCGAGGTTTATTGCGGATATGTACATGTGTGTGTAGTATATGATGTACCGAGCGTTGGAGGCTGCTGCCGCTGACTTTTTTCTCGTACCTATATAAAGTTTTTTATTCGGACGCATTTGTCGCGTCTCTAATGGCGCGTATGTTAATCAAAGTCCGTCGCGCGCGATCTTTTTTCTGTTATACCACTATATACTCGTTTTTCATCCGTATTTCGTCTTCTATTTCTCGTCTTGTGAACGTAAAACGATCTTACGACGATGATGATGATGACCATGATCATAAGCTCACGCATACTTTCGCACACACATTCGTCGGTGAGTGCTTTATAATGAAAATCGAAGAGCCGAGATCGGCCAGTATCGAATCTTAACGCCGCGCGCAGAGATCGAAGAGTGCGAGGAGTATATAATATAGAGGATCGGTATTTTATCGGTTGCTGTGTTTCGAGTGTGCTGTGAACTTCAGGAGAAAAGGCTGAGAAAAAGGAAGATATATAAATCCCAGACGTCATGGAACACGTTGGCTGTTAGTACACTCAATTATTATTACAAACCATTTGAATCTTCCTCTACATGCACATTTTTCTTTTCATTATTATACGTACCCGAGCGGCGCGGTAAAAGCCCCGATATATATAGAGTACACATACGTATCGGATGCTCGGCAAAAGTCAATATCAATGCAATGCAAACGACATTCAAACGAGCGCGGACGACACGATCTCCTCGCAGCAATTTTGCGCTCAATCAATTCGTTGAAAAGACAGCTCGCGCGCACAGCCACGACGATGCGATGGCTTCTATTCAGAAAGTCAATTCCTTCATTATATATACGTGTGTATGTGTGTGATATACAAGACTCTCTCGCTCGCGCGCGTAAATTACCCGCGTCGATGGAATTTCGCACATTTTCTTTTTCTTCTTCTTCTTCGTCGTCGTCGTCGTCGTCGTCGTCTTCGCCGCGATCGACGCCGCCGCGAGCATTTGTATATCAATGCATATGCATGCGAATATGTTTATAATTTATTTGACGCGGTGGCCGATGAGCTCACCTTCCAAAAATTGACCATTAGCGCGCGTCGCATATAGCGGTTCCATATTGGATACTTCTTTTTTTTTTTCTTTTTCTTTTACGAACGACACGCACGCACGCGAATGGCGCGATCGCTCGTGAGCTGCACTTTCCATTCGTAACTCGAGTACGTACAAACGATTGTTTCAACGTTTTATTGCGATCGCGTAAATCGGTTCGTGCGCGCCACATGATCGTGCTATATTTAATATGGGCTATTCATTACGTGGTCTTAACACGCTCGCGTGCGCCACTCGTGTATATGAGAAAATATATTCATTGTACGCCGAAAAATTACGAAGCGCAACGCGGCTGCTGCTGCTGCTGCTGCTCGTGTTAAAATTAAGTTTTCGCCTCGTAATAATCGAGCCGCGCGAAAATGTGGAAATTCGTTCGTAATGTTCGATAAACGAGGACACGTTCAGAGATGAACACTGAGTCAAAGTACTATGTAAGTTAAGAAGTAGCCTATAGTACTTCTTTGGTACTGGAACATCAAATTTAGTAGAACAACGAAATGCCATTATAAACTTTAATCATGACGCGTTTGCGACCTTGAAACATTGACAGACTGATGTGCGTAAGTGCAATTTCGATGAAATCACCTATACAAAGCACAATGCAGGAAAATTAGCTCGAAAGTTTTTCGCATCGCCTCGTTACGAGATAGTATAAATTATTGTCTATACTCTATAATGAAAATTCGGACCGTAAAATAAAAGTAACCAATGCTGAATTTCATTTAAGATAATTTTGCATGAAATCTTCATTGAAAATTAATTTATCACTGCTGCGATTTGTTTCTTTTACATAAACCACACGAAAAATGCACGAAAATATAATTTTATGCATTATTTTTAATGCAACAATACTGAAATTTAAACATTTCAAAACTACGCATGTGATTTGTAAAAAAACTTTATGAAAATTCATTCATAATCAAACCCTGCCTCCACCGCTAGATGGCGAATACCTTCATTTATAAATCTGCAAGTGATAAAATGAAAATAAGTGTGTATAAGTCAAAAGCATGGTTGGATGACTTTAATCAGTTCATGATAAAATCGTTGAGTTTTAATTCGAATTACTTTGATTTAAATACTTTTCCATGAATTTGAATTCTACTAGGTTTGCGAATAATAACTTCTTTTCATTTTTACATCAATTTTAATGTAATGTTTTGAACAGTGTAGCTTTTAAATTACCTGTCGAATGAGCCGAAACTTTTACATAAAAATTACTTTTACTCAGTTATTTTCGTGATAATTGTAAAAATGGGCATTGAATGAAAAACCTCAAAATATTATCATCGACATTTGCTCGAAAAAAAGTCAAAAGAAGGAGTACCTACATCACGCGGGGTTCCCAGGCGGTCACCCATCCAAGTACTATCGGACGAGAACCGTAGCTTTCAAAGTGATATGAACGTAGATGTCAGCTAATGCATGATGCACAGAATTTTTACGCATAAAGCGTAATTTTTACGAAAATTTTACCGAAATTTTCATATCAGCAGAATAACAATTTTATGGGCACTCGATTTCAACGAGAATCGGCCATACAAATATCGGAGACTTGCTTCCGAAGCGTCAAACAATGCACGTTCAGTTTTTAATAAAGCCATTGCGATTTTTTCGAATAAATCCTGGAATAATTTCAAGTAACTCAATGAATTAATTTGGAAAGCGATATTATAATAAGAAAATTCAGTGGATTAGACTTTTGAAATCGACTCCTTGCATAACTCGATGCGACTTCCGGGGCAGATAATCTTTACTGCCTCAACTTTTTTTTCAACAATAAACTTTCTGTTAACCTTGCTTTCCTATCTCATCGTTATTATTATTATCTGACTTTCTTTAATTTGAACAATTTTACGAAAACACGAAATTATTGCGACTCGTGCCAAGTGCGATTATAAATTCTAAGCTCTCAGTTGTCAAAAAATTTCAAGTCGAGTCGCGTGTGTTTTATAATTAAAAAAGAAAAAAAACTCGCCCTGTGCATGTATCGATCTCTACCGTAATAATGACCAAGTCGCTCGTGCCGCTCGTCCTCTCGACGCTACTACTGCTGTCGTCGTCGTCGTCGTCCTCGTGCTCCGCGGCCAGCCTGTTCGATTACGTCGGGGGCGCGACGGACATCGTCGCGGGCGTCGCTCGCCTCCTCGCCGAGAGCCTGGTCTATCGTCATCGACAGGTCGAGGACACGACACCCCGACAGAATCAGGAGTACGACTTCGTGATCGTCGGCGCGGGCACCGCGGGCGCCACCCTGGCCGCCCGACTCACCGAGAACCCGAACGTCACGGTGCTGCTGGTCGAGGCGGGGGACCACGAGCCCCTGCTGCTGGACGTGCCGTTGCTCGCGCTGCTGTTCATGTTCTATCCGCGCACGAACTGGGGCTACAGGACCGAGCGCTCGAACGACTACTGCCTGGGCATGAAGAATCGCCAGTGCTTTCTGGCGGTGGGCAAGGTCCTGGGCGGCTCGAGCACGAACAATTTCATGCTCGCGACCAGAGGTATATCCGACCTGTGCGCCAATGAAAATTTGAAATAAGTTCCGATGCGATCCTTGACCAAAAAGAAAAGTTCGCGAGATCTTGCAATAAATCTTGCTTATGATTATCGATGGTACAAATTTAAGTAAGATTTTACGTAAGAGTTTGTGAAGCCTCCTGTAAAATTTTATGTATTTAGAACTTTTAAATTGAACCAGCTTTTATGTAAGAAATACGCAACAACTTATACTGTCGATAATCATACGTAAGATTTCACGTAAGATCTTGCCAAGAACTCGCATAAGATCTTATTGAATATTTTCATCTTGTATTTCCAATCCGACCCTGACAACGATCTTACGATCAGGCAACGAGCACAACTTCAACAAGTGGGCAAAAATGACCGGCGACGAGTCCTGGTCCTACTCCAACGTCCTGCCCTACTTCAAGAAGCTGGAAAACTTCCAGGCCGATCTCGCCAAGTACGACGACGAGTATCACGGCTTCGAGGGCCCGGTCGAGATCTCGAACCTGCGCTATCGCACCCTCGTGGCGGACGCCTTCGTCGAGGCGGGCCGCGAGTTGGGCCTACCGCCCCGCGACTACAACGGGCCCGTCCAACAGGGCATGCACTACACCCAGACGAATCAGGCCAACGGCGAGCGGGTCTCGGCCAATCGAGCCTATTTGATCCCGGCTAAAAATTAGGCCTAATCTCCACGTGAGCATGGGCAGTCACGCGACGAAGGTGCTCATCGATCCGAGCTCGCTGCGGGCCTACGGCGTGGAGTTCAGCAAGCGCAGCTGGCTCGGTTTTAAGCGTCGAATCGGGGTGAAGGCGCGCAACGAGGTGATCCTCAGCGCTGGTTCCTTGAACACCCCGAAGATCTTGATGCTCTCCGGGGTCGGACCCAGGGACGAGCTGCGCAAGCACGACATTGAAGTACTTCAGGACCACCCCCGCATCGGCAAGAATCTCATCGATCACATCACCTTCGCCGGGCTGAGCTACCTGCTGGACGACAAGGACTCGGCTCTGGGCTGGGGCACTTTTCTGAACACGTCGAATCACTCGTCGCGGACTATTTTAACCCTCGAAGAAGCGGACCGCTGACCCTGGGCGCCGGTGTCGAGGGCATGGGCTTCGTCGACATCGACAACGTCACGAGCGCCTCGGCCGAGCCCGACGTCGAGATGGCCTTCGGCGGGCTGCAGCTCGGCTACGCCTGGCCCTTCCATCTGCCCTTCGGCATAACTCAGCGCCACTGGCGCGACTACTTCTCCTACGCTAAAAACCAGCCGGGCTGTATATTTCTGCCCACACTGCTGCAGCCCAAGAGCCGTGGCGAGGTGCTGCTGAGCAGTAAGGATCCCTTCGAGCATCCGAGGATCTTGACCAACTGGATGTCCCATCCGGACGACGTGAGGCGTTTGGTCAAGGCCGTCAGGCTCGGACAGGCCCTGGCCAAGACCCGGGCGTTCAAGAGATACGGCGCGACTCCGTTCGCGAGGCCGGTACCCGGCTGCGAGCAGCACGGCTGGGACACGGACAAGTACTGGGAGTGCGCCATAAGGACTTACACCGTGACCTTCTGGCACTTCGCCGGGACGTGCAGGATGGGAAAGGAGGACGATCCCGAGGCGGTGGTCAATTCGAAATTACTGGTACTATAAACGAGAGACTGTGCGTTAGGAATTATGGCTTCGATGATTTTTGACGAGATATATCCCGATTTAGGTCAAGGGCATACGAAATTTGAGGATCGTCGACGCATCCGTGATGCCGCGCATACCCAGCGCTCACACGAATCTGGCGGTTTTTATGATAGCAGAGAAGATGGCCGACGTCATCAAGAGAGACTACCAGTTGGATTGAACGAGCGATGGCATTATGAACATTTTATAAATTTCTAAGTTTTTTAGAATAAAGTATACATAACTTTAAATTGTAACGAGTTGTGTGCGTAATGTAATAAGTCGTAATCGTTATCAACTTTCACGCGCGCTTTCGACTTTACTCTTTATCGCGTGAAATAGATAATTGAGGGATAGTATACGCGGCATGATAATTAACTAAAATTGTAATTATGAATTTCAGACTCTACGAAGAAATTATCAACGATACGAAGAATCGACCGATCTGTCTTCAAGCATACAGGATTAAATGTGGATGTCTGGGCGTGTGTGTGTAATTTTGGACAATAATGAATAACACTGGATGCGTTTATTCTTTAAAAGTACCACTTATAACTGAGACGAAAATCGTAGCTTTTAAAGTGACACGAACGATCTTAGATTTTATGGAGCACGAAAAATTTTAGAGGTACAATTTCGATGCATTTGATAATTTACAATTGATTGCAAAAGATTTTAGAACGAGTAGTAGGTAAAAGCAAATTTTACCATACGATTTTGGAGCAGTGAATAATTATCCACGCATTATGGATGAATTTTAAGCCACAGAACATTAGAAAGCTGTTAGCGATGATTCATCAATTTGACAACATAATCCTAGAAAAACGAACGAAAACTATTGAAATCGACACTCAAATTTAAACACTTTGATTGGAGGTTAATTTTTTTAAAACTGCACAATTTGTACAAAAAAGTTATAAAAATGCGATCATAATTAAACCCAGCCTCCACCACTAGATGGCGAGTACCTTCCTCTGTAAATCCGCAAGTGGCAAAGTAAAAATAATTGTATAAGTCAAAGCAAGATTTAAAAAATGCCTTAGTTAGCGTAATATTCTTTCGAAAATAATAACTAATCTTCTATGTGGGTTGAGTAATTCAATATCCTTTGAGAGCAACGAAGAGAAGCTTAAAAAAAATATACGTATTACATTTTCTGTGGCTAAGAATATTTAGCGCTCGTTATACTCAAGTCTATGATTTGAATAAATAATCGAGTATTGTCATCAATCGACGATTGATTAAAATAAAAAAAAAATGAATAAAATGAAAGGAAAGAAGAATTTCGCTCAAAAAACTCAAAAGAATTGATGGTGTTGCCTATACCTCCATCCAAGTACGCAACGCACTCTAAAGCTGCATATAAACGGTGATCTGGCGAGAACCGAGTCACGCAGCTTGATATAGACGTAGACGTACTGGGATGTCAAACAAAATTGAATAAGTTCGAATAAACATTTCGACTTATAATTCCTATTTTTCAATTCAATGTTCTGGGGATGATCATTCAACAAATCGATATTCGCGATACTTTATTTTCAAACGCACTGGGCGTTCGAAAAAAAGCACCGCATCGTATGCTACACAGCATATAGCTCAAAGCCTGCTGGCGAAAGCTTACTCGGGCGCAGGCGCCGCAAGCCGCAGACGCTTTTTGCTCTCCCGCGTCCGTATATACCGTGCACTTTATACTCGAGGAGCAGCAGCTGCAACAAATTATTATATACACGTACGCGTTGAGGTTATGCGATGCTCGTGTCCTCGCCATGTATATAAGGACCGGTCGACGCGTGCGACCATGTCCTATCGTACAATAGAAATTTGCACGAAAAAGTGAATCGTTGCCTAATCGGAGCTTTACAAGCGAGCCCCTGTAGATGAATTATCGGAGCAGCTCTCGTTGGTGCGTCGAAGAGAGCGTCAAGGCTTTGTTATTGTCTCTCGTCGTCGTCGTCGTCGTCGTCGTCGGTGCGGTGTCTGCTGCTGCTGCTGCTATACTCGTGTCGAGGCACGCGATGCGTGAGATTTGACGACCGTACATATAAGCTCTCGATCGATTCTCGATACATATTATTATTATTATTATTATTAGAAACCGATATGCGGCGATCATCGGCGAGTCGGCGTACTCGCGCATAATAATAACACTATACACGCACGCGAGCGATGAACGATTGATCGCGACGAGCGAGCTCCTTCGTGTAGTACGTGCGAGTCCGGTCGAGTTTATACAGTGTCGCGATATTATATTTAATCTCGAGTGCCGCATCTATCGTCGTCCGCGCCCCCGCCGTTGCAGCTGGGGGAGAGATTACATTTGTATTCGGGGAAAATTGAAACTCGTATCTCTGCGCGATCTGCGTATATAGAGGAAACATGGGCATCGATCATTGGACGGATACCTACGGTTAGTAGATGATAACATTGTGTATATAGTATAGTAATACCTGCATGAGGTCTGCCTCGTCCGCGGCTTCTTTTGTATATATCTAGCACGTGCAGCAACGTTTTTTTTTCTAAAGCTCACAAGCTCAGCTGCACAGTGTGTAGCATGTAGAGACTGCTGCAAACTATTGTATATATATATAGGTATACAGTGCGCAACCACCGAAGCTTTAGATGCGTTTTACCGACGTGCGAACCTACTGTATGGCCGGTCGTCTGCTTTACCCATCTCGCACACGCGATGCTATAATCTCACAACTTGGCGACCTAGACGATTTATTAGCGGTGCAATCGTCGCATCCGTACTGCAATTGCGTAATTGTGCTTTTCTATTTTTGTGCTTAATAATGCGAGAACTATACACTAATGACCGATTCGATTATCATTTGTTTTTGTTTTTTTCAATTTTTTTCACTGTCACTGCGTCCTTCCTATTGCGTCGATCGTCTCGCTGATGAATTTTTCAACAGGGATTCGGAAACGCGTCTCGACGACGATAGAAGAAAAGGAAAAATAACGATATCGATTAAAATGACACCGGCGATTCGTAATTATGAATATATTATGAAAAACTGCACTGCTGATGTCTTTGTGATATGCAACGGATACTAAATGATAATTTCTTGGCTGAACTTTTGTTTCTGGAATTTTATCAAACTGTCTTTGATTTTATTTTCTTGTGGCCGCCTACTTAATTTACTAGGACTTAAATTTTGATGTGTTTTTTTGTAGTTTCTTTTACAACTGCTATTCTTAAACGGCTGCTTATTGCTTTTTTGCAAATGAGCGAACGTTGAGTAGAAAAAAAATTGTAATCTTAATATTTTTATTTGACGAATGTATTTGTGGCTAAAGTAGCTGTCGTGGAACAACAGAAACCTATTAAAGTGCGCCCATTGACGTCAAGCAGCTTCCGAGATTTGACCGCAAGGTGTCACGATCGATTCCAAATGTGAAATAGTAATGTTTTGCAGTTATATTCCAGTAATTATCATATACCAACGTAATGTCTGTTATAGCTACTGCTGACTTCATTTTCATTCCAATCGGCATTTCTCTCCCTACAGCATGTGTCATGTGTGCCCACGTATAGTGTTAAATACTTAGTGACTTTAATTTGGAGATCCGATTGCGATTTCACGATTCATAATTCAATGGATCGTTATATCGGACTCTTCTTATATTATGTATGCGTATATAATTGTTCGCCATAACAATGCGTCGATTCCGCTGCACGTGAATAGAAATATTTATACAAGTTACAAAGTTGCCTGTATGTCTCGGCGCATGGATGATATATAACATAGAAGTCGCGTAATTAATCTCGCCGAGCTGAAAAAAGAGATGCCATAGCCGCGCGACGCGGTGACTTGCCGAAAGACTGTTTTCCTGGTTAAGTAATTGCCGCTTTGCTTGTCATTTGTGCCAGCCATTATAAAAGCGCGTCTCGCTCGTTTGAGCAGATCCTTGAAGGTGGATCGAGATTTACGAAAATCGGGTATTTTTTTTCTTCAAAAATTCGGTAATGGATTTGCAACAGCGAGCAATATTTTGTAATTAAACTTATGTATTTGTTCGAATCAAGGTGTACGCGTGCACTCGACTGACTCGTAATCATTCACCTTATAAAAAAAAGCACGATTCGCATGAACAAGAGTTTCGTGCGATTTTCCCTTTTCGACTCTCGTAAATTTGAGAATCCTTGACGAAATTATTAAAATGAATAGCGTGATAATTATTATTCATATCCCTCGCTTTTTACACAAAATTTTTGCCCGCAACAAATTGGAACCGACTGCGAGCGCGTATACGTATCGTACGCAGTACGCACAATTAATTCTGAATAACGTGACACGGAGCCAAGCATAAATTACTCGGCTCGAGTGCGAAACTTTTGCTAAAAAAAAATAAAAAATAAACAAATTGATACTCATTATGTGTGTACTACGTCTCGTTGCTGCGCGTCGAGTAGTAGACAGCGCGTCATAATACACGAGTATAGTTTGTAATGTATAATGGTACGTGTACGAAGGCGCTAGCGCAACATTTTCTACATTTCAAGAACATACGCGGAGTAATTAAGTGCGCATCAGCTACTACTACTACTACTACTACAAAAAAGTATAAAAATAATGCAACCATTTTTCTTATCAAAATTGCAGAGTGCACGGAGTCGACGCGACGCAATATGCGTATTGCAATTCGAGCGAGAGTCTTGAAATAAATTTTCTAAATTAAAAAAAAATAATAATAATTAACATATCCCCGTATAATAAATCTCCAGCTATAAAGTGGAAAGATTTTTATTATGCCCTTGATGCGAGCCAAAATCTTCCTCTTGGATCCTCGTTCACGTTGTTTTTTTTTCGTTGACTGACGCGCGAGCTAAAATCAGCTGACCGCACCGCAGCAGCAGCACAATAATAATAACAACACCTGCTGTATCCTGGTGCGGCTCGACTGCTGCTGACCATGTACTTTAAAATATATACGCGGCCAGGTATAACAGACTTGAAAAAAACCCCCTTCTTTCCATCGTATCGCGAGCGCGGATATATGGCTTATATGCTTGCACTCGCTGTCCGACATTGTATGTATGTATGTATGTATATATCGCTCTCGTCGTGGGTTATATATATTCGCGTGCAGGCCTGCTACATTTTCAGTGTACGAGACAGTTCCGCCGGTTGGGCCGCGTGTGATATCCTACTACATTATCGTAAGAAAAGAGTTTGTAAGAGCAGCCGTGCGGAGTTTATATTGTGTGATATCGAGGCTTCGTTTCGGATGATGATGATGATGATTTTAAAGTCCCTTGGACAAAATTACGCATGCGTGTATATGTGTGTGTGTTGATATACGACTTACCGATCGTCTGAGAAAAGTAGCATATATTAATTTTTATATTATTTTTGTTCAGTAATCGTTGACTACTCGCTCGTATCGTTGGAAAAAAAACGAGTTTTTCGTTAGTTAAAAAGCCTTAAGCGACCTTGAGAGTATACACTGCACTACATATGTATACACACCATCCACCACTGTACAGCTTTCACTTCAACCATGAAACATATAAACGCTTTAAAAAAACTTCCCGTGCTTACTTACGATATAGCACACGCCTCGAGATTCGCGCGCTAAAGTCAGTAATACACACGACACAGTGTATATGATATAAAAATCCCCCTTCCCCATAATAAACGCATGTGTGTGTGTGTGCCAATCTCTTGATCATCGTCATCCGAAACGAGCCTCGATCGCCGCCTTCTTCTTCTTCGTCTTCTTAGTGCGTGCCTCACGCTCATGTGTTGTACATAGCATAATTATATTTCTGCGTTTTGCTCAGTTGGACGCGCGCGCGTTATACCGTATAATACATATAGCTGGATCATCGTTCAGGATTATCGATAGAATATAAAACAAAAAAAAAAAAAAAAAAAAAAACAGAGCACGATGGATCCCAAAAGCATAAGTGAGTATTATTCATTACGATTAAAAATAGTCTCGGAGAATTTTGCTGAGTTTTGTTTTGACTCTTCTTTTTCTTCTTCTACTTCTTCTTCTTCTTCCGTTACGTCGTCGTTGTGAATGTACGTGTCATGTGCGGCCCACAGCACGCGCGCGAGCAAAGTGTCAGTTTTATAGAAGAGTTACGTGAAAATGATTGAATGTGTGTATTTTTTTTTTCATTCATCCGTAACGATATCACACAGCTCCTAGTTTGTCACTTTCTTCGCAGTATTTTATATTATTGTTGCATAACTGTATCGGTGCATAATAATACCATGACTCGGCCATTCATCCACGAGTGCGTACCTCTCGATTCGCAATATTTATATAGATTTCACTTTTCTTTCCTTTTTTTTTTTTTTCAAGTTCTAGGTCACACACACGCGCGCGCGAAGAGATGTGTGAAAGAGCATTGCCTTCGTGCGGTGGTATAATAATGTGTAGCAAGGCCTCGATCACGCGTGCGAAAACCCAATATAAATACGTTTCGTCACTTTGTCACAATTATCTAATCGAGAGGAAATCGACGAGAAGAGGATGAGGAAAAAATTCATTCGATTATAGCAAGTTTTATAATGCTAAAACGAGGTTGACGTGAAAAACAACAACAACCTCAACAACAAAAATAAAAATGTTTTATACAAAATGTCCTTCGCAGGATTTCGCGTGTACGTACACACGCGCACGTACACATACCCCGCGAATGGGTATATAGTGAACCAGTTTTTCGCGCATTAGTATTTTTGTGGCTGCGAAGATGTATATATTCGCGAAGGATGAGAAAGAGACAGACTCGTTTCGAAAAATGTCGTGGAAATATACTAAAATCGTCTGCTGCCTCAGCTTCTACTTCTGTGTTCGCGCTTCCTTTTACGTCATTTGATCGAGAATGATGTGTGTAAAAAAAAACGGAGCCTCGACAAAAAAAACCTCGCAATATTGTGCCACCGCCGCCGCGCGTCGTCGAATCGAAAAATTTTTCCACTATCGAGTTTTTTTGTCATAACTCCTCGATCTGCATCGTTTTTTTTCTTCTTTAGATTCGATTTGTTCCCGCGCCACGTGCGAAAGCTTTTGATTAGCGCAAAATTCCAGGGGAACAAATATTGGAAGTGCACATTGGTGTATCGGCCGATTCTTCTTCTTCTTCTTCTTCTTCTCTCGAGAAATATTGCGCGCGCTGTTTTTTCCAATTGCCTTCTATATACGATTTTCATCGATGTATACTTTCAATCTCCGAGAGCCGGAGAGAGATGAATGAATAAAAAAAAAGGAAAAACGAAGCCCGAGTTTGCACAAACGTTTCATTTTCGATTCCGGGGGGCACTTTGTGTATTCTGCCTCTCTCTCTCTCTCCGGGTTATAGGCAATGAAAATGAATAAAAAAAAAAGGCGCACATCGAGTATTTCATTACGGTGAAATAAGAGGAAAACGAATGGAATGATGGATATATAGGCCCTATCCCACCGGAGATGAGTTCCGACGAGTTTTTGCTCTTAATTAAATATCGAGTGGTCAATTTAAAAAAGTTTTGATCGACTCTTTTTGAGTACTCGCGCAGCATCGACGTCTAATATCGACGTTGGCGACACGAAACACGCGCACACACACACACACACACAGAGAGAGAAATAGGAGAAGCCAATTTTTTTTCTTCTAGCTCACCTTGAACGTGTTTCGCGATCGTACATTAATCACTTTTTCTCGCGCGGTCGATCAAAAGCCATTAGCATTTTTCTATCATTCACTCGCTTATATAGCTGTCTGTCTGTCGCTGCGCGCGGTGCATCATAAACACGTCGTCCGTCGTCGTCTTTGGAACTTTTACGATCGTATTATATTCCGACGACGTTTATTTACTCGTCCTTATTATAAGTACCTTTGAAATAATGAATTTAATAATTATGTCGAGAGGGTTAATTATGCAATAAGCAATAATGAAATCCATAAATTTTTGAAAGAGATCCTTCACGCGGTTACAACGAGAGATTGACCTGAATTTTATAAAATAGCCAATTTTCTGCGTGTAACAAAAACAACAACAACAACAAAACCAACAACAACGACACAAAACTCGATGCATTTCAATGAAAATATAAATAAAATGAAAAAAAAAAGGGAAAAACATGTAAAGCTCCGTCAAATTTATCGGCGAACCAATTATTTATCCGTAAGCAAATATACGATACGAAAAATATAGGTCGCGCGTTGATTTTTCGCCGATGCTCGGTGAAAAACGGATCGTGCGCGCACATAAATATAATTGCCGCATATTAATATGATTTTTTCGACTCGACCTACATTCGCGCGTGTACACACACACAACAAAAAAAAAGAATTATCCATTATACGAGTGCGTGCGATGAATGCGGAAATTCAGATCAAGTACGAGGCGCGCTGCTCGTGGAGTAAAAAGACATGCTCTTCTAAATGACACCTTCGCGCTCCTGCAGCGACGTCTAATCGTAACGATCCTCGAGTTGCCGATCTTATATGCGTGAACCGACTTGAATACCAATGCGGCGCGCAGCGAGAGGAAAAACTGCGTGACACATCGTCGTCGTTAACCATATTATATTGTGTCGTATTCTCTTTTGAATATAAACGAAAAGAGTTACGAGCATCTGCAGCGGCAGCAGCAGCAGCAGATAATCGAATGAGCTTTGAAAAGTCTCTTTTTTTTTTTTTTTAACAATTCGAGTTCTCGCGTACGTGATAAATTTTTCCGTCTACGTATACGAGTTGGAAAGATAGATTTGAAATTCGCGTATCATAACTTGCTGCTGCTGCTTGAGCTTTCCCTCTTATCGCCCCGGCGCGCACGTATATTATACTTTTCTTTTTGTAAAAATTATCGTCTCGTTCTCGCCGCGACTGACGGTTATGCATCATCATACATGCAGAGCAGAGTCTCTCTCTCTCTCTCTCTCTCTCTCTCCGCCTCGTTGAAAAAGGATGGAAAGTTTAAAATAATAACACGATAAATACATCCTCGGACGCCCAGTTTGGGCTTAGTCTCGTGTTTGGCGCTACTCCGCTAGCGCGTTCGAACGCGAGGGAGAAGTTGAATTATTTATTTATACAATATCGAACTTTTTTTTCTCGTCATGGAGGAAACGGAAGCCGTCAACGAACTCGCGAGTCTCATAGCTGGTAATTTGTATTATATTACGTGCATTTATTCATCAAAATTTTGATATAATAATATATATAAAAATGATCGTCCTTTTCATACACATTTGCATCTCTGTGTAGCTTCTCTATGTGCAACATTGAATTACACAAAAAAAAAACATTCGCTTACATCACGTATATATAGCTCGCGCGAGGCCACACACGTCTAGGTTACAAAATATACGTATATGAGCAGAAAAAAAAGTTTAGCCAATACATTGACATTTTTCGAAATGTATCGTACAGCGTTGACAAAATATTTGCCCCGTACAGAGCTTTATTCATCGATTTATTTTTCCCCCGAATAAACAGAAGTTTTGACACTTGCATTAAATTATTTATGTTTGTAAACGAGCAGAGGGTAATGGTGGTTTTTTCAGCTCCTACACGTAAAACTTTTTTATTTTCTTCCAAGGGTATACTATCGATCAAGATCAGGAGCTAGATAGATCCCTCATCAAAATACATATACAACGTAGCGTTTCGCGCTCAAACATTCATGGCACGGGGAAAAAGTTTTCGCTTTTCCGAGTCGGCGGCAATCCACTTATTTCTTGGCAACGATACTTCGCTCTGTATAGAAGTAAGAAAAAAAAGGCAAGGAAAAAAAAAGTAGGAGGAGAAATAACTTTTGAAATCAACTTACATCACAGGAGTTGCAGTAGTTGCTCATCGCGATGTTTTTATTTTTATTTATTTTCTCTCTCACGGTCGAAACAAAGGAACAGAAAGTCCACACACGCGCGAAAGCACCGCGCCGATAAAAAGCTAACGCGTTGGCACTTTGGCGAATGGCCCCTTGCAACGCAGTGCTGCACAGCAGAGAGAAAGAGAGAGAGATATCGACGATGATGCACGCGTTCGTTAATGACGACGATTATATCAAAACAAATCCTCTCCCCCCCCCCCCCCCCCCCGTACTCGGGCATTTTATTTTTAAACTCGCAGTGCAATGGGAAATGCAGCAAGTGCAGCATACACATACACACACACAAGAGTGAGATTATATTAATAATAATATATGTGATATCACGAAACGATGACGCAGCCAGCAAGAGACGAGCTGTGTTGCTGCTGCTGTGCGGCTAGGCGTCAACGTGCTTTATCGCCATCGTATTATGTACGTTTGGTGCACGATACTTTTCGCGCGCAAGTCCGTTATAATTATGCATTGTTATATTTTATTTCGTATGCTGGGTCGACTTTCGATTTGATCAATTTTATTCAAACTCAAGGTATAACAATACGAAATTCCTGCGATCGTCGATTCAATTGTAAAATATAACGATCGTACGACGAAATACCACGATTTTATCTCAAATACATAAATCCCCAGAAGATGGATCATTCATAAATACCCGCGATAAACAAACAATAGCTAATTAACCTTTCTGCGCTTTTACTTTTAAATTAATCCTCGATCTGGCTAATCTGATTACAGCTACCATGCTGACCGACATGGAGCAGCTGCCCAAGATCCAGCTTGGCAATTTCACCCTGGAATTCGAGCTGGGCCCGCCGTCCGCGGAAATCGCCGAGGTCGCGCGCAAAGAGCTGCGCGAGTCGCCCGAGCTCCAAGCCGAGTCCGTGGCCAAGCTACGCGCCCTCCTCCAGCAGGAGAAGGACCTCAAGTGTCCGCTCGACAACGACGCCTGGCTCGTGCGCTTCCTGCGGCCCTGCAAGTACTATCCCGAGTCGGCGCTCAAGCTCATCCAGAACTACTACAGCTTCAAGATCAAGCACTCGAACGTGTACGAGGGCCTGAAACCCAGCAACGAGGGCAACATATTCGCCCAGAACATCCTCACTGTTCTCCCGAATCGCGACCAACTGGGCCGTCGCATACTCATCATCGAGCTCGGCAAGAAGTGGAAGCATCACGAGGTCAGCCTCGACGAGGTCTACAAGGGCTGCGTGCTGTATCTCGAGGCGGCCATGCTCGAGCCCACCTCGCAGATCGCCGGCGCCGTGGTGATCTTCGACATGGACGGGCTGTCGCTGCAGCAGACCATGCAGTTCACGCCGCCCTTCGCCAAGAGGATCGTCGACTGGCTGCAGGACGCCGTGCCGCTCAGGATCAAGAACATACACATCGTCAATCAGCCGTACATATTCAACATGGTGTTCGCCCTGTTCAAGCCGTTCTTGAGGGAAAAGCTGAAGAGCAGAGTGAGTTTTACGGGGTTTTTTTTTCTAATTGATTAAAATTAACACGATGACTAATTTTCGCTTTATTTTTTTTTCATAATAGATCATCTTCCACGGCAAGGATCGCAAATCCCTGCACAAGTTCATGTCGCCCAAGTGCCTGCCCGAGTGCTACGGCGGAAATCTGCAGATACCCGTGGTGAGCGGCAATCAGTGGCTCGAGCTGCTCATGATGTGCGACAAAGAGTTCGAAGGTACGACGACGACGATTCGACTTCTTTCTTTCTTTTACGTAAATCAATTTTATTAATTATCTTAATTTTTTTTTTCTTTCGCAGCTATCAACTCTTACGGCTATCAGAAAAAGAAATGATGAGAGACGCGACGAGAAAATGCACAAGTATTCCAACCTCTGTCTCCCTCTCTCTCTCTCTCTATTATACCGACCGTTGAACGGTCTCTAAAAACAGCAAAATATCATTCCATTGTAGAAAAATGTGTTCCACTTTTTCGATTGAAAAATTTTTGATATATATAACAATGCGCAATGTTTTTTTTTTGGAAAAGAGCAATATATAACAATTAGGGTCTATATATTAGTAAATCGTATGGATGATTTATATAGAACTTTTTTCTCTTGTATAGTCAAATGCCAAGTATCTTCGATTGTGTAAGCTTGCTAGAGTTACAATTTTAAAACGTCGTTGTAAATATAATGTTGTTTTTTTTTTTATAATTATTATATTGGGGCTTACATTTATGCTATAAAATAGTTTATAATTTATTTTTGTGGGGTCTTATCGAGTTTAAGTATTTCGAATTCTTAGGTGTACTGTATGACTATTTATAACAAAAAATGTCTGTGTCTTGCTTGCTCTGTGTCTTTGTAACCGAGCGAAATTTAAAACAGATCATATCGATGGATATTGCAAACTATTAGTATTATTTCCAATATTCTCTCTCTATCTATTATCGTCGGAATAATGTTTAGTTTATTAAGTCTTCAAATATAATATACACATATATTTTGTATACGATACAAATCAACGGGGAAAATAATTTGAATCCGTCTTCATTTATTAAAAAAAAGATACCATGTAAAACGAATGGTCGATTTCCTCTTATTGTGATAAAAATTACTCTTACTCGATAATAAGTACGAATCCTTGACGTTAAAAACGTCGGGATCTTCGGTTGAGAACAACGAAAAAAAATTTTAAAAAAAGAAGAAGAAAAAGAAATTGTATATGATCGTGAAAAAAAATCGAAATAAAGAACAAAATTCTATTTGTAAATAATTCGTCAAATTGTGTGTTTATTTAATATACATATCTTATTAACCAACCTAAGTTTTGTACAAATTATTACGTTTTTTAAAAAAAAAGTAACAGTATATAATAAAATTAAAAGTCGTCGTACACCGAAACATTTAAATTTCGTATACACACGCGCGTGTGTAGTTGCATAACGATGACTTTGACTTCCGAGGATGTGTTCTCTGTCTCTGTGTCTACCTAGAATCCAAACGAATCCCAATGGATTTTTCGCTTGATAATTATTCTCCGAAGAACTATCAACTATTTACAGGTATATAACTTGGGTCACAACAACAAAAAAAAAATCACGAGCGTAGAGCTTTGTCGTCTGTGCGTATCGCGCTTACTCCTCCAAGTAACCGTATTTGTTCGTTTCTGCAAGAGAAAAATAAAAGAACGGATGCATATTTTCAATTTATTATCGTATAAATATGCTTTCGAGTCACATTGTTAAAATTTGAATACCTGTGAAGTAGTTGTCGAAATTATGCGAGAACTGTATGTAATCGTCGCCGAGGGAATTGGTCGGGAACTCCAGTTCGCCTCCGTACTTTTTCGGCAGCGCCTTCGCGTCGATGTAGTCCGTGATCTTCGACCTGTCGCCGTTGTGAAAGAATATCCGGTCCTTGAGCTTTCCGTGCAGGAACGGCTTGAAGAAGGCGAACACCATGTCGAACACCCAGGACTGATTGACGATGTGGACGCCCTTGAGTCGGCAAGGCAGAGCTCGCGAGACGAACTCGATGATGGCCGAGGCGAAGCTGGGCGTGAAGTAGGTGACCTGGCCCAGCGACAGGCCGTCCATGTCGATGATCACCCGGACACCCGAGACCTGGGTCTTGGGCTCGCACACGGCCACCTCGAGATTGCAGATGGTGCCGCGAAATATCTGATTGAGCGAGACCTCCTTGGGATGCCACTTGCGGCCGGCCTCGATCACGAGCATACGCACGCCGTCCTGACTGCGACGGGGCACTGGGGTGAGACAGCCCGAGAGCAGGAGCTCGCGCTCGCCGCTGGGTACGAGGTTGGAGTAGAATTCCGGGTGGTTCTGACGATAGCGATAGAAGCGCTTGATCTGCCGAGATGAAAATTTATGTATATGAATTCTCGTTGTATTTTTTTTTTTTTTTTTTTTTTTTTTTGGTCTTAAAAACGAAGTTTACAACGCGACGGGAGTGAGAAAAAAAAGCGTTACGCGCGAGAGCGAAAGGTCACCGCCGGCGTTTTATGCTTTATGAATATTTAGCCATTTAAATGGCTGACGATAATATCACGTGGATACTTACGAGCTTGAAGGCGCTCTTCGGGTACCACTTGCACGGGCGTAAAAATCGCTTCAAGAACTCGTCGTCCACCGGCAGATAGAAGTCTTCCTCCTCTGTGGAAAAATTATATACCCAATAACATTATTAGCGGCCGAGCTCGATACGAGATTTTTGCTCCACATTCTAATTCTACTTGTATAGATCGTCGACAAAAATTGACACTTATCTATTTCAGATTGCGCGTTTCGAAATAGCGTGCGTGGATTTTTTGTTAGTCGTATCGTTAATATGATAAAATTATATTATTTTAAATTAAGTTTATCGCTACGTGGAGCTAAATGTTAAATATTTTGAAAAAATTATTATATTTTACAATAAAAGTGAGATTTATAGTAAAATTTTCAATGATTATCGTAATTTTTATTATATTTCCAATAAATTTTAAAAGATGTCACATTTTTCTTATAATATATAGTAATTATTTTTATATAGGTTTTTCCATGTAGTAAACGTGGTACTTCTTTTGTGCATGAAATATGTATTATTTAATACAATTTATAATTATTGGATCTAACAAAATAATGCTTACGTCAAGTTATTATTTCGATTGTTTAGATGATTTCGCATCTCATTTGGAATTTTCGCGAAAATTTATTTTCCATACCTATATAGCGACAGATGGTTGTCACAACTCACAATTTTTCAAATAATAATACACATAGTGAATATTTCAACTTGCATTAAGCATTATTATTGTAAGATCCATTAATTATAATTTAGAATTATAATATATTTCAAATATATTATATTTTAATCTACTCACCATCGAGCATGGCACGAAGCTCCGAGATGGATTCGTCGACCACCTCGGGGGTCTCTCGCAGCTCTTTCTCCGCCTTGTCCCGATGATAATCGTCGAGATCGTCGAAATCGAACGTCAGCTCGGTCTCGCCGATCACCAGCTTCGGCCCGTTCTCCAGATCCTCCTTCAGCATTTCCACGGGTCTCTCGCTCATTTTTCACGATTTTTTTTTGTTCGATACCAAGCGCGTTGTTGTCGACTATCGATCTGATCCTGTACAGAAGCAACAAAAGTCACGTAAATATTATGATGGCACGGATTTAAAATCGCCTGTCGCGGGAATTATGAATCACGCCGTCATTTTTTCGCGCAAAAAACTCTATTACGTTCGAGTTTGTAAGCGGACGCAAAATTTTTTTCTTTTTTTAACGATCGATGTTAACACAAAAGCACGAGCCAATAAACGCGTGGCATCGTGTGTGGATTTTTCACTCGCGATCTATCGTCGAGTGTATATAGAGGATCGCGCGATACGCGTTAAAATCTCATTTATTATCGAAGGACAAAAAAAAAGTATATAGCGTATACGCGAGATTATGTAAATGACACAAAAGGAAACTGATTAATTCAATATAGAGTCCAAAAAAACGACGATCAGTTTTTCCTTTTTTTTCGACCACTATTGATTTGGAATTTTTTCCGATGCACACAAATACAATACCCCGCAGCAGCGAGTTATTTCGTTCTAGATTCCGGTGGATACTTTTTTTCAATTTTTTTTTTGCCCCGATGATTGGATAAATTTCCATAACTAGTCCTACGGGAATACACAAAGTATAATACAATATATAATTCGCGACTATAATCGACGAAAAAATACACACGCACACGCGGAAAATCGTTAACGAAACGACCAGTACGCAGTTCGTTTCATCGTTTACGATAACTTCGGTAAATGTATCAAAACGTATCGCGAACAGACAGACGGACAGAGGCAACAAAAAAAAAAAAACAACAATCGGTATCTCGAGCTCGTGACGATAAGTGCTCCGCGCGACGTTTTTTGCGCCTTGCGAAGGTGAATCACGTTGAAATATTCGACGAGGAAAAGAAAATATATTATCTGTATAACGAACCGCACGTGTGCCGCTGCTGCTCCTCTTTTTTCAGTCGAGTCGATCTCCAAAAAACGATTTTCTCCGTTCTCGCGCCGTGATCGCTCGATGCACTGATCGGCGCGTTCTAGTCGAGAGAGACTCGCGATCGCCCGCGCGCGCGCGAAACTCTTCCCACTTTTGAGCTGCTGCTGACTCGCTGCCGCGGTTGCAGCTGTTCTGCTCTTTTTTTTTTTTTATCTTGGTCACTTGCTGCCGTGTATTATATTTCTATAGATCATCGCGTCGTCGTCGTCGTCGTTGTTAGCTGCTGCGAGCGGGGTCAATATATGCAAACATAATACTCATAATATACGAATAGAGAGATAAAGAGAGAAACGCTTATGATATGAAATTATAAATAAACTCCGGCGGATTATCCGATACGAATAATATCAGCCCAGTTTTATATACGACTTTATCAATTGACAAACCGCAGAAAGTAACATAATAAGCTAAACGATATTCTGCTTATTAAAGGCAAAATATATCGATTGGTTATTGAAGATACACACGCGATAATAATATCTCTTCAGCACCGAAAGGAATCTATTTTACACCGTAGTACCATAAAGTTACTTTTTTGCCTCCAAGTTCAAAGAGAGCTACCTTTCTGCAGCTGTGCAACTCCGAGCGTGTACAAGTCTCGATGCACGTCGAAGCTCCGAATGGAAAATGATACTTTCACGCGCGCGCCCGCGTACTTTTACGACGAACCTTTAACGGAGCACGACTGCCTGCAGTTAACAGCATGGGATTTTAGAGCGCGTAAACAATGGCAAATGGATATATCTATATATGCATGCGCGACAGTAACCAAATGTTCACGTACCGTGTCTATATGTATGCCAACTATACTGCACTCACACACACACACGCGCACAAACAGGTACACATTAACGATTTCTCGAAATTTGTGAAAACGGAGCAGCTGCAGTTGTCTTTTTTCCGTTGTCTTCTTTGCGGTGGAGCAGCGTCGATGCGCGCCGGGCCCCCGATGCTCTGCGCGACGACGCGATCCTCTCCGATGCAGCGCAGTGCGGCGTTTGTGTCCGCGCGTCTTCTGCAACGACGATCGGCCTACCCACGCGCTTACTTACTATATACACGCTCGAAAGTACAATATCGACGCGATCCTTTTATATATGTTATGAACCGCGATCGAGAGTATATAATGTGGCTGCTGCTGCTGCTGCTGCTGCTCCGAATGCTGCCAGAGAAGAAGAGGGGCATTTATTCGCGATACACCGGTGAAAGACAGACAGAGAAAGACAGAATTCGGCGCATATACACACGAGCGCGCGCGTATCTCTCTTTTTTTCTTCGTTTTGTTATACTGCAGCAGCGGCACGAGAGCAGCGGCCTGCAGCCTGCGAGCCCCGCGCACAAAGTAACTTTTCATCGTTCGATCGTGACGTGCACCGCTTCCATTCACGAGTTCGCTGCTGCTGCTGCAGGCCGCTGCACGAGTTTATGATACATATTGTAAAACGAACACGTTTTTTCATACGGGAGATGAAAAAGGATATACACAAATGAAAATTATCAGCGGTATAACAATTTATGTATATGCGTGCCGTGCGCACGAGATGCTGTGTGTTGTTTATACTGTCGCGCGCGCAGCAAACATTTTTCGCAGTCGACTTTTTTTCATACTCTGGAGAGTAGAATTTCCAGAGAGCAGCGAGGGAGCAAACAACTCACGGGCCCATATATGCATTTTTGAATATTCGACAGCAGCACAGAACAAACGAATGCACAGGCACGTGCGAAAACGAAAAACATCTTTTATTCTCTTTGTCTCGCTTCGCGCGCATACGCGACGCGAAGAAAAAAAATTTGATTGATTGAAGGTATCCTTTTTCTTGTCATTTCCTGTCGCGAGCAGACAGACGGATTACATCAGTCGTCGTAATTAAATTATAAAATGATCGAACGTATCGACGCGACACCCTGTGCGATGTGTGTTTATAGTTTTATTTCAAATTTGAAAATCAAAAAAAATATTTATGGCCGTCGAGCACTCGTAATTTTGTTGTTTTTTTTGGAACGTAAAATTGTTAATGTTATTTTATCGAATGAACCGTGAAAATTCAAAAATAACACCCACTACAGAAAATCAATTAAACTCGCGCTTTTCGCGCGCGGCACACGTGTGCGCGCCTCTTTCGATACACTTATATATCACTTGCACTCACGATACAATAATAGAAAAATCCATCGAAACGCACAACACCTCGCGCGCGAGCAATAAAAGACGCGTAAAATAAAAAGCGTATGGAAAAAAAAATATATGACAGCACACCTCTGGGCAAATAACTGCATCAATTCAGCAGATACGCAACATCCATCAACACTCCAGCTACAGCAGCTCGTATAGTATATTGAAATTTAATAAAACAGCAGCTCTCGAGCCGCCGCTGCTACTGCTACTGCTCCAGCGACCGGAAAGCCAATAATATCCCAAATTGCACGCGGGGGATATATAACGCACTGAGTTTGCAGTGTGTGTGTAACGCGTCCACTTGCGGCAATTTTCGCTCTGCGCACATACATGCACGCGTCGTCGTCGACGTCTCTGCACTCTCACTCTCTTTGCCGATCGGCTCGACTAATAGAAAACATCCCATACGCTCATCCGTGAAGCCGTAATTTTTTTTTCCTCTTTTTTTTTTTTCATTGCGTTCGACATTCAGCAGAACTGTATCTAGTGGGGAGGAGACGAATACATATGGATATAATGGCACTGTATGGATATTAATATACATAGTGCGACTGTGGGATCGATTTTTACACGCAACTCGTCGTTTGAAATTGCACAATTGTATACGGCTTTGGTTGGCAATTGGCTGGATCTAGTACATGATGAATATTTCCCGAAAGAATGAGAGAAAAAAACGATAGATTACTCAGCCGAGCGGAACTTTCACAATTTTTAAATACCTCGTGTATGTATTATAGGAATCGAGGAGATTCGGACGAGTTGTAGTGTGTGCGTGTGTGTGGGTATCACGATTTCGCAGATGATGTCTTGTTCGTAAGTATGTGTGTGTATACAAACGTAAAGTATATGTACGTCGAGGCATTTTTGTGCCCACAACGAGTTTTCGTGATTTCTCTTAAAAAATTCGAGCGATGCTCCTCCGCGCACGCGGTCAGGTTCACGGGCAGCGGGCGGGTCATTGCACTGTATAATAACATAAACTCGGGGCAAATTTAAATGGCCAAAGTACGCGCGGGGGCAGAGTGGAAATACAATTTTTTTCTTTTCGTTTTCGATTTTTATCGCGTCGAGTGATCTGTAAGTGTTTTTCTCCGTATCTTCCTAAAATTTGACTGTAAAAAAATTCGTCGTTATTTATCAGACATTCTTGTTTAGCATTGAATTTGTTTGAATTAATTAAATCGAAGAATTATCAAGCATTTTTATTTTATTAAAAAATAGAGCACTCAACCGACTCGCTATCGCCCTAAAACGAGACCAGAAAAATAAAAAATGTTTGCCATCGCATGTGTTTACATAATAATTGATTAATTAACGATAATTATTTGAATTTTTGAATCATTCATCTTAGAGAAACCGAAAACCCTAATCCTCCTTATTCTCTTTTTCCTCTTATAATATACAATTAAAATTTTATCTATCCAGAATTAGTAAAAAAATAGTTTTTTATCTGCGATAAAAAATACAATGAAGTTCGTAATAATAATTTTTTTAAAGTTGTACATACATTTCTTCTTTTGATTTATATATACAAATATTTATTTAGAAATAATTAAATTATCCGTTACGCGATTCTGCAGCGCCTTCGAGTTGTAGATATAGAACATTCGGCATATAGTTTATTTAAAAGAATTTTGGCATATAGTATTTGGCCTAGTAAATAATATGTTAAAAGATCGATTTAACAGCGAAAATAAGAAGAACAAAATGAAAACAATAACGTGTTTATAGTTTAGTTTACTCACAAAGAAAATTATGTGAATTATGCACAGTAACGAAATAATAAATAAAACTTGGACAAAGTTTATTGCCATTCACAAAATTGAAGTATATTTATTTGACATTTTGTCAAAAATTACGTAGAGTATTTGTATGCTACCAAAAGTCTCGATTGCGACCAAATGTCTGAGAACGAATCTTACGTTTCTACAGTTTTCTACGATTATGTACTGTATTTATGTGAGTTTTGAGGGTCGATTTTAATCCAAATGATTTGTGAAAAATCTCACATTCGAAAGGTTTACTACGATCATGAACTATCTTTACGTGTAATCTAAGGTTCTTTTTTGTCTCCAAATGATTTGTGACAAATCTCACATTCAAAGGGTTTTCTAATTTCATGTACTGCGCTCACGTGACGTTGAAGGTGATGTTTTTGTTCAAATGATTTGTGACAAATTGTACATTCAAATGGTCTGTTCCGACCATGTACACTAGACGGTAAAAATATCTGTCCAGCCAGACGTCTCGTGCTTCGAAAATTCGGACTCCATCTATATAATCGAAGCATTCACTGTTATGAACGAACAGCCCTTATGTCGCGCAGCAAACGCAAGACACGTCGTTTGTTTACGTTCATTGAGTGATAAGACAAAAAAAGTTTTTTTGTGAACATCGTAAAATTAGTTAACTGGTCTATTTGCAAAAACCACGGTTTAACCTTTGGATAGCTAGAAAGCGAAGCTAGAAAGCAAATCCAAGGCTTTGGGCACAGTAGGAAAAGATTTGGAGATTTCTTTTGCTGCAGTAGGCTGATCCATTTAAGATTTGTATAGAGTCAAGATGCTCCCAACTGCAGTGTGGCTAGACCACCGTCAATAGAAGCATCTCAGTCTTAAAATTAATTTACATTTAGCTTTGCTAACGAACGATTGGGTCATCGTTTTTATAAGTGAGAGCAAGGGTCTCATAGAATACAAAAAAATTGATTTGATTGTGTGGACGACTGGGGAATACTCCGGGATTGAGGTGATGGAGGAAAGCAGTACCGAGTGCTACACGGAAACTATCATAGACATCGTACTGCCAACAATATCCCAAAATATCCCCGGTATAAAAAAAAATGTCTTATTGGTGTTGGATTCCACAAAAAACGTGTCTAGCAAATCAGAATTGAGAAGATCATTCGAAGGACATGCGGTATCGTTTATGAAGGTACGAAGCAACCATTCGGTAATCCAACGGATAAGGAACGCGGTAAACTACTTCAGGACGTTTATCCTTGATGTGGACTTAAAAGGGCCTAGCAGTTTAAGGGATCTAGAGTTCAATTGGAGCCGTTGCAGCGAGACGAACTCATCGATCGAGTTAGAGCAAGATTTGATAGATTTATATGAACAAATAGAAAAAGGTTTATAAATTGATACAATTATGCTAGTATCTACTTATGTTTATATATATTCTTTCATTATTGTTCATTTTTGAAATAAATGTTTTAATTACAATTCATACGCATTTTTATTTATTTTCATATTAAATTTTATCATCAGTACTTATAATCACTGATTTAATTGTATAATCAAAATATTTTACACAATTTAAAACAATTACAGGTTCTTTTTTTCATTTAGAATAATGAGATCAACAAACCCTGCAGGTCTCTGGGCTATCTCGGTTGATTGGGCATGACTTTGGGTTGCTGAGAAGACTGAGATGCTTCTATTGACGGTGGTATAGTCACACTGCAGTTGGGAGCTTCTTGACTCTATACAAATCTTAAATGGATCAGCCTACTGCAGCGAAAGAAACCTCCAAATCTTTTCCTACCGTGCCCAACGCCTTGGATTTGCTTTCTAGCTTCGCTTTCTAGCTATCCAAAGGTTAAACCGTGGTTTTTGCAAATAGACCAGTTAACTAATTTTACGATGTTCACAAAAAAACTTTTTTTGTCTTATCACTCAATGAACGTAAACAAACGACGTGTCTTGCGTTTGCTGCGCGACATAAGGGCTGTTCGTTCATAACAGTGAATGCTTCGATTATATAGATGGAGTCCGAATTTTCGAAGCACGAGGCGTCTGGCTGGACAGATATTTTTACCGTCTAGTGTACTCCAATAATATGAATATTGAGGTAACCTTTTTGTCTTAATAATTTGTGACAAATGTCACACTCAAAGGGTTTAATACGATCATGTACTACTATATTTATGTGAGTTTTGAGATAATTCTGGTCTCTAAATGATTTGTGACAAATCCCACATTCAAAGGGTTTCATCTTATTGTGTTTTGTCATTATGTGCCTGTTCAGGCCACTCATGTATAAAAATGATTTGTTACATACGTCACATACATATGATCTAACTCTATCATGTGTTGTATCAGTATTTGTTTCTAGGCGCACTTCTACTTGATAACCTCTTTGACGCATATCATATTTATTAGATGACTTTGTTTCATTAGTTTGTTTTAAATTGTTACCCTTCTCATATTCGTCAAATTTCAAACGAGAATTGACTTGTAATTGACTATCTAATTTGTTTTTTATCAAAATTTCCTGCTCTTCGTGATTTAAATAATCAGTCTGAATTTGGTTTTCTATTTTCACGTCAGATAGATAACCATTATACTCAGTTTTGCATATGGTTGTCGCTTGAGACTTCACTTAAAGTTTCACATATTTGCACTCAAAATCGCTAAATATAGTTTCATTAATGTCATTTATTTGATATACATCTTCTATGTTTACCATAGGTTGGAAATGTTCATCCTCAGTTTTGCAGATGTTTGTCGATAAAGATTTCACTTCATGTTTAAAATCAATGCACTCAAAACCTACTTGTATATTTTCATTCCTTTTTTCGTTCAACGCAGTAGCCTCATTTCTATAATTTGCCTGAAAATCAAATTTTTCAGGAGTGTTTAATAGTGAAACATCAAAAATAGATCATAAATCAAATGATTAATAGAACTCACCGATGATTTAACAATCGGGAAGGTTTCAAAGTTGTTCACTCTACACGGATTCACTGTATCAAAAATATAATCGTCGCTTCCATCCGCATGGATATCTTTCGGCTCTTCTTTCTCTCTGCCGAAAAATAAAGTTCGATAGACCGATTGCTTAAAAAAATAACGTCTCGCACAAAATTATTCCATACCTAACTATGTCTGCTGTGCCTTCCATTACTCTTTTACTTTTTTATATTCGCCAAAAATGTTTAATTATTCGAGGTTAGGTGACTCGAGGTAGCCAACGCACAGATCCATATACGCATTCAGGGATATTTTTTGCAAACACTTTCTTATCGAGCTCCTTACTTGCGAGTGAACGTACTATTGTATTAGCGGTATTAGGTGATAACTTCTTGGCGATACTTCCCCCTCCACCGATTGGGCATTCGCATGTCGCTAAGACTACTTCGGAATTGTAATGAAATTGTCATTCGTCCAGGCGCACAATCGCTTATACGCATTCAGTGCATGACGGTGCGGCACATGTAATTTCATGGGATCACTGTTGCAGTCACGTCAATAATTTCACAATATATTAAATATAATTTGGATGTCAAAGAACCCTTTGTCGAGTTGAGTAAAAAAAGAATTGACTATTTACAAGGGCAGCTATAATTTTTTTTTCTGAAAATATAATATTTAAAGAATTGAAAAAAAACGTTCATTGATTCATCATTTTGTTTTGGTAGATTACTACAGGGTAGTTTGATAGAAAAGAAAACCATTACAAAAAAATTTTTATTATTATAAACGTGCTTAAAGTACAGTTAAGTCGTCTAATTATGTACACAAAATTATATTCAATAAGGCATTCCTAAACTTGATCCAAAATATTTCAAAAGTTAATATATTCCTAGAATTTACTTCTAGTATTCACAATTTAAGAAACTTCAAATATCTTGATACTTTTAAAACTTGATGAAGTGGTCTAAGAGTGAGATTTACGAATTTTCCTTTGTGCAAATGTGTTATATTGGGTAGTTTTGTTAAAATCGTATACGATTAATAAGTTTTCGTAAACAACTGGTTCGGTTAAATCGATTCTTTTTCAACACATATTTTCGCTAGTTTTTATTAATTGAACACATACATAATCTTCAAAATCTAAAAGTAGTTTCTAAGAAGTTTACGACCAGTTTTTAAATGTCTACTCGAATTTGACAGAGTCTCATATTTATTTTAACACTTATTACGTTCGTCATCTTCACAAGCTTTGTGTATTGTTTTTCGGTGTATGATAAAAGTCAATTGATTGGACGACAAATCTTTGCGAACTTCGTGTACAGCTGTCAATTGCTGCCTAAGTAAATTTACTTTTTGACCAAATACTTTCTCGCACTTGTCACACGCGTAATCTTTACGACCTTCATGTACTTTATAATTCGTAAAATGTGATTTGCATCCAAATTTTTTCTCACACTTCTCACATGCATAATCTTTTCGACGCTCGTGGACTGTTTTACGGTGCAAAAATAAATTCGATTTGAAACCTAATTTTTTTTCGCTTTTATCGCATGTAAAATCTTTGCGACCTTCGTGGATGGCTTTTTGGTGCCGGATCAAAGAGCTTGATTCACCAAATAACTTCTCGCACTTGTCGCATGCAAAATCTTTGCGACCTTCGTGTACAGTCCTTTGGTGCCTCAACAAATCTGCTTTATATCCAAATGTCTTCTCACACTTATCACATTCGAAGTCTCTCCGACCTTCGTGGACCGTCCTTTGATGGACAAGTATATACCTCCCTGTTCTAAAAACCTTCTCACACTTGGCTCAAGCATAATTTTTGCGCCCCTCGTGATGTTGTTAACAAATCTAAATTATCGCATGCGTAATCATTGCGATGTTCATGAAGTGTCGTTATGTGCAAGAGCAAACTCTTTTTACATTCGAATTTCTTCCCACAATTGTCACATGAGTAATTTTTGAAAACTTCGTGCACGACCTTTTGGTGGAAGAGCAATTGCGATTTTTGTGTAAACTTATCCCCACAGTTATCGCATGCGAAATTGTTGGGAGCCAACTTTTTCTATTTGCAAATCTCTTCGCACACTTTTCACATGAGTAATCTTTGAAAACTTCGTGGAATATTTTTTTGTGCTTGAGTAAAGTTGATTTATTTTCAAATTTTTTCTTGCATTTGTTGCATGAAAAATCGTCGCGATACTTGTGTACTAACTTTTGATGCGTAAACAGACTCGATTTTTTCACAAATTAAAATAGATGCTGCGATCAACGAAAAAAAAGGTCGATGAGTGAATATCATAGTAGTACAGCTGATTTCCACGATTATGTTTATCGTGGGACATATTGATTCAAAATAGTATCTATGGTGGAAAGGGAGAACCGATCAACTCCATTTTTTTTCGAAATCGCAAGACGTTTCCCGGTCAAACCGACCAGGTCCACTTTTTTTGCTTCGCATCTACGTTGTCAAATTGATAGTTAAATTGGCCAAAAGATACATCATATATAGGTTAAAATATCATGGGTACAGAGCTATAGTCATCCGCGTCTAGCTACGTGCTCATAAGCAACTTCAAACGCGTTTTTCTCGGAAACACGAAAAGTGGAGTTGGTCGGTTCTCCCTCTCCACCACAGGCATATTTCTCAACGGATACAATTATGGTTTTCTAGGAAAACGAGGCATTACAGCACTAATTCATCAAATAGACATCATTCCATGTCGTCAAATAATCTTTATTACACGGGCGGGATTTACATGGAATTTTATCATATAGTCTTTCAACTATTTTATTTAATTTTTATTTATTGTCGCGTGGATCTTAACGAAGGCAACGTTTCAGTGGCTTCGTGCATTTCAATTTTTTTCGTGCGCGTGTGTTCCCGAGCGAGTTTCTCATCTGAACGCCACGTGCTCACAAGTTATAGTCGCTTAAAAATTCGATAACGATGTAGTTAATTTTTTTTTTAGCAAAATCAGGGACCATTACAGTACTAGCAAAAAGGCGAGTGCTGTGACGAGTTTTTTTTAACAACCATATCTGCACCAGTTGATGATACTACTTTTTTCTACGAAAGCTTAAAAATAGTAGCAAAATTGCGTATTTTAGGTTAGAGTGGGAAAAATAATGTCAATCGATTCGCGCTGCAAGATCAAGATAATTTTTGGCATTAAATTTTTATTTCTATCGGTGAAGTAAATCGTGACCTCGACATCTAAACTATGTATCATGATTTAGATTGCAGAAAAAGAAGCTGAATCATACAAAATGGCAGCTAAAACACGTAAGAAAAAAACCACGAGCATTTTTGATTCGAGAACGAGAAAAAAATTATTGAAGAAAAAGAGTTTGGAGTTAATTAAGGCAACGCGTCTTCGTAGCTTCGTGCATCTCGATTTTTCTCGTGCACGTGCGTTCCCGAGCGAGTTTCCCATCGAACCACATGTTCACAAGTTATAGACGCTTAAAAATTCGATAGCAATTCGAAAATGTAAGTTGAGATGGAGGCGTCGCTTATGCCTACCTGTGTACTATTGTTATTATTGCTGCGTATGTTATATATACGCGAGAGTCCCCTACCTCAATATTTCCCCCCCACCCCTCTCATTGTACGTATTTTTTGTAGATCCTACAGCACATGTATGAGATCATAGCGCGTTCATAGTCAGTGCAAGCCTGTACGCCATAGCGAGAACATATTTGAAAAAATCAGCTCCATCTCATCAAGTAAAAAGAGAAAGTAAAAAAGAGAAAGTTCTATACAGATCGAAGTGCGTTTAATAAAATCAGTTGAAGTTACGACTCCGTAGTGAGAACATCTAAGAATTTATCGAATTGATCTCATCGGGTAATTTTTCAGAAAAAAGTGAAAGTTTATATCTTCCACCACGTGTTCAATATAGATCTATTGAAAAAAAAAATTATCTTAAATTATAAGTAATTGTGTGTTTCGTTGTGTAAAAAAGGCAAAAAAATGTTCATCTCTGACTGGTCGAAATTAATCGAGGATTTACAAGAAGAGGTCAATTTGTCTATCTGCGACTCCTTGCAAAGATTGAAGAACTTACGAAATACGTGCAATTGGACAATCGAAGAAGAGCGATTTCAATTTTTCCACGAATTTTATGTCTTGATCGATCATTGGGAGGGACCACTTCCTAACCTCCGAGATATTTTCCAGCCCGAAGAGATCGATTGTCTTCTGTCGGAGATAGTGAAGTGGAATTTGCACAGGCTACAAAAGATCATCAAATTTGTGATCGAAACCGGCTACAGGGACCAGCCCAAAGCTTATGAAAACGTCAAGCCGTCGTCGCGTCGCACCACGCCTTTACATCATGCGATGAAGAATTCTAAAAGAGAAATCGTCCCTGATCTTTTTATAATATTCCACAGATTTGATGTGAATTACACCGATGACTACGGCTTTACACACTTTCATATCGCCTGCGAGTTGGGACTCCGCGAGATCGTCGAGAAATTTCTTGAGCTCGGACAGAATCCCAATTGTCGAATGACGGAAACAGGTGATTCACCTCTGCATTTGGCTCTGTCTCACCGTCAAAATGAGGTTATAGAATTACTGCTGAGACATGGCGCCAATCCTACTGTGTCTAACACAAAAAAGGATCAACTCCCCTCCATCTAGTTTGCCATCAAAATTACAACCATGACTTGTCGGCGTTGTTCTTCGGGATCATTGATGACATCCAGCAGACGGTGCAAATCAACGCCCAGGACAATCTGGGTAACACACCATTACACTTGGCTCTAGAATACGGTAACGAGAAGGCAGTCGAATTACTGCTGAGAAGAGGCGCCGATACGAATTTGGCTAGCAAGGATGGATTGATTCCTCTGCAGATTCTTTACAAAAATTGCGACTACAAGAGCTTGCATAAGATATTTTTCGATACTAGCAAAGAAGTCGGTAAACCAGTACAGGTTGATGCACGAGACAAGAAGGGCCGGACGATGCTGCAATGGACCGCGGCGAACCTTTTGCCAGATGCGGTCTATGACATTTTGAATGTTGGTGTTGATTTGTCTAGCTTCGTTTTCCCCACTGAAAAAGAATTCGACGAGTATTTTGAATCATATAAGTTGCGCAAGTCAAATGAAGGATTAAATTCTGATGGGATTGTAAAAACTAAAAACTTTTCTGAATCATATAAATTGAGCGCGTCAAATGAAAGATATAATTCTCATGGGATTATAAAAACAGAATTTAAATTGGAATTAATGTCTGATGTTTTTGGCGTCATTAAGCACCTGGAAAATGGAGGATACCGAATGGGCCGGAGCGACGCATTGACGATCATGAAATTATTCGCTAAACACGGATTGTTCGACATATCGGCGAATCTTGACAAAACTTGGGTCAATGACAAGGAGTACAAAATAACAAAAGAACTACAGATACTTCCAAATCTGTCGATCTACGACTTTATGCAGCTACGACTCGATGAAGCGGCGAGACTTCTCACATATACTGACTACACATTCGAGAAAAAATCATTAGATATTTTCCGCGGAAAAGAATTGGCATACCATAAGGTGATGGCCTCGACACTGTTGAGAGGATTTTTCCAAGCTTGGGGACTGGAATCCTTCATACAGCTGGTCCACTACCAGTTACCGGTTGAGTGCTGTGAAGAAATCATTGAGGACCTAACTAACCAAGATTTATTAAATATTTGCTTGGCCGATACACAGCAAAGCTCGTGATGTTGATCTCAATATTTGCAGTATTTTCAATGTGAATAACTTAATATTTGTACATTGTCCATATTAATTTTAAATAAATAAAATGTAAACATAAATTTCGATTTTTTTTTTCATTCACAATCACACAATCATTTGAAGTAAAAGATTATCTTTGATATTTATCTTAGGTTCAATTTTTCTAGCCGCACCTCAGACTGATACTAGCGATCAGAGGGAAAACCGTCGCATTGATCGGTAGTAACAGCTTGAGGTGGCTACGAACATCAAACACATGATATAAAAAAAAATTTTTTGAATCAATATCTCCCACGATGGATGTCGAATTTGATGCGCAGCGTCGTGAAAGAACTCGATCGCAACGAACAAACAAAAAATGAGGGCGAGGCTCTAAGATTTCGAAGTTCGCACCTTCATCCCAACATATAATTCTTGTAGGATAGAGATAAAATATCGCCGAATTAAACACATGCCACGATCTGTAAATGTTCAAAAAGTATGATGATACCTATTTATGTATATCTCATCTCAATTTTCGGACGCATACACTGAAAAAATGTTGCACTTAATAATAGATCTCTACAGTGTGAATACATCTTATACTCTTCAAATGAACAAGTATTTACGACACAGTGAACACGAAACATATACTAATACTTTGAACGGAATCATTTCTCACTGTGACAAGAATTTGGCTTCACACGTGTCGGTAAATTGCGATATCGATAATTTCTCCATTTTTATTTGTTGAACTAGTTAATAAGAATTATGTTGTTACGAGGCATAACTTATAAGCAATATTTTTGTCACCTTTGCAGCTGCTTACAAATATCTGTAGGGTAAATGTATCCCAGTGGGCCAGAATTAGTTATTAACATTTCAATTGTTAAAACCGTAATAACTAAGAAACTACAATAGATATCAAAAAATGAGTATTTGCTTCCTTTATGATAAAACGATAAAATTAATTTTTTTTAAATAACAAAGTTTTTATAATATTATTCGAACGTGTAAAAAAAATAGGCTCGTTTATGTAAGATTTTAGTGGAACGTAGTCCAAGCGCCCCGACAACAAAAAGTGATTGATAATCGCGTTCACCGCGAATCAAAATTCCTGTCACCATCATCTCGTACTTTTCCAAAATTAACTGTTGATTATGAAGTAAAGCCACTATAGTGTGATATCAATACAAAACCACAGTTGACTCACTTTATCCAGAGCAAAATTTTTTCAGTGTAGGCCAAAAAATATGTTTTTAAACTAAAATTTATATAGTAATACTCTACGAACATCGATCATCTAATTTTAACAAAAAAAAAATGATCGAAAAATATCATTAGAAATTAATTAAGGCAGCGCAAATAAGGCAGTTATTTTTTAATAATATTACGAATTCCAAACTTGAGCGTGTAAAGATATTGAGCACTTAGTTATACTGCTTATTTACGAAAAGAAAACAACATATTTCATAGGAATAATTACGATGTACGATGTGGCACTTGTCACGTGAATCTTTTGAACAAAAAGGTCATCTTATAAATAAAAAAACAAACAAACAAGTAAATGATCTATGATGTAATTAAACATACTGATAACTGGACACGTTTAAGATCAGAGCTCTTACTCTAACGTACGACGATACAAAACAAACATTATCACAAAAATCGTCGTGTCCATATCGTCGTCGCGACATTTTTATCATCTACTCGTATTATTTCTACATTTTATTAATAAATCCTTTCTCCATTTCGAGCACATTTTACCCAAAGTCTGTCCACGGCGCGCGCACAATACTCGCATTAGAATATGTAACCGTGACCCTTGGCCACGCTCTTGTCGCAGGCCATCTCGTCCTTGCTCGGCGTCACCTCGGCCAGCAGCTCGCGAAATTTGTCGGCCGGACACATGGCTGTTTCGCAGCCCGGTATCACCTGCTCCATCCACTTCTCGGGGATTCCCAGATAGTACAGCACCTGCGAACGCACACGCATATATATATACGATCATCGAACGAAACAATTTTTTTTTTTTTTCAAAGCATACCTTGACGTAGTACTGCGAGTCCTTTTCGTGCAACTCGAGCACGACGCTGCTGCTGTACTCGGGCACGTGGGGATACCACAAGCCGAGGGTCTGCAGGATCGCTGCGACGTTGGTCTCGTGGCCGCTGTACAGGCCGAGCTTCGGGGCCCGCTGGCCGCGCTCCAGATCGCTCATGTGACTCAGCACGTTGTGCAATAATTTTCCTGCTCGCGTATCGCGTCGTATACGTAATAAATCACAACGATTAGGTTTGAATGCGGGTAACTCGCTCTCGTTTTTTGTTTTTTTTTTTTTTTTTTTATTTTTTTACCTCCATTGGTGCGTCTCATGTGCGTCGTCTTGCTGAATATCTCGTACCACAGCTGAATGCCGTCGTACAGCTGACCCCGTGGGAAGACCTCCTTGGCCCATCTGGGCAGTTCCAGGCCCATCGCCTGCTCCGCCACGAGGATGTGATAGAGATTGTACATGTCGTTGACGTAGGATATCTCGCGGCCCGTCCACTCGGTCAGATTGCTCATGAACTCGCTCAGCTTGTCGATCTTCTCCTTGACCTCCGGCAGACTCTTCACGTCCTTGTGCTCCTTCAGATATCTGTCGTATATATAGAAAACAACGAGACGGAGTCGTTTTCGTCGGGTTTTTCTAATCGATGTACTTCGTTCTTACTCGGGACACTCCTCGGGGATCATCAACCAGTCCTTGATGGAGGGCGCGTACTCCGCGGGGATCGGCTGCCAGGCCAGCTCGTCCCTCCAGATCTGCGCGGCCTTGGGCGGATACAGAGCCGCCAGTACGAGCTGCAGACACATCTTGGCGCGTCTGTAGTCGGTGCTGCGCGCGTAGATCGCGTCGGGCAGGTAGACCTCGCCGAGCAGCTCGTCGTATCGCTCGCGCAAGATCTCGCCGAGACGATACTCGCGACGTTTGCCCTCCTGCCGGGGAAAATATGTTTTTGGGGTGTTCTATAGATAAAATTGTTTGTCCTTTATAAGAGGGACTCACGTTCGTCAATCCGCCCAGGCCGTAGGGATAGAACGTGTTCTGATAGTTGGGGTCGTTGGGGAACATCTCCACGGGATCGGGGGCACGGTCGCCGTGTCGGAAGATCTTAAAAATAATAGAAAAACGCATGAAATATTTCGCGGTCGATACACCTGCGATCTACTTTTTTTTTCTTTTCTTTTTTTTTTTTAACTTACCACACTGACGTGCTTCAAACGGTATCCCTCGTCGCCGTCCGCCCGGGCGAACATAATTGAGCACGAGGCCAGTAAAAATTTAATCGCGAGTATCTTCATTTTACTTATTATTATTTTTTTTTTTTTTCGTAAGAAATTCGATCGAGTCCGAAAACGAAAAGGAAAATTAAACTACGTCGAATGGAGCAACTATTACCGCTGCGAGTCCATTATTGTATTATATATCCTGGCCAATTTTACTTCTTTTTTTTTTTCACAAACGGGTGCGTGACTAAAAAGGCCGAATCCTCGCGACGAACTGCGACGACGCGCTCCGGGCGATATCATCACCCGTGTATTTCGAGGCACCCACACTCTCTCCTACTACTACAATTGCGACGAGACTAAATCACGCATACCGCCGCTATTCAAAGCTATACTCTAAACGCCAGTACACGTACGTGTCATATATGTGTGTCTGTGTGTGTGTGTGGATTAGAGCAGTACATCGGAGCCTCACACACGCGTTGCGAGCTATTGCGCTTCCGGATCGTGAATTATATCAGCTCTCCCTTTTTTTTTGCGCGCGCGCGCTTCGTGCGTGCCCTGTAACCTCGATCAATCATACACACAACAGAGAGTCGTGATTGTCCTTCTTCTGCGATTCGACGATGGTATTTTCTGTATCCTCTTTTTTTTTTCAACTCAATTTTTGAGCGTATAGTTACCGATTATCTTACCGATCTCGAGTGCGCAAAGACGAAGAAATAAAAATCGGCGTGATGTAATTGAATCAGTCGCTACGATTGACCATCTGTGTGTGTGTGTGTGTGTGTGTATCAAACGACAGGTTAAAATAGATCGTCGTGCTGCTCATGCTCCGCGTGCATGTACGCGCATATATACGCTTGAATTGAGCTTGAGTGGCGTATGAACTTGACACATACATCACACGGCGCGATGACAATTATATTTATTCGATTATGCGCGCGATGTTACATCCCCGAGATCTCTCTCGCTGTATTTTACTCCGGCAGTGTGTAAAAATAAAGAATTTAAAAAAAATGAGCCGCGACAAAGATACGTGTCATTTTATACCCTTTTTTCCACGCTATCGTTGTTCGGTTAATTATTTTTTATTGATTTACAGGGAGAAAGTTATATTATCTAAGAATTGCACTTCAAAGTTGTACAGCACGGTGCCACACAAAAATCGTAAATTACCGCGCGCGGCACATTAATCGGTCCCTATTTTTCCTCAATTTTCGACGCGATATATCGGCGCGGCAACGCAACAATTTAAGACACCTGTAAAGTTTTTCCCGGACAATTATTTTTCATTAAAATGATAATTTCCATACAGCTAATCGAGATAGGCTTATTTCGTTTTTATGATAATTTCGACAAAATACTTTATGAAAAATGGTCTTTCGCGCGCGACGCAGCGACGCGCGCTCGAATTTCCTTCTAAGCCAAAACTTCGAGTATCATATAAAAAGGTGGATCTCGCCGCTGTTTATTTCACGCTCGCTTTCACTCGCAAAAAGTAAACGTCGATCATGAATTGCCGTGGGATCTCGCTGCTGTTTCTCGTTTACTTGTTTGTAAACAAACGTAAGTATATGCTTCCACGCATATAGTCGATATTATTACCGATACTTGTAATAACTTTTGTGCAGTGATTGCTCGTGGCTCTGCGGAAGTTGGAGCGTCCTCGGACATCATCAATGGAAAAAACGTGTCCAGTCCGCTCATCAGACCATTCCAAGTAATAGATGATTAAAAAATTTTTTTTTTATAATCACACGCGTAAGTATATCTAATCGAGTTTCTGTGATCCCGCCGACAGGTATCGCTGCAAATATTCGAGAAACACTTCTGCGGTGGCGCCATTCTCAATCCGTCCTGGATCGTCACCGCGGCTCATTGCACTTATCGGTATGAATAATAATAGCTAACTCCAGCTGTCTATTTTTAACTATAATCATTGTGGTTTTTTGTACCTCCGCAAAGCTTCTCCGATCCCAGCATCGTCAAAGTCATCGCGGGCACCATCTACTACAAGAAGCCCGGCGAGAAGCGTACCGCCAGCCGGATCATCGTCCACGAGGATTACGATCACGCCAAGCATCACAATGACATCTCTCTCATCAAGGTATGAAATATATTTCTTTATTCTGTGTGCTAATTCGTTCTATAAACGACAATTCGCACCTCCGATGCGCCTGTGTAGGTCGAGTCGCCGTTCAAGATCGACGCCAAGCAATCGCCGATACCGCTGCCGGCGCCCCACGAGAAGGTCGCCGCCAATCGACGCGCCGAGCTCTCCGGCTGGGGCAATCTCTACGTGGTGAGTATCGTATAAATAATGTGACGAGTGTAAAAAAAAAAAAAAAAAAAAATGGATCAACGAATTTTTCTCTCCTCGCAGCACGGACCGACGCCCGACAGATTGCAAATCGTCGATCTGTACACCGTGAGCCAGCGGGCCTGCGTCGCGAGCTACGAGAAGCAGCGGATAAGCGTCTACGAGACCAATCTGTGCGCCATCAACAACAAAACTTCGGAGAGACGCGGACAGTGCAACGTACGATTGACTATTCATATTGCATGGTTAATTATCATCGATGATAAATAACAATTGTAATGTTTTTCACAGGGTGACTCGGGCGGTCCTCTCACCCTCGACGGGAAGCTCATCGGCGTCGTGTCCTGGTCGATCAAGGACCCGGACTGCGGCAGCATGAAGTACCCGGCGGTGTACACGCGCGTCTCCGAGTACATCGACTGGATTCGCAAGGGCACCGGTGGTAGTAGTGGTGGTGGTAGTGGGCCAAGGATCGGTGAACAGCAGTAGATATTCATTCGGATGATAAAAAAAATATACAGATAATTGATGTCTCATATAGTTGTAGTTTTTAATTTATTTTGTTAATCGGTTATCATTTGTATTTCCTATGTAATGCTGTGTATCGAAACACGATGAAATCTCTCAGCAGTATGTATCTCTTTTTTCTTCACTATATAAAAACAATAATATTTATATAAACAATCTATACCGCTACATTTGATCGATCGAGCTTCGGAGGACCAGGGGGGGTGTAAACAATTTGAAGTGTGAAATTTGTCATAGATTTAAAGATCATGAAACTTTTGTAAATTGAAAAAAAATCCTCCCCCACGTTCTCCAGAGGTCAATGCGCTTGCGCAAAAATATGCCTATATACGTAACGGCCATCATCACGCACTGTCTTTTTTTTTTGCTACAACATAAGGAATGTATTTAAATATACACGGTATAAAATATGGACTGTAATCCACGCGCTGGTCATCGTCACTGATTGCACTTTTCTCTCCGTCTGTCTGTGTGTGTGTTTCTTAATTTTTTTTCTTTACTTTTCTTTCTGCGTTACCAAGCTGCGCGGTGTGTAATTTGCGTTGGTAAACGAACGACAAAAAAAAAGAAAAGAAAAAAACTCGTCCATCTTATGGTGTGTGTGTGCGCGGTGAATTATGTGCTTCAACTTTTTTGCGGCTTGACGTATCCATTTTTACTCGACGCTGCAATCGAAACATAAAGGTACGGAATTATTAGACGTCAAAAAGATTGATCAATCGCGACTAATAGAGATCAATACCGACCTAAAAATTCATCCTCGAAATTCATGACGTAGGAGAAGAATTTATCGCCCAGCAGCGAGTCCTCGGGGAAGTCCAAATCGCCGCCGTACTTTTTGGGCAGGGTCGCCGCGTCGAAGAAGGGTCTCAGCGAGCCCCAGTTCGTGCCGTGGAACACGATTCTCTTGCGCATCTTTTCCTGTGCGATGAACCAAAAAAAAAAAAAAAAGAACGATCGATAACAATGATACTCTTGACTTTTACCGAGAGCTTCAATGATACAACTCACGTGTAAAAAGGGCTTGAAGAAAGCAAAGACCATATTGAAGATGATGGGCTGATTGACGATGTGTATGCCCTTGAGCCGGCAGGGCAGGCAGCGCTGGACGAACTCGGCCACGGCGCCGGCGAAACTGGGCGTGAAGTGCGTCACCTGCGACAGCGACAGGCCGTCCATGTCGACGATCACTCGGACGCCGCAGACCTTTGCGCGCCCCCGCGAGAAAAAAACAATATTAATTACGAAACGATACGCGTCGATTTTTATTAAAAAAAAGTTATCTATACCTGGGCTCTGGGCTCGGATATGGCCGCCTCGAGATAGAAGATGACACCGCGGAATATCTGATCGAGCGTGACCTCCTTGGGCTTCCATTTTTTGCCGGCCTCGATGAGGAAGACGCGCACGCCGTCGTCGTTGATCCTGGGCAGGGGGGACAGCACCCCCGACAGGATCACGGTGCGCTCGTTCGTCGGGGTGAGGTCCTGGCAGTACTTGGGATGGCTGGCGCGATACTTGTAGAAGCGTTTCATCTGTGCGTCGCGAAGAGAGTGCAGAAAAGAGAGGAAAAAAAGTGAGTTCGTAGATTGAGATAATTTGAAAATAAAAATCTTGAGTTTCACAGGTAAAATAAATGAAAAAAAAAATAATCGTTTGTACGCGGATACCGACAAGTAAAGAACAAAGGTGGTAAGTTCAAAAATTTGTTAGGTATTTGATGGTATGAAGACTCGAGCCTCTTAATGATAAAAATCGTGGTGGTAAATCCTGTAAAACGGCCTTGATCGATTCTAAGACTTTTTTTTTCTATAAATTTTTCTTCTAAACTTACTATTTTTTTACGAAGAATTTTTTTTCTCAAAAACGATAAAGTTTACCAGAAAATTTTATGAAACAAGAATGTCTTGGAATCGATCGAGGAGTACATTCTTAAATCTGTTCAGAATTTGTCAAGTTTTTGAAGTATCACCATTTTTCTCACTCCTAACACTGCTAAAAGCAACTTCTAATTATCACAGCAGCAAATCTGTTATAGACTCACCAATTCGAAGGCGCTGTCGGGATACCACTTGCAGGGCCGCAGAAATTTCTCCAAATGTTCCTGGCCCGTTGGTACCACCAGATCCGGTTCACCTGTTTTGCGTGAAAAAAAAAATCATCGACATTCGGTTATTCGTCATCCTTTACACGATCCTAGCTACTTCTAAGAAGGAAACTTTCGAGTATTTATCCAAAAAAAAAAAGTCTCCAATACGGATCTAATCCCCACCGCTATTGAATTTCGTAGCCGTTCGCTATACATACCGATATTTACCACGTACGCTTATGTGTATTACATTGTGTGCGCGCGCCCCGAGGCCAAAGTGTTAAAAGCACATTTGAATTTCCGAATCGATCGCGTCGTCCGATTCTCGGCGCTTCTCGATCGAGGCTCTATATATACACGTACACGGCAAAATTTCCCCGTCGTTCTAATATCCGATAAATTTAGTATCTATAAAAATATCTTCAAGGTCGAAAGATTTTCCAATTTTCCTCTTGCGCTCGAAATTGCATCTATGACAAAATAATTATCCTCTCTCTCGAGCTCTGTATTATTACTTTTAATTATTAACCAAGACGGAAAGTGCTTATGTATACATGTATACTCGGTATTTGCGCGCGAACTAGTTTTGTATATATACTGCAACAAAATGTGTGGCGTGCGTAGAGTTGAACGAACGAGAGTGAAATCTTCCGTGCACGCAGCTGCTCTCGTACTGTACGCAGTTCTGCGCAGCGCAACGGAGGTGTCGATGTATCTATAAGTTCTCTCTTCTTTTTATACGCACTCCTTTCGTTTGGGAATTTCTTTAAAAAAAAAAACAAAAACAACAACAAGGAAAATGATCGACCTGCGAGCTTTTCGCGCAGTATCTTCAGGCCCTCCTCGACGTTCTCCGGCGTCTCGCGCAGCTCCTCGGCCGCGTAGGCCTTCCACTGGTCGCTGAGCTCGTTGAAGTCGAGGCTGAAGGGCAGACTGCCGATCATCGGATGGCTCACGGAGTTCATCTTTTCGCGCAGCCTGGCCCGCCTGTTGCCGTTCTGGGCTGCTTCCTCCTGGCTCGTCATGACGTTTCTTTTTCCTTCTCTCTTTTACTTCTTCTTCTTATTTCTGTGTTTTTTTGTGTGTGTCAGTTTGCCTTTTTTTCTGAGAATTTATAATATTCTCGAAACTAGTTTATGGCCTGCAAAAAAAAAAAAAAATTTAAGTGTTTCGAGTCTCTCGAGTCAGCTCCGAATAATTTGTCAAAGGTCGCGTCTCGTCGGCTATCGAGCTATTATTTAATGCGAATAGAAGTAACAAAAAAAAAAACTAAAAAGATTTTTTAGTAAATAATTTAGTAGAAAATGTATCCACGATGTAAGCACACAAATCGTCGCGCAGTCGATTATACGCACTCACACACAGGAAGCGAACTTTTGACCTCTCTTCAGGTATAACGTCGTGCACACACACACACACACATACACAAAAACGACACAAACACAGAAAAATTACGCGTTTATATACTTTCTCTAAAATGTCATCGAATTAAACCGCAAGTCACATAGCCAGCCAGACAGAGAAAAATGAATAAAATATCAGCAACAAAAAAAAAATTAGAAGAAAATAAATATGTACGTTTACTTCCTCGATCTTTATTTGAAAAAAAAAAAAGCCGCAACAAAAAACTTTCTCGGCCCGCAGCATCAAGCGCACTACGACTTATTCCTGCTGCGCCCGGAGAAAGGCCTCGAATTTTATATACATGTGTGTTTATATACACGCAGTAGGAGGAAGCTCTGAAATCAGTCGGAAAACGAGTGCGAACGCCGTGCAACGTGCACGTACACATATATATACGATACTTATCATAACGGCAAACACACGCACACATAGACAGGGACACGCGGCGAAATTAACCGTTGCGAATTAAAAGGTATATAATGTGCCCAAAAAAAAAAATGAATAAAACGAAATTCTAGCGAAACAGAAAAAATTCATTGGAAAAAAAATTTAAATATCGCACGCACACTTGCGACGCACCGTATATAAATACACACATATACACGTTAACGAAGACGACACTGTAATAATCGCGATTACACACACACACACACTTACGCGCACTAAACAATTGTCGCATGATGAGGCATTGACTTTGCCCCCGGTCAGCCGTACATAGCCGATTTTCTCACGCGCGCGAGCGATTTTACGCACACTATATACCGATTGTATTAAATATATATATATATATTCTTGTTTCTCGCGACGACGAAACTTTGTTGAATATTTTAGGCCTCTCTCGGCAATCAATGTATTTATTCGATCGATCGATATCGGTACGCGAGGTGACACAAAAAATAAATAAAAATATAAATAAATAAATAAATAAATAAAACGGCGTGGATATGTTCCGGTCGATGTCACGCCGTTTATATAAGGCTTAAAGAAGGGCTACAAGTGTTTACTGACCAGCCTCTATTATGTATAATGGAACACACGAGTTCGATCGCACTGTTTTACAATAATAATCTATTCACGGTGACTATCGACGACGACGACAAAGAGTTGTGCTGCCGTCGAGTTCGCGCATACAACTGCACATCGCGCGACTCGTTCGTCGAGAGCCCCGAGTCTTTTCTCCATAAGACACACACACACACACAACGACTGACTTTAACTCGCATATATACACATTGCAAAAAAGGTTTGTGTGTGTGTGTGTAGTATTTGCCGGTCTCTGCTTCTCGTTAGAGCGACCGCACCGATCCCCCCACCCACCCACCTCACGACACCGGCCTTTCTCTCTCTCTCTCTCTCTGCGATCCGTATAACCGATCGGTCGGTTCTGTTGCAAATTCTTGAGGCGCCGCGCACCGCAGCTCAGCGATCTTTCTTCTACTTCTTCTTCTTCTTATTCCTTTTTCTTCGAGCCTTTTTAGTTCAAATCAATTATATACTTATGCGCTATGTGCGCGAGCGAGCTTTCCACCGCGTTTAATTCCCTTCCGCAGTCTCGCGCGAGTATAACAGCGCGGGAAAAAATATCATCCTGCGCCTCTCTGCAGCGCGCGCGCGCGCATCAGCTGATTATACCGGAAACGCACCGGTAAATCGGTAAAAGAAAGAGAGAGAGAGAGCGAGAAACACGCGGACGCGTTCCAGTTTTATCTCGTTGACGACGCTTCGTCCGTATTTTTCAAGACTATAGGAAAATCGCGCGCCTCGTCTCGAGCTTCGCCTTTATAGGTATACAATGTAGTCGAGATTACGTCATGTACGAAAACAATGTATATATTCGCGTCGATCGCCGCACACCTGTGCGCAATTTTCGACTTTGTTTCTTTCGCGTATTCTCATTCCTGATCGATTGAAAAATGCATAAGTTCGCTGCTGCCGCCGTTGCTGCTGGCACGCGCGTGCGTGCGTGAGCTTTATAAACTTCAACTTGATGCATTTAACGAGCTTCAACCTTCACGCGTCTATATATATATGAGATTAGGGGCGGGGGGAATTTTTGAATTCCAATTTTTTTCTTTTCTTTTTGCGTTAACGCGCGTGTACACGAGTAGGCGGGAAAATAACAGACACACTCGTGATTTTTTTATATTATGCCAATTCTACATTTTTATTATTATCTATATCATCAACAAGGCACATGGTAATAAAAAATAATGTGTATATTTATTATATATTTGCATACGTGTCCAACGTGTAACGATGTGCTGCACTCGAATCCAACAACTATACTGCAATTGCATACCTTTGACAATTACAATTACGAAAACATAAACGGCTCGGTTAAAAAATATAAATATCTTGTATACTTATTTACTTTTATACGCTCAGCGTGGCGACGTTTTACAAAATTGTTTATATTCATTTATTTATTTATTTATTTATTTAAGATATCGGGAAGACAAAAAATTTGCTTGCGCTTGTTATAAATTCTCATCCTTTCGTGAACGAAAAAAAAAAAAAAAAAAAAATTATTATTACGAAAGCACCTCGGCGAAGAGCGATCGCAGTCATCTTCGTTCTTGGCGCGTTCAATCTTTCCTCGTGCCGTAGGAGTTCATACCTGCAAAACAGACAGACAGAAACGTAATGAATAAATCAAGTTTTCTGAAATTCTTATACATTATACACGGCTTAATTTTCGATCTGATTTTCCTCTATACACTCGTGCTCGCGCGGTTCATCCGCGCGACGCGTGGCGAAACACACATATACGTATGTATCGACGTGAACATATTATATACGCGCATGCCTCGCGTATTTATCTTTCTAATTATATATCCATGCGATTTTCTAGCTTTTCCATTCCGCGCGCGGCTCTCGCGGTAGTTTCTCGTTGCCCAATTCGGTGCACGTCGCAACGATGTAAAGAATCGCATTCGAGGTCCGATTGGCTTTTTTCTGAAAGAAAAAATATTTCCTTCTCGAACGGCTGCGCGTATAAGAGGAGTTCCTAACTGCGAGGTTGCATAATGCGACGTTTAAGCAAACAACAAAAATTGTGCAGGCGCGCAGAAAAGAGCTAGAAGACTTTCACCGGTCAGTGCGGGCGAGCGAGCGATAAAATCTTTAGGTACTGCGTCGCGTTTGAATAAATGACTTTTGCATGTGGACACTTTTAATTTGTTCGACTCTCTGCGGCCCATTCATTTGTCGTTGAGGAAAAGCGAAAATATTCCAAAGAAAAGAGGAAAGGAAGTCATTTTTCGTGCTTTATGTTTATCCAGTTACGCATTCGAACTCGCGCTTTACGCTTGTGTCTCGGTACATTACGAGACGGATAATATAAAACAGATCTCTTTCTCTCTCTGCGTATCTCGGGTTAACGATCGCAGCGCGAAAAATCAGTCGCCGAAATACACATTCATTATATCGCTCTTACTCTTGATCCAATCCTCGTGCTTGAGTATGGTGGGATACCACTCGGCGCCCGTGTAATCGATGGCGGGCAGCTCGCCGCCGTAGTTCTGCGGCAGGTGCGTAGGCGCCATGTGCTTGTGCAGCGACGACATCTTCGTGCCGTGGAAGAACATGCGCTTCTTCAGCTTCTCGCGCACGAACGGCTTGAACATCTGCCAGACCATGTTGAAGAGGAACGGCTCCTTCACGAAGTGCACCTGAGGACGAGGAAAAACGATTTTCTCAATTCAAGTCGATGATTCGTATGATTCAAAGTTCATGTCACAGTTTAAATGTAAACACGACACAAAATTTTATTGTTTTCTTATTTTCTTCTCTTCGATATTGGTCTCAGTGATGTGGCAGTTTATACGTACGAAAACTTTCAAAATTTTAGCTTAGATCAAATATTAGTCTAATTTAAATCTGTAATAATTTTCTCCAAAGTAAATTCATTTCCTCTAGCATATTCAAATGGTCAGTACATGAAAAAAAAATAGTTGTAATCAATTTTATATAAAGTGAGACGATTTTGCAAAAAAAATTTCAGCGAAGCTCAACACATTCTTGATACTACTCATAGTTGAATAACCACGTTGAATTGTTCCTTTTAGAAAATGAAAAATGAAAAAATGAAAGATCACAAATGCTTCGAGTGTGGCAAGACTTTTAAATATAAGAGAGTACTAATGAGACACATAGATAGAGGTCATTTGAAACTCGAAGATCTTCAATGCAAAGAGTGCGGCATGTTTTTTTGAACAGAAGAGTGTTCTTATGAGACACATAGATGGAGTTCATTTGAAAATCAAAGATCATCAATGCAGAGAGTGTGGCATGTTTTTTAGAAAAAAGCCATATCTGATGAGGCACATAGATGGAATTCATTTAAAACTCAAACAACATATGTGCGGTGAGTGCGGAAAATCTTTCGGACAAAAAGGTAATATGTTGAAACATATAGATATAGTTCATTTGGAACTCAAACAACATATGTGCGAAGATTGCGGAAAATCTTTCGGACAAAAAAGTCATATGTTGAAACATATAAATATAGTTCATTTGGAACTCAAAGAACATATGCAAAGAATGTGGGAAGGCGTTTGGCTACAAACGTGATTTGAATAAACACATTGCCACCGATCATAAAAAAATCAAAAATTACAAGTGCGAAGAATGTGGCAAGTCTTTTGGAGAAGAGAGTAATCTGATGAGGCATATAGATTTAGTTCATTTGAAACTCAAAGAGCACAAGTGTAAAGAATGTGGGAAATCTTTTGGAGTGAAGAGTACTTTGACGCAGCACATAGATCATGTTCATTTGAAACTCAGAGAGCACATGTGCAAAAAATGTGGAAAATCTTTCGGTTATAAAAATCACTTGAATGTACACATCTCCACAGTACATGAAAAAATCAAAGATCACAAGTGCGAAGAGTGTGGCAAGAATTTTGGACGCAATAATACTCTTATGAAACACATCGATGTAGTTCATTTAAAACTCAAAAAACACACGTGTGAAGATTGTGGAAAGTCTTTCGGTGCTAAAAATGTCTTGAACAAACACATTGAAGCAGTCCACAAAAAAATCAAAGACTACAAGTGCGAAGAGTGTGGCAAGTCTTTCGGCCGGAAAAGTAATCTATTGAGGCACATAGATCTAGTTCACTCAAAAATCGAAAAATGCACACGCGAAGAGTGCGGAAAAATTTTCAGTAGTGGTAAAAGTTTAATTAATCACAGGAAGAAAGTCCATGGAAATAATATCAACAAAGCTTATATGATGTATAAAATATTATTTTAGCATTGAGTTTCATTAAACTCACATTTTTTACCTTAAATTTTTGTATATAAGAAACTAATCTCGCGAAAATTGAATTCATAACGGCTCGTTACGATTTATCGAAAAATTGGAAATCTCAATTTAGGCATTACTTAAAGTAATCATTTGACAAAGCAAGAGAATTTTGCTATGACAAACATTTGAAAAGGCACAGAATCGCCAATCATCAAAAATTTAAAGACTACTGCTCGAAAAAAAATGTTGTAACAAAAGAAGAGCACTCATTTAAAACCCAATTGATTATGCTACGTGCCATACATATAATGAAAAAAGAAATTGTAATTTCGACAAACAATAAATACTCTTTCAAACCTCAGGAAAGTTATTGAAAAATATGTAGATGTCATCGTTATAATAATTGTATACAATATCCTCAATCATAAAGTAATCACTGTGCTAATGATTATCTTCATGGGATAATCCGTAATTCGAATTAAATTCGCACTTTCAAATTTAATATAATAGTACAATATTACAGTAATAGAGAGTACGATATTACAGTTCAAATGTAAACAAAATTTTGACAACATTTTGTACAAGTTAACAGTATTCGATATTTCATTTCTCTTTTCTCTAATACAAGTCACGTTTAGTTACGACGTACAAAAACGTTCCTATTTCGGGCATAGATTAAATATAAATCTAATTTGAATCAGTTACCATTGTTCCAATAATAAATAAATTTATCTATTCAATTGATGTGATCGGTGATCTATGCGTACATCGAGAAAAAATAGTTGTCATCTGCATTTCAAAATAAATCCAAATTAATTGTTTCTTGGCCAAGAAATCTTTAATCAAGTTGTTGCAAAAAAATATTCGGTGAAGCTTAACAAATTTTCGATACCACTTACAGTTATAACCATCTTGGATAACTACGTTGACTTGTTCCATAATAAAATGGAAAATGAAAAAAACAAAGAGCACATGTGCATGGAACGTGGAAGAGCTTTTATAACAAAATGTGATATGAATAGACACATTGCCAGAGTACATGAAAAAATCAAAGATTACAAGTGCGAAGAGTGTGGCAAGTCTTTCGGACTGAAAAGTAATCTTATGAAACACATCGATGTAGTTCATTTGCAACTCAAAGCACATATGTGTAAAGAATGTGGAATGTCCTTTGGTGTTAAAAGTATCTTGAATAGACACATTGCTACAGTCCATGAAAAAATAAAAAATTACCAGTGCTTCGAGTGTGATAAGTCTTTTGGACAAAAAATTAATATGTTGAAACACGTAGATTTAGTTCATTTGCAACTCAAAGAGCACATGTGTGAAGAATGTGGAATGTCATTTGGTACGACAAGTGTCTTGAATAGGCACATATCATCAGTTCATTTGCAACTCAAAGCGCATATGTGTAAAGAATGTGGAATATCCTTTGGATACAAAATTGTCTTGCATAGACACATAGCATCAGTTCATGAAAAAAGCAAAGATCACAAGTGCGGAGAATGTGACAAGTCTTTTGGAAAAAAGAGTAATCTGACGAGGCATATAGATTTAGTTCATTTGCAACTCAAAGAGCACATGTGTGAAAAATGTGGAATGTCATTTGGTACGACAAGTGCCTTGAATAGGCACATATCATCAGTTCATTTGCAACTCAAAGTGCATATGTGTAAAAAATGTGGAATATCCTTTGGATACAAAATTGTCTTGCATAGACACATAGCATCAGTTCATGAAAAAAGCAAAGATCACAAATGCGGAGAATGTGGCAAGTCTTTTGTAAAAAAGAGTAATCTGACGAGACATATAGATTTAGTTCATTTGCAACTCAAAGAGCACATGTGTATAGAATGTAAAGTGTCCTTTGGTACAAAAAGTTATTTGAATAAACACATAGCATCAGTTCATCAAAAAATCACAAATGTGAAGAGTGTGGCAAGTCTTTTGGATACAGGAGTGATCTAATAGACACGTTGATAAAGTTCATTTGGATCTCAATGAGCACATGTACACAGAATGTTGATAAGCTTATGAAAAAAAACTTAATTTAATGAAGCACCCAGATGCAGTTCATTAAAAACTCAAAGAACACATGTGTGAGAAGTGTGAGAAATCTTTCAGTTGTCAACAATACTTAAATAGGCACATTGTCACAGTACACGAAAAAACCAAAGATCACAAATGCGAAGAGTGCGGCAAGACTTTGTGGCAAAAGCAGCATTTATCAATTCACATAGATCATGTTCATTTGAAATTGAAAAATCATAAATGCCGAGAGTGTGGCAAACTTTTTGGACAAAAAAGTCATTTTTTGCAGCACGTAGATCTAGTTCATTTGAAACTCAAAGAACACCTGTGCCAAAAATAAATTAGATCAACATATTGCCACAGACCATGAAAAAAATCGAACACACGAGTGTGGCAAGTCTTTCGGACAGAAGAGGAATCCGTTGAGGCACATAGATCTGGTTCACTTAATAAGCGAAGAATGCAAACGCGAAGAATGCGGAAAAATTTTAAGTAGTGGTAAAAAAAGTATGATTAATCACACGTGGACTGCGTCCACCGAATATACCAATATTTCCGAAACGCATAGAATATACAGAAAATTGTTTTATTATTGAATAGTTTCGTGAAAATAACTGAAGGTGTGAAAATTTAATTCACAAAAGCTTATTGCAGTAAATAGAAAGATCGGAGTTCTCAAGTGCAGCAAGATATTGGGAAAAAATGATCATTCGACAATGCACATGAATTTCGTGAAAACAAACTTTTGAGAAGTTAAAGATAAGTTCTTAATCAAAATATTAAAGATCGAAACTTTCAAGAAGAAAATTTATGCACATCTGATTGATTATGCATATCATTATCTACGAGCTCAGCACGTTATTACAATAAAAAAATCATAATTTGAACGAAAAATAAAAAAACTTGAGATTTCTTTATAATAACGATTGTCTAGAACTTTTTCATTCAACTCAAAGTAATTACTGGGCCAATAAATAATGATTTTCTTCCATTCGAAAAAATAAATAAATAATTGCTAATTTTCGAACGAATTAAATATAGTCACGCTTACCTCTTTGAGACGCAGCGGCATGGCGTCCTGAATGAAGCTGAGCAGGCGCATACTGAAGGCCGGTGTCAGGCCCATCACTTGCTTCATCGACAGTCCCTCAAAGTCCATGACCACGACGACTCCGTGAACCTGCGATTTGCATTGAAAAATGTAACGATAATAAATATCGCATATAGAAAGCTCTTCGCTTGCGCGTACCTGAGTCTCGGGCTCGAGTATCGCCGCCTCGTGAATCAGATAGAATATGCGAAACATCTGATCGGCGCTGACCTTGGACGGGTCCCAGGTCTTGCCCGCGTTCACGATCATCACGCGGCGTCGCTTGTGGTCGCGTCCCCTGAGCACGTTGACGACGTTGTTCTCGAGGAAGGCCGCGCGCTCGTCCTCGGGCATCAGGTTGTTCAGCAGCGAGGCGTGCTTGTCCTTGAACTCGGCGATGCGCCTCATGAGGGCGTGCGCCGACTCCGGGTAAAATTTGCACGGGCGCAGAAACATCACGAGAAACTCGTCGTCGGTGGCGAAGTAGATCGTCTTGTCCTCTGATCGGAAAAATCTTCGTTATTTTATATGGAATGCGTGTCACGCGCGACCCTCGTGCGCGCCGAGGAAAGACGACGACGCGTGAATTTTCAGCGTGCGTATGTAATAATACAATGTCGAGGATTATTATACACCTGCGGTTTGATGACGCTTGGATGCAGAGAGAGAGAGAGAGAGAGAGAGAGAGAGAGAGAGAAAAAAGAAGAGCGTGTATGTATAATTTTCGTTTGCGGTCGGTTCTTATCGAGCTTGCATTCGAGTTCGGCATTTGCATCGCGGATCAAAATGATGCAAGGATTAAGCCATCAAGGATCGGCGAGCATTGACATGCTTTTTGCTGAATTCTCGACTTTTGCAAGAGAATCCAATTGAAAACGTTTGAAAATACATAACCATTGATTAGTTTGCTATCATTGTGAATCTTTTATTACAATTATGTTTACAAATTTTAAACGTTCTGAAAATGACAATTTGATTGATTCAAAAAATACTAGTTTTCCAACACTATAAATACGATAAAGTTAATTTGAGACTCCACCGCTAGATGGTGAGTGTAGCCCCTTTATCCGTAAGTCTGCAAGTGACAAAGTAAACATAAATGTACATAAGTCTGGGCACGGTTTTGGAAAAAGCGGAAATAATTTCTTAAACTTATGTACCAATTCGATATTATAGTTTTTTTACAATTCTAACGTTGGGCAAAAAATAACTATTGAAAAAGTGTCCAAATGGTAGTTTGAACGAATTTTATACAGTCTAAAAAAAGGTCCTTGCGAAGCATTATTATTAAATTATTATTAAATGATGAAAATATCCTTACACGTTTGGTCTAATTCTAATGACCATTTAATGTTCAAAAAAACATTTTTAGTCAGTCAAAAACTAGCCATGTAACGTCGAGCATTTTTACTAAATACTCGAATTTTTTGTAATCTAACTGAGAAATCGGTCGCATAATATTATTTTCAAACTAATTGAATATACACAATAAATGTCACCGCATCTCTCACACGGTCGCGATCTCGCGACGCAACCAAAGACACACGCCTTATTATCCTTAAATCAATCTATTCGTCAAAAAAATTGCGCATCAGGATTCTTGCCTTTTGATTTGCAATTTCTCGGAATTATACATTTTTTTCTCTCTCTCTCTCTATCTCTCTTCCTTTACGATCGGTATATATATACAAACTTGGCGTGCGACTCGTAAGGATGATTCGTCGATCCCGTGTCGCTTGTCGATTTTTGCATTTTTTTTTTGTTTTTATTCCTTCGCGACGTATAGTATCGATCCGCGCGTCCTCGAATTAGCCCGATGTCGTATGCCGGCCAGAGCCGCGCGCCGTCTTCGTTAAAATTCGCGAGAGAGAACCGATCGCGCCGGACCTCGCCATAACGAACTTTGCATGCAGCACGTAGTAGCATCGACGACGACGACGACGACGGCTATTATCATCGTTCGGATATACACGATTGATAATTCACGAAATATGTGATGTATAAAATTTATTTATTTTTTTTTTTTTTTTCGTCGACTAATGAAATTGATTTGTGTTACGTTAGGTCAAAATAACAGCGCACATACACGCTTATACGCTAGGCACGGAACACACCATTACATAAACTTATGGCTTTTGAACGCGTGTACACCGCGTTTATAGTATGCGCACGTCGTCCTGCGGAGCGGCGCGCGAGTTTTTAGAGGTAGAAAATTTTTTTTTTCTGCAAAAAGGTCGGCATATAACGAATTAACATAACGCTCGCGCGGCTTATGCAATCCGACCAAAAGCTAAATGTCTCCCATGTGGGCAAATGAAATAAGCGATAAGTAACAAGATTAATCACTGTTGTGTGTGTCATAATGGGCGTTAATACATAATGAAAGCGCATAGCGCATCTTTACACATTCAGCACTTGCATACATACGCGCGAGGATCAACCGTAAACAAGCTGACGTAATGTGTATATACTAGAAAAGCATTTACAAACACATGTCAACAAAAAAAAAAGAAGACGGTACGGCTGATCCTCGCGCGCGTGTAAGTACACCGGTATTGGAAATTAATTTTTCGAAACAATGAGCGCGTGCGCGCGGGTAAAAAAATGCTGTAATTGGCGGTTACATTCGGCCAAAGACAGCCTTGCGGGATAACAATCGAGCGAGGAGGACGAAAAAATTCGAAGATTCGAAGGAGAAAAAAAAAGACACGTTAGCCGCGGTTCATCGCGACGCGTTTATAATAATATTAATTATTATTTCCCGCGAGATAGCCGACCAATTATAAACTCGTGCGCCGCGCGCGCGCAGTGCATTATCTCGCGGCTTCGATCTTACATCATACGTAGCCCGCGATAAAGAATTGATGTTAAACCGCGATTGCAATGCAATTTTTTTTCTTCCATCTCGAGGAAAAGGGAAATTTTTCGGCGCAACGAGCGCCGTCGATCGCGATGCCGCGTTATTTTATAAGATATATGTGAGTCACTCACGGTCAATAAATGAGCCCCGCAGCGGGCAGCGCATCACTCGCTAATTGTGAGTAAGACGCGCGCGCGCGTTGTTTGTACATCCGCGAATGAGAGTGCGTTTCGCGCGCCTCCGACAAAAGAAGGATATCGATCAAAGTCGTCGCGTCGTGCCGATTTTACGCGGCGAAAAAATTCGCGTCATTTTTCGATAGAATTATAATTACGATATTGTATTGTATTTAATATGTGTATCGCTAAATAAATGAGGAGACATCGCGAATGCGCGCGCGCGAAAGGCGATTATCTTGCATGACCCCGGCCTCCCTCTCCCTTTCTCTGCATATGTTTATATGACACGGAGAGCGACTGTGCTCGAAATCGGTTACAAATCAACACAACACACATACACACACACACTATGTTGCTCGAGTCGATGTTATAATATTGTACCATAAGCACACACAAAAAAAAAATGAGCGAGAGAGAATTGCCAATAACAACGAGAGACGTATGATTAGCGACTATACGCGTATAATAAACAAATTCATCCGCGGCAGTTAATAATAATAACGTTCGCAATGATCGTTATTATTGTATGTATGTATGTATGCATCGACGCTCTGCGATCGTTATAATTCGTATTTTTGTACGGCCGAGCTCGGCAAGTGTGTATTTGAGGAACCTCAACCGCAGAGATAAGAGAGAGAGAGAGAGAGAGGCACAAGCTCTTATCGATCGGAGACATTCTTGTCGATGCGATATATAAACATGTATGTATGTAACTTTAATAAGAAATAAAAAAAAATTTTTATTTCTTTCTTTCTTCAATTCAAATGATCGCTAATTCCGAGCTCGTAAAACGGGGGGGGGGGGGTAGGGTAAGGAAACGCGATCTATATCGGCGATTTTTCATCGTTAGCCAATTTGTTTCTTCATTCCGATTTTTTTTTCATTTTGAACACGATCGTTGTTATATACACACGAGCTGGTGTAATGTAAGACACGCCGATAAAGTTGGTGAAGTAATATGCGAATCGCCGATCGACCCTTATCAATTGGTCTCTTTCACACACACTCTCTCTCTCTCTTTCTCAAATATTCCACGCGGACGGTACGGCACACACATAGACGCACTCGGACGAGATGACCACACGGAGCTGATTATTAAACTTTTGCAATTTCCTACCCCCCGTAATTTCCGTTTTACAGTATATTATATATATATATAAAAATTTTGAGGCACCGATTACCGATCCTTAACCGATTACCGATCGCGCGACGGTTTTCAAAAATGAAAGAAAAAAAAAGAAAAAAAAAAAGACTCGATCGAGGGATGATCCGAGCGTGCGTACCTTCGAGCAGCTTTCGGAGCTTCTCGATGCCGTTCTTGACGTTCTCCTCGGTCTCCCTCAGCTCCTTGACGGCCAGCGCCTTGGACTCGGCGTCCAGCTCGCCGGTGTACAACTCGAAGTCGGCCATCCTGCTCTGAACCAGGCTGAATGCGACGAATGCGCGAACGGGTGAGAAACTGCCGCTTGGCTAGCTAGCTGGGCTTATGCGTCTGTGGCTGCGTCGTCGATCGTCGGTGCGCTTCTGCAGCGCCGAGCAACGAGAGATACAGCCTTTAACCGTCTTTCAACGGCGGACGGTATAAGACAGAGCGAGAGAGAGAGAGAGAGAGACTGACTCTTAGACGTCGGTCACTTTTTACCACCACCTCCTCGCTCCTCCTCCTGCTATGCTTCTCGAATATAACAGAGAGTCAAGTGTCGCGGGGCTCTAACACACACACACAGATACACACTTGTACATACGAGCGCGTCTCGGCTCTCTCTCTCTCTCTCTTGCTCGAGTAGCTGAAATCAGTGAAAATTGCCTTATAACATATTATCCGCGCGCGAAAGAGAAAGAGACGTGTATTGATAAAAAGCTGTGTGCCCGTATGTACTAATCATTATAACAGCAGCAGGCAATCGCTCGCTCGTCTATAAAGCGATAATACGTTGTAACGATCATTTTTTTTTTGTGCGAGTTACCCGCCCGAAAGGAATTGAAAACAAGTACATACACACGCATCTCTCTCTCATACAAAAGAGACTGCCTGAGTAAGTGTGTGGGTCACGATGAGCTGCCAATTACTATTTATCCTATCTTATTGTAATGGTGTGCTTGGTGTTACGATTTTTGCTCTACATTCGGAATTCGGAGGTGTGTGTCAATTATGTACACGGCTCAGATAGATTGACATCATTATCGCTCGTTTATTATTTTCGCAAAACCCACTTTACTAATGCGTGATTACGAGTACTTTTGTAATGTCGATAAGACCCTAGTCTCGTGTATTTTTTTTTCGCGATTTGACGTTTCGCTGTACACGCACGTGGTGTCCGAATGCTTATAAATTCGAGGATCGATGCGGAGAGACTCGATTTTAAGGATTTGTCATTGCGAGAGACGAAAGATATATTTGAAAAAATTTATGCGCGCTTGCAATAGTGCGAGGTGTGGATGACACGCGCGAATTTTATATAAAGCGTAAACACGATGAGATCGGTAAAAGATCGGTACGTGTATGTAGTTGCCTACGCGATGCGCGTCGTCTGAAAAAGGAAAATCTCGGCTCCGATAATCTGGACGAAAATAATTTAATAAAATTTCCTAATAAGAGAAAGAACAAAAAAAGAGAGAAAGAAAAAATCGGTCGCGGTCGCGATAACGCGCCGCCTCTCGTCCACTATCAAGATGTATATTTTTCGACGATTTCGTACAATAATCGATCGCGATCGACACGCAAAACGTGAATACATATATATGAAATAATGCGTTTCTCGACTCGCTACCGGTATTATCGTCGCGCGCGCGCGCGCACAGATACAGATCGGCTATACAAAAATATAATGACATATCGATGGCAGCCGAGAGTCGATCTTTTGGCGCGATAAAGATACATATCGTCGAGCGCCTAATCAATATTAAAAACGAAAGTAAAACGGAGAAAGTCATTTTTATAATAAGTACACGAATGTAATATACACGGTTGCATTATTTCACGCGTTTATCGAGGGGTAAAGCGATGAATCGTCGATTCGGCACTTTTTGTTTATCGATTCGTCGCGCGCATTAATCATCGTCTAGGCGTGCAGTGTCATTTGTAAAGGATTTATAAATTATGCAGCGAAATATCAACGCGCGCGTATTAATATGGGAATCGTCGGCGCGTTCATCGTTCGCTGGAGCGGCACTTGTCATTGCGAAAAAGACGGCGCGCACTCTTTCTCGTGGGTGCCAATTTTTTTTCTTTTTTTTTTTTTTTTCATTTATTCATAACGTGTCGCGTGGAAGCGATTTTGTTATATATTTACTCGCGGTGCAGCGGAGGCACTCTGATTCTTAACTTCGCGCGTCTGTGTTTGTTTTGCTTTGATCCCAGCAGAGAGAGAGAGATCGTGTCGCATAATACACACACACACACCCACGCGTGTGCGCGCCGAAAAACACCGATGCGTTTCAATTTTTTGACGCTCGCGCTCGAATAAGTATAAGCGACGAGAGAAATAAAGAAGTATAATGGAAAAAGCAAACTCGTCGGTCGAAAAGCACTCGGCGCGGCAAAATCTCCCGCACGAAAAAAAAAAAAAAAAAAAAAACAGCGCGAAATCGACGTAATCGGCGATGCGAAAGAATTGGACATCGATACCGGTATAATATATATATAATCTCGTCCGGCTCGTGCCGCATACGACTGCGTTCTCTAACTTATCGACAATTGTCAATTATCCATTAACAAAAGTCAGCCAAGTCGCGTCACTTGCTATTTACCTTATCGCGACGACTGTAAAAGCCAATTATAATTGAGACTCCCGCACGACGATATCCAGTCGATATAATGTGTTTTTATATTATCGAGTCAATAACCGACTTTATTTCTATGATAATAATAATAATGTGCGTAACGATCGAATCGTTTCGAATCGTCGAATACAATTAATTGTATCCAACATTAATTTCAAAAACCGTCCGTATGACAAACACACATTTTACGCGTTGTTTTCCGTGACTCTCTCTCTCTCTTCTGCTGCGCGCGCCACCCTCGCCGCCCGCAACAACTCGCAACGACACTGCTGCAGACGCTGTAAGAGCCGCGCATCAAAAAAAAAAAAAAAACTGTCCAGTCAAGAGTGCCGCAGAAGCATAATACATAACATACGAACGAGGCTCGAATGTAAAACTGCTGCTGCGCCTCACGCCTGCCTCTCCGCAGTTACTGGCTGATGAAATTTACCCATCGGTGTTTGTTTTCAAGTGTGTGCGTGCGCGTATATAATATAGTATAGCCGTGTTTTGCAGTGATTGTAAATGTCTTTATAAGTATTCCCATTATACCACTGGCACACATCGACACGGGCATTACATTACATGTATACACATATATGATACACAAATTGTGTCGGTCAAAACAGCAGCAGCAGCAGCAGCACAGACGGAGCGCGACATAACAATAATATCGCACGCACGATGACGGATCCACAAGTCATAGCCGCCGGCAGCATAGACGGCCTCTGGCCCTTTCTTCAGAGCGTAAGTTTATCTCCCCTCTCTCTCTCTCTCTCCCTCTGTACCCTCATTTTTTGTACACCCTCGCAATTTTAACCACTACTGTATACCATCTATCTACTGCGTCTGACAGCGTTGAGGTTAGAAAAGGTATTTATAATAATACCGCAGCTCTTTCTCTCTCTCGCATGGGTGTTTGGAGCGGTGGCTGCAAACAAGTGCATTTATATATACACACGAAAAGTGAAAGTTTACGTGCGTTCGCCGGTTGTACATGTAAGCGTTTTTCTTTGTGCAAAACGTTATAGACATTTTCGGACGTCGATCGGATATCTAGATAAAAAAAAATCGTGCGTGAGTTTTGGATGCGCGTATGGGTGAGCGAAAACGATAGTTGATTTTTCGAAGGATGACGGGTTTTTTTATTTTCGCACCGAACAATCATGCTGACGATGTTATTGAAGGCTTTTTTCGATGCTTTTTTACTCCGCGCGCTTGTGTGCGTGCGTGCGCGTTCGCGTGCCAATGTGTATAGGTGCGAGCGCGAGTGTGCTGTGCTCTTCGTAAATGCATTTGCTGCATAATTTATTTAGTCGAGCGAAGCCCCTGAAGTACTCCTCTTTTTCTTTTTCCTATGCGAGTGACAGCTTGCATGCAGATTATACCTGAATGTTGATCGAGCATAGATTTGTAAAAAACTTTCTTTCGGATGATTTTCGATAAATGTTTATGCTGTAGAATATCTGAAAAAATGACCATCTTTGTTACAGATCGAATGGAGGGACCCATGGCTCATGCTATTAGTTGTATTTCACATAGGTATTACTATGACGGCATTGTTAACTAGAAATTACGCAAACTTCCAGATCTTATTATTCCTAGTTCTATGTAAGTAATCGATGCAAATGAATAAATTGTCATTTTTGCGTGCATACAAATTCTCATAAACTTATTTGTTGTTTTTAGTATTGTTAGTGTACTTTTCTGAAAGCCTAAATGAGATAGCTGCCTCCAACTGGATGTAATTATTACAAAAAGTTTAACCAAATTAATTATCCTTTCAAATAACAATTTTCAACTTTTTCATTGCAGGGTATTTTCTAGGCAGCAATACTTTGATTCTAAAGGGTTATTCATATCAATAGTTTTTTCCGTGCCTCTGTTAATGATCTGCATGATCATGGTGGTAAGATTGCTATTAAAAGCTCATTATTTACATAATTTGATGGAATGAATTTGTTCTTAATGTGTGTCGTTGTTTCCATTCAGGCAAGCTGGCTGTACCAATCGAGTCAATTAATGACCAGTCTCAAAAGAGCTCAATTGCGCCAACAGCAAGCAAAAAATAAAGTCACAGGAGCAAACAAAGAAAAATTGAGTGGAACAACTGAAGCTTCTAGTACAAAAGACAAGAAAAATGATTGAAGAAAAACTAGTAGACTCTGATTTAATACCACTTTGTTGACTTTTGCAACAACGAAACATTGCAAACAGACTAATAACAACGTTGTTTTGCTTAAATCAATAGAAATTAATCTTAATATAGCTTTTTATGAAGAGGAAAATATTTATATTAATTCATGAAAAAGCTCTTTGTGATGAGCAGTGCTTTGTAAATTTTAAAAGCTGCATACATATTTAAGATTGAAAAGTGATAACAGGAACTTTTATTACTGTAGTTTTTTTTTAATAATTTCACGAAATACGAATTTTGGTTCAAAAGTAATCTGTCATAAATCGATGATGTACTAAAATATTTTAGATTAGCTTATTTACAATTATTCAATTAAACTAATTGTATTATCCTTAAATCTATTTAAAAACTCTAAAATCTTGAAATAGAGAGAGATCTGTGGCTTTTTAAATTTTCTAGATATTCTTTCAGAATTTTTAATGGAGGATTTTATATATTTCTTTTAATTAACAGAATGTTAGTTAACCATATTCATTTATCAAGATATTTTTATATTCTTAAGTTTACACAATAAAATTTATTTCATCATTTTCATAGAATGCAACTACAAGCAAATTACACGATAATCCTAGTCAAAAAATAACTTGAAATAAAATTTTAACGGAGTATTTTTGTAATGCATTTTAATTTTTTATAGTACTTAAATTTAATGATACATGAATTATGAATTTTTCTTTTTATGTTACTTAACTCAAATAGTTGAGAAAAATTGAATTAAAGAAAAGCACTGTGCACTGCATATATCGAATAAAAGTATAGAGCTAAGAGAGATTACAAATCTGAAAAAAACAGTGTGTGCAGTTCAAATTCAGCCGATAAATTAATTACATAAATTAGTAATGTGAATATAATGTACTTACAAATATATTTCAAAGAAATGTATTTATCTTGAAGCAACTACATCATTTTTTCTGTATTTACATGAAAATGAACTAACGATTTTGAAGTTAAAAATATATTTATAATATTAAATATTTTACTTAAATCTATATTGGAACAATTAAATTTCAATTAAACTGAGTGACATAAGAAAACAATTTCTAAACTTGCATAAAAGTTATCTTGGTTTTTTCTAATTTATTATAAGTATTTTCTCTTTTTATTATTTTTTTGAAGAAAAGTATATTCAGGTGAGCCAATAATACAATTTTCATTTGATGAGTAAATTTATAAACTCATTTGTATTTATTTATGTATTTATTTTCAATAGTTTCAATTGAAAACTTTTTTCATTGAATTATTAAATAACAAATTAATCTTTTAAACTATTTATTCCCTTTCAAAAAATAATGTATTCTAATATTTTTTCGGTAACTTGGCACATCTATAATTTCTCAAGAATTTCACTTCAATACTTGATATATACGTTTATTCAAAAAAGTTGGAACAACGGTTTTACACTTTCATAACAAAATTGAAAATGCACTCGTGCTACTTTACACCATGAAAAAATATTTATGTCAAAAGGATCGGATTATAAATTCTCGTGCATGGAAATGATTTGTGAAAAAAACTCCCTATTTAACGGGTTTGTCACCAACTGAATTTTCTATGAGTACTGAGTCGAATTTAGCGGCTAAATGAATTCTGACACATGCCAAACTCAGAGGATTAGCTACGATCATGAACTGCATTTATACGTGTTTATAAAGGACTTGTGACAGCTGCCGCGCTCAATGGATTTACTAACAAGGAGACCATTTGAGATGCGGGTCACCAAATGTCCTGAAAATTTTTTCGTGGTCTCCCGGAACCTAATAATGAAGCCCCCTATGTTTAGTTTAATCCAATGGGCCTTAGGGCCCATTTTTAAAATCATTTTCTAATTTATTAATAAATCTTTGTGATTTTCTAACTTGTAACGGGAGGTCTGAAACGAAAAATTGCGAAATATACAAGTCTTAGAAATAGTCAAAGCTATCACCTATTTTCAAAGGCCCAAATTTAACGCGTTTTTACGTTTTTCTTAAGAATTTCAGAGACCTCTCGAAAGACGACAGTTCGGCGCTGCTGGCCACATTCGAGAGAAACCCAACGGTATCGGGACGACAACGTGGTTCAAAATTTATTATCAATCTTATCTGGTGCTGGTGCATCATTAAACTGGGTAAACGATAACAAGGATAACGTATTGATACTGAGCGCAAAGTATTCGCTATATAACACTCTGCGCTGGCTACTTGCTCAAAAACACGATTTACATATAGAAGCAGAAAACTCGCAGGAGTTGAGTGTCCTGCGCTGTTTGGAGATGAAATCAGCGCAGAGATTAAGATATTAATGATAAAGTCCTCGACATAATATCTACGACAGCCAGAGACGGGAAACTGACTAAGAAGAGCGATCCTCTGAGATTACAATCTCGTTTCGATTCCTGTAAAGTTATGCAAAATCGAACGAGAAAAGGACCACGAGAACCAAATCAAGAAAGTTTAACTCAAGACTCAAAAGATAAAAAAAGCAGAAGTTAAAAGATGGGAGGAACTGATGCAGAAGAAGCTGGACGCCGGGGCGCACCTGGACAGCGGCATCTTGGCGTCGGCGCCGTGTTCCAGTAGCAGCTACGCACGTTGTCGACACGCACGCTGTCCGTGACCTGCGGTGAATAGCGCGTTGTTGCAGCTGTCGATGTCCTCGCGGCGTCGATCCGACGACTGTTGGCCAGCTCGCGCGGGCACTCGGCCGCGTTGTCGTCCACGATCTTGGCGCAGGCTGTTTGGTGAACCATCTTCTTGACGAGAGTAGAAAAAAAAGATCGCCGTTGGATTAATGATAAAAGAGTCAAGTCAATTAGGACGTTGGCTGTCGCTCGTCAGACTACGAGCAACGAGTCGCAATGAGCCTCGTCTTGGTGCTTTGCTCGCGTCCGAGAGACTACATAGAGAGGGGCTTACATAACTGTGTGCGTGTTTGTATGTGAAAATCGTATATGGGGATTGGAAGGTTTTGGTTATACGTTTCAAAATATGAAATTTGTTTATTTGTTTCGTTTTCTGGTAAAAAATTGGCCATACGTCTGCGTTGGTGTATCGATAGCAGCTGTGCACGCGCGATCGGCATTTGATCGTTTCTTTGCGAACGCCCGAAAAAATTAGACTTATCCTCCGAAATCGTATTTTTTATATTATTTTAACGTACCAAGTCGTTAAAATTTTAAACTTACAGCGAGAAGAGATTATTGAATTTTGTAAACGCACGACGGAGACGAATATCGTTCGTTCGTATACCGAACGTTCTCGAAATTTCGAGAGAAAAATATTATTTATGAAAAGCGAGATGTCTTTGTTTTGTCTTACAATAGGAAACTCGTTCTCCAAAAAAATAGTTAGATAATTAAAAGTATGATTTTAATCCTACAGATCCGCTCGGCTATTTTTGATACTACTCATAATTGAACAACCACGTGGAATTGTTCCAATAGAAAATGTAAAATGAAAAAAACGGAAGATCACAATTGGATATGAGAATGAGATCTGGAGGCCGGCGTTGCGCTTCGTGTCTGAAAAACATGAATGAGATTTATAATTTTTGTTTTTCACTTGTGTAAGTCGTGTAAAAGAAAAAAGTCACAAAGACGGTGTATTCGAGTGAGTTCTTGACACTCGTGAATATTTTATGTTTTTTATTTGTGTGATTATTGAGGGTGTGTGTAATTGTGTCCAAATGATTCATGACAAATTTCACATTTAAAGGGTTTGATCCGATCATGTACTGTAGTTATGTGTCTATTGAGAGTAAACTTTTGTCGTAATGATTCGTGACAAATCACACATTCAAAATGTTTGCTACGATGAAGTACTGCATTTACGTGAACTTTAAGGTACCTTTTTGTTCAAATGATTTGTGACAAATTTCACATTTGAAGGGTTTATTACGATCGTGCACTGTATTTATGTGAGTTTTGAGGTTTTGTTTCAGTCCAAATGCTTTTTGACAAATGTCACAATCGAAGGGTTTGCTCCGTTCATGTACTCCATTTATGTGAGTTTTGAGGTTACTCTTGTATCCAAATGATTTGTGACAAATTTCACACTGAAAGAATTTTTTGCGATCATTGCGATCGTGAAATGTATTCAAGTGGGCTTCAAGAATACCCTTGTAGTTGAATGACTGGGGACAAAAATCGCATTTGAAAGATTTTCTTCTATCGTGTACCGTATTTTGGCAGTGAAACGATTCGTGACAAGCCATACATTGCTTCGATCTAATGCACTTGTTACACCTCGTACTGATATGCTCAGTTTTTGGCTTCTTACATTCGGAAAGTTCCAAACGGGGGTTCACATTGAAATGGCAATTTTTATAATAATCAAATCCTCTTTTTATCACGATTATCGGTGTCTTTTCATTTTGAATATCGGTGCGAACTTTGTTTTCTATTCTCGCCACAGGCTGAATACTTTGATTCTCAGATTTGGAGTCGGCCGACGATTCTTCTTCTGACTGATCCTGCAACGCCACAGCTTCTTTCTCACTTCTTGTCTAAAACGAATTTTGTTAACTAGTTGTCGATACAGACCCAAGTGGATATTTGTATTCAAATCGTTCGACTCACCGTTAACTCGCATGACGACAATATTTCACGATACCTCCACGAGTCCGCCGAGTCGAAATCATAATTTTCGAACCAGGTAACGATCGACTCCTCCTCCGCTCTGAAAAATTGTTCGAATTTTTACGTGTGAACTGTTCGAATTATTATTATCATCACAGGTATAAAAACGCATAAATAAAAAGTATCACCTAACTGCATCCTCTATGCTTTCCATCGTTCGCAATTGATATTATATCTGAATTTTCACTTTTACAGACGCAGAGAGAATATTTGAGGTTAAACTGCACCTCGATTTAAGTAGAGACTTGTTCTTTGGCTTAAGCGTGCATATTATTATTTTTAAACACTACCGAATTTGTAAACACGTAGAAAAAAGCCCCCCCGCTAACGATTCGTATATTAACGAGTGATCCCGCTTGCCGCGACTCGCAAGTCGCACCTATCACATTCGCTGCCTAGAATTTCCCCCTCCATCGTGTCTATCGCGACCATACGCGAGTTATGTTATGCCGCTCATGTGTCACATATCGTTCTCTGCGCGAAAAAGCTCGATTCGTGATCAAATAATTTTCTTCGTTTCTTCTTTTTGTCCGCGCAAGGATATGTTGATTTTTCAAGTCGAATAAATCCTTGAGTCATATTTTGGGCAGATTGATTCACGCATACGATTCTCGAGGTGAAGAAATTCACCAGAAATTCTTGCGTAATATTTCCGGTAATAAACATTCATTTTTGAATTTTTGATCGATGTGAGAAGAGGATCGAGGAGCTGAATTAAAATTTGCTACACAATTCGATTATAAATAAATCGGTTTATTCTAGTCATACATAAAATCGGTAGATAAGATGATTTATGAGTTAAAATTAGTAAAAACGAGATCGAGAGCCTAAAGTTCTTAAAAAATACACAAACAAAGATTGGATACTTGTCATTCACTCAATTCACACCAAAATTCACTTGTGTTTTTATCTTGTTGTTACATTTTACATTCTGCACTGGAATTCAATCTTCTTTATTCTTAAATGTTGCCATTTACCTGGTATCTGATAAACCACCTGCTCCGTGATTTTCACGTCGCTCTTTTCTGCTTCTCGACTCATTTTGGACTGAATCGTATGTATATGTACGTCAAATAATGAAAAAGTCACCGACACATATAGCACATAAACCTGACTGTTAATTAATGATCCAGAGAAATAATGATTTTACGTTCGAGTCGATGATTTAATTCTTATCAAAATTTATGTATGTACTTATGTAATTCTACACACCATAAATAGCAGGTATAGATACGCGTGAAAAACTCATTCTTTAAATACTCGAGATATCGGTATATAGATATTACTCGCGGCTGCACCGAAGCGAAAATAAGGTTGACATTTTTTTGAACTCGCACTTCTTACGATGATGTAATCTTATTACTGAAAATCTCATTAACATTGCCCTCCACGCCTACAAGTGACGTTCCGAAATGTGCAAAAGTTACAGTATAGTACTCCAACCTTTCGGTAAAAATGAGAAAAAGGTTTTTTGTTTTCAAATACTGATTACTCATAAAAAAGTATTACTACTGAAATTATTAATTATTCATCTGCACCTGTTCTCCGATGAATCGGATGGGAAATTTCGTTGATTTAAGTGACCGCAGTGAATGTATTTTTCGTTATCATAAATTTGACGTGGTAAGAAAAGTTCCTGGTAAGTAAAAAATGTCTAGCAACTTCAAACATTAAATTTTCATCGTATAAAGAAAAATTGCTTAATTTACACAAAAATCGAAGAAAAAAAATTTAAAGGGTTTTTAAAACATTGGTATTACGTCAGATTCGAAAGAATCTAATTTTCGTTGATGACATAGATATTATTTAGAGGAACAATACGGAAACCAGTAAATAACACGACTTAAACAAACTCTTACATTTATTTATATATTTTTTTTAAAAAACTACAATTACAAACTTTACTTATTTCATACTCAAATTTTGAGCAAGTCTTTCTGTTTCTTTTCGTCGAAAAGAATTATAATAATCATTCATCTTAGCTATATCATAAGGACAGCAAACGTATAAAACACAATATAAAAAAAAGGAGCTAAAAAGCTGATTGTTCACAGGCACTTTAAAAATCGTAGCGAGAAATCTTCTGCGTCGAGAGACCGCGCTATTATTTATTTACAAGTCCGTTCTCAATTTATTTTTATTGCGATAAAACGACATTGGAATGGGACTCCACTTCTGTATGCTCGTTTGGCCGAAAAACATGAATATGGCACTGCTCCAGAAACAGAAAAGTCCAATGAAAATCCAATTCAATAGTCCTTCATCGTTCAGCCATAAACTGATGTAATCTTTGAAAACGTTGACGTCCTGGAAGAAGAAAAAATTGTTTTCAACCGATTGCCACTTTGAAATTTAAAGCGCGCATTCTTCTTACCCAGTGAGACATCGCGATTATCGTGAACACGGTCATGATGTGATTGGCGGCCTCGGTCACGGCGATGAGAACGCCCGCGAAGTACGGGCTCAGATCCATGTGATTGATGAGGAAGCCGCTGGTCTGCAGGCTCGACAGCGCCGCGACGATCACCGACAGATACTGCCAGCTCGCGTCGTAGTCCCTCGCGCCCTGGTACTGCATGATCTTGAAGTAGATGCCGGCGACGGCCATGGGCACGCACGTGCCCACGAAATTGAACAGCTTGCGCGCCCTCGACGTGGTGAGGAAGCCGAGCTCGACGAGGACGTCGGACAGGGCGCCCGAGGCGGTGCCGATGAGCAGCGACCAGAGCACGGTCACGGTGGGCCTCGAGCTGCCCGCACCCTGGCCCGTGCCCAGCACTATGAGCTCCTTGGAGTGCAGGCCGAGCATGTGGGTGAAGTAGTAGGCCGAGTGCGAGACGACGAGGGCGATGACGGGCGTCGAGGTGAGCATGGCGCGCCACGGCACCCGTGGGCCCATCGTCATCACGGGCTGGACGCGGGGCTCGACGATCTCGACCTCGTAGTCGGCACCGAGCAGCCAGTACAGCGCCAGCCAGGCCGCGACGAAGCCGTAGATCGCGTAGTAGGCGTACATGCTGTAGGCCGGCCCCACCGTCTCGTCCATGAAGACGACGAAGAAGGCCGTGAGCATGCCCAGCCACCTGACGTTCAGCACCAGCGAGCCCACGCTGGCGCGATAATTCTCCGGCACCGAGCGGCCCAGCAGCTGATAGACGCAGGGCAGCACCGGCGCCGTGAACGCGCCGAACAGCGTGTGCCAGAGTGCCCGCCAGAGGTACGCATGGTCGGCGGGGAACTTCTCGTCGAGCTCCTTGGCGTCGCACACGACCCAGGCGAGATGCATGAGGGCGTTGCAGCCCACCGCGTAGTTCAGCAGGGACTTGGCCGACTGGTAGGTGGTGGCGAGCGCGGCGGCGATCGGCAGCGCCAGCACGTACGCGGCCGAGTAGTGGTAGAAGTTGTGCGCCTCGTTCTTGACCAGCTGGGTGTCGTTGCTCTGCGAGCCGGTGAACAGCAGGCCATAATGGAAGTTGGTCGTGTGATAGAAGTACCAGACGGCGATCGAGACGAGGCCGAGCTGGAGACCCGGCGAATTGTGATAGAAGCGCTTGCCCTCTGCGAACAATATCATTAAGCTCTCTGTTATATACTTGTCTTTGAACGATTTTTTTCATACGGCGCGCGACGAATTATACGATTTATATGTATGTTGCAATGTTTGTCAAGACTTCGCGCGGAGATAAAGATTATAAGCTGGCCATTCTGTACGCGCGCGATTGTCCAAGGTCAGCTGCGCTGCGGCGAGAGAGAATTAAGATGTATTATATAGTTGAAAAATTGCAACTACGAAATTCGACACAACCGAATCGCGCGTATATGACATTTAGGTTAGAAATAGGTTTTAAAGGACTCGCGCCCTTGCGAAAATTAAGGAAGAAAAATTTAAAACTGCACTTGAGATCAATTTTTTTCTAAAACTTTGTCGAGAAAATGCCCCCCGCGCGCACAGTTGTGTACGTTATACGCACACCGCGTGCAGATCACTTCGAACGGAATTCCAATTCAGCAGTTGTTTCTAAGTTTATAAGGATTACACTTTTTTTTTACGAGACACCTGATGATTTCAAAATTTACTCCTCGCAACCTTGATCACAGCTTCTCGAAAGGCATATATATACCCAGCAATCTTTACAAAAGAGGCACGCGTAAACTATGTAAATTCACTCGTGAGTATCAACTGTTCTCCGAACAATAAAACCTTTTTTTGTTCATTCAATTTCTTATCGCGCGGGGCGTCATTACCTTTCACTTGGTAAACCACCCGTTGATCCATTGTCTTGAAATTCTTTGTCGCAGCCGCGCGTACTCCTCCACCCGACGGGATCGTCCGCTCGGCTCGGCGGCTCGTTAACGTTTAGTAGGACGGTATAGTATGTAGTAGCGCCGAAAAATTTTTTGGCGACCGATATTAATATTTTGCCTCGGTGACGTAACCTTTTATCGGCAGAAACCCGTATTGTAAGTATTTACCCACACGCTTATTCCCCGCGACTATACAGACTTATAAATTTGCCGGCGTGTGTGCGTAAAGTCCCCGGCAGCAGACTCAAAAAAAGTTTTGGCTAAAGAACATAAAGAACTGCTGCGGCCTTTTGAAATTCGACGATGCGCGATCCCCCGCGTGCTCCCACCACAAAGAACTATTTTAGTAGGAGAGGGGAGTATTCGTATAGTTTAAATTTGAATTGTATGACTAGCCGTTGTTTATTTATTTTTGTTCTACCTTAGTTATTAATATGTTAGTAAAATTCAGCTTGTCAAATCATGTTAACATTAATTTTTAGCAATTAAAAGTGGCATTTTTTGCTAGAAAATTAATAGATCTGGTGCATAAATAAAAAATATTAATTAATTGGGAACTGTATAATTATTACATTTTTTATGTTCGACTTGAGAAATGCTTTTAATTCGATTTTCAAATAATTTGACAATTTTTCGTTCACGCGTTACCAGTTGCAGTCGCGTATTGACATGACGTCACGATTCGGTCACGCGTTCAGTAGGTAAAACCAACGAACTCCACAGCAGAATACAAAACCACCTCTCAATGTTTTGATTACTTTAACCTCTTGTCAAGTTTTTAGTTTACATCGTATGAATAGTTGCTTTTTATTTCTGTATTAAAAATAGTAAGTATGTAAATAATAGTTAAAGATCAGTACGGGTTGGTTTATGGTTAACTTCGTGCATAGAATTATGTATTATAAATTCATGTGGAGTGAACGAGCAGCTTCTCGTTTGTGTATTTTTATTGTGTACCAGTAAAGTTTAAATGTGAAAATTTACAAATAATACATCAGCTGCAATTATTACAAGAAATCTGTTGGAATATTTTTAACAAGTAAATTATTACTTTTCAGGTCAATATAAAAAATGGATGTATCTAATGATTCTAATGGTCTTGATAACAGCGGTTATGAGAATGGAGGTTTAAATGATGCAGAAGCACAGTTCGAGAGCGATGAAGAAGAATTGACATCTGATAAGGCTTTACAGGTGCTAGAAAGTGCGTGGCTCAATGAAAAATTTGCTCCAGAGCTCTTGCCTCACCAGCAACTATTAGTCGAGTGCATGGTACAACAAATCAAACACATGGAAGAAAATGTCCAAAGGTATTATTATTTTATAGAGCAATTTACCGGTATTCGATTCAAACTTACATTAAATTGTTATACATTTTAGGCTTACTAAAGGAGACATTCGCATTAACATTCACACAATGGAAATATGTAGAATAAGATTCATCATATCGAGTTACTTGAGAAAAAGATTGGATAAGATTGAAGAATTTGCCGTACATCTATTGAAAGAAGACGCGAAGCGCACTGCCGACGAGAAGTACATGACAACCGCCGAGGCGCAGTTCGCAAGAGAATACATCACGAACATTGAAAAATTATTCGACGCGGTCGCGCTGCAGCACGTGCCGCCGAGATGCGCCAATTTCGATCTCGACGCGATATCCACGCAACCGAACCTGAAGAAGCACGTGTTCGCGCGAGCCAACAAAGACATCCCGACCATCTTGATCTCCGGGGTGCACGAGATGGAGGTCAGCTTCGACAAGGGCTCGCAGCACATCATCCAGTACAGCGCCATCGCTCACCTGGTGAAAGACGGCAGCGTCCAGTTGATATAAGCCAACAACAGCTATTATTATCGCCCTCGATCGGGGGCGCCTGTTATATAGATCGAATTTCGTATTGTAAATACGCGTTAAATTTGTAAATTTTTTATATCGTACTTAAGCTCATTAAAACTCTTTTTTTTTTTTTTACATTTACAATAACATTTCTATCTTGCTTCGTAAAAGATATACATCGACCAACGCGCGCGCGCACACAGTAAACGACTAACATTAAAAACCTTACGGGCTGGAACAACGACAGAGAAAAGTTTAACTACGTATATTTACAGGAAAATTGACTTATTTACACAAGAACCACACACAACACTAGAGTCATCGACATCTATATATATGTATCTCTGCCTCAGGCGCACGACTTTCCATCGTTCATTATGTTCTTGCCGTCCTCGCAGAGGCAGAGCTCCTTCACGTCCGTGGTGACGTTGACGCTGTTGCCGGGCCTGTTGCTCACCATCACGGGGGTCCGTGTGCAGAACTGCCTGCAGCCGCCGTTGTTCAGCGCGCACGCGTTGTCCCGGGCCACCGGCTGCGAGCTCGCCGCGTAGAGCTTCACGCCGGCGATCGGCTCGGCAGCAGCAGCGCCTTCCTCGCGCACGGGCAGCAGCTCGAGGCCGGCGCGACCCGTGCGCTTGTCGAAACGCCAGACGCTGCCGAGGCTCGCCGCGTACACGTGACGCTCGCCCACCGTCAGCGAACGAAATCCCAGCAATCCTCCTCCATCGTCGTCGTCGTGGTCGTCGCCTAGGCGAAGATCGAAGCTCTGCAGGTCGCCGCCGTCGTACTGGGCGTGATAGACTCGGCTGCCGTTGCGGCCCAGCCAGTAGAGTCTCGCCTCGAGTCGATCGCAGGCCAGGCCCGTCTCGTTGACGTCGCGCCAGTCGCGCACGTACTCGACCCTCGTGCCGTGCGAGCGATAGATGTAAGCCTGGCCCTTGAACAGCACCGTGAAGAAGTAGTAGGCCCGATTGGGATCGAGGGCGATGCTCACCACCTGGCCCTGATTCGCGCCGAAGCTGCGCAAGGTCTTGATCAGGTGTCGTCGGCTCGTTGATAATTGGCCGCTCGTCGTCGGCCTCATCACGGCGATCTCGTGGCCGACGTTGGTATCCTGCTGTTGCGACCGTTGCAGGCCACAATTGTTGTCCAGGGTGTGATAGACGTCGCCGGTTATCCAGTCGTAGGCCAAGCCGCGCACGCACTTGTTGCGTCCGGCCATCACGTAGGTGAGCTGCTGCTGCTGCTGCTGGGACCGCTCGGATTGCTGGAGATTCACCAGGTGCAGACCGGCCTCGTCGCTGAAGGCCATCCGCGACGAGTTGTAATCGTAATCGAAGTCGACGAGCTGCTGCTGTCGGCCGGCCTTGCGCACCAGCGGATGTATCTCGATGGGCAGCAGGGCGTCGGTGAAGGCCTCTCCAGCAGCAGCGGCTGCTGCGCTCCGATCGTCCCGCAGTATACGGCCGCGCGCGAAATCGCCCCGCACGTAGAGCAGATAGTCGCCGAGCGGCTCGCAGCTCATGAGATCGGGCCCGAGCCTGTGGCCGAGGTAGCAGGCGCACGAGCGGCCCCCGTTGCGACGCAGCAGGCAGAGCTGCTGGCAGCCGCCGTTCGCGCGGCCGCACGGATTCGCCGGCAGTCGCGGATCGACGCGGCTCGACGAGACTCGTATCAGTCGCGGCTCCTCGAAGTCGATCTGGCGCGTCTCGTCGCAGACCCCGGGACTGACGATCCGGCTCGTGTCGCTGCTGGACGCCGCCGACGCGCCGAGGGCGCAGCTCCACAGGCCGCGCCTGCGACCGCTGGCCTCCCGCAGAGTCCTGGTGAAGAGCAGCCGATTGGCCCTGGGATCGACGGCGAGGCTGCTCGTGGCCTCGCTCGACAGCTTGGCGACGACCTGGCGCCGCCGGCCGTAATAGTCGCAGCGGGCGATCTGCGCCGAGTCGGCGTAGTAGATCAGTCGATTGAGCCGGTCCAGGGCCATCGCGGCGAGGCTCGGATCGATCACGACGCGCTCCGCGCCGCTGCCGTCCATTTGGGCTTTGAGTATCTGCGTGATCGATTATTATTGATTTGATTAGATGCAGAGAGGTGAGTGCAATTAGCGTGGATTAGAGCGCGAGATATGAGTCAGGGTCGCGTCGCTATATATGTAGGGGTATTTACTATTAGACTAATTTTTTAATTGAGAATGTTAAACGCTTCAAGATTACCCTCGAAGATGTTTACAAAGAGTGTTAGAAAGGAAATAATAGCACGATGTGGTTCCATTAATTTCTTTGAAACTCAACTTCAGAAATTAAAATCTGAATAAAATTGAACAAAAGTGTTTGAAAATTTTATGAAATGTATACAAATTTATTAAGGTTTTTTCCAACTTGAAGTATCAGCTGATTTTTTGAGTTAAAAAAACAATTTATAAACTACAAGATTATGAAAGTTTTTGAAAATGTATAATAGCTGTGCACAAATTTCATTTCCATCGGGGCACAAACTTTTATACACTTTTATACTCTTCATTTTGGGCACATAAAAGTTTATGAGAGTTTAAAATTGTTTTTTTAACTAAAAAAAAAACAAATCTGAACTTCCTAGTCAGGTAAAATATTTAAAAATAAATGTAACTTTTCAAGATTTTATAAAAGTTTATAAAACACTTTTGTACACTTTTAGTGGGCTTTTAATTTAAACTCAAAACTGACTGAAATTTACAGCTGAATATTGATACAATTTTTTTAATTTTGAAATAATTTTATTAATTATTTTGAAGTGAAACGAAAGAACAGCCCTTGACCTTTTATAAACTTTTATAAATTTTTACAAGCTTTGAACTTTTATTCTTACTTCTTGACTAAAAAAACCAACCAAACTTTCTAGTTAGACAAAATATTTAAAAATTAATGTAAATGTTATAAATTTCTTAACTTTTATAAACTTGGAATTGATTGAAATTTTCAAAGTGAACATTTATTGAACATTGAACTGATTAAATTGGAAAACTATTTTAAACTGAAATAAAAGGTCGTGAGTTGTGTTTTTAACTCAAAGCTAAGTAAACTTACTAGTCTGACGAAACAATTAAAAAATGATTCAACTTTCATAAGCTTATTCATAAAATCTTTCAAAAACACTTGTGTTTATTCAGTTTTTAGTTTCGATTCAAAACTAGCTGAACTTCCTGGTGAAACCTGAATTTTTGACACTCCATTTCCGTAGTTGACTATAACTCACCGAATCGGATCTCTGCAGTATGAACATCCATCCGGTCGCCGAGTCCAGTGCCAGGTCCGCGGGACGCGTCAGATCGGCCAGCGCCAAACCGTAGCCCCGACCCTTCAGATCGAAGATCAGCAGAGTCGAGGCACGCCCGTCCAGAGCGTAGAGATTCTCGGCCAGGTGGTCGACCGCCAGCGCCACGGGATCCCAGTCGCGTGGAACGCTGTACCTGTTGGCCGCGTACCTCGGGCAGAGCGACTCGATCCAGCTGGAGTTGTTGGCGCGCCAGAAGATGCAGGGCGGCTCGGCGACGAGCCGCGCGCGGCCGCCCTCCCGCTGCTGCAGCTGGAGCATGACGGCGAAGGCGCCGATGCCGCTGAACGACCTGGCGACGATGCTGCGATTCCGTAAGCCATGAGCGCTGCTGCCGTCGAGATCGACGAGCCACAGGTCGCGCTCGTCGCTGATCAGCACGTCGTCGCCCCGCGAGCTCTCGTCTGCACACACGCGCGCGCGGATACGAGAAGTAATGCATGAGTAATTCATTCAAGAATTTTCCTTATCTATCTGTGTACTTGCCGGTAAATATGACGATCAAGGTGACTACCAGTGCCAGGACGAAGCAGCCGAAGAGGACGCCGAGTATGAAGCAGGGCTTCCTGGCCAGCAGTCGGCACCTGGCGCAGTACGAGTCGTCCTCGATCACGCGAATCTCGTTCATCGCTTATGATAATTAATGAATAAACGATCACTGCATGCTAAGAATTATTACACATTCACATAAGGCGCGGGCTCGGCCGTCGTGGTCGATCGTGCACGAGCGTAGACGCGCGACTAAGAAGTCAAAAATTTCTCAGCTGCACTACTTACGCGCGTCGTGATAAGAGAGAATTGAGTCACTCACAATAACGTATATATATATACGATGGCACATAGGCGTGTATTGTTCGCCGACAGGTGCCAAAACGCCTTTGAGATATGTAAATAACGCTCTAATCTTTCGCGTGGGCAAATTTCAAGTCCGTTCGAGACGCGACGACGACGCGCACACACGCAGGTATACCATTTTCTAATTCGGAACGAGAATAACACAGTACGTATGACTTGAATGAGCTTATTTGGAAGTTTAGATATTTATTGGTTGAAAAAAACAAAAAGAATTTTGACGTGAAACGATTAGATCGCTGTTTATTACTATGTTCAAATACCATCAACATTTAAATACAAGAACAATTTTTTTTATAATGTATCGATACTAACGCACTTAAGTGACGACAATACTAGCTTGAATTTTTTAAACATAACACAACTACTTTTAATTTAAAGTAGAAAGAACAACATTAACTACACGCAGTGACAAACAATGCAAACAATTCGATAAATACGCACTTAATTGCTACGAGTCAATTTAGAACATTTTAAATATTTCTACTTTTAAATCAAAAAGTACAATAGACAACGTTAATTATACGCAATGACAAACGATGCAAACAATTCGATTAACATGCACTTAATTGCTAAGAGTCAAATCGGAAAACTTGAAACAATATTTACTTTTAAATCAAAAAGTACAATAGACAACGTTAAGTATAATCGAAGGCAAACGATGAAAAAAAATCGATTCTGAAGTAATATCAGAAATCCAAGAAAAATAATTCAAAATAAAATACAAATAATAATTATAATTATAATTATAATTATAATTATAATAAAAATAATAATAACAATGACTTCTCATAATGCCACTAGATCAGGATCGGCATTTTCATCTGCACTTTCTTCGCCATCTTCATCTTCCCTGTTTTCTACCTCTTCTTCGTTCTCTTCCTCGTTCTCTTCCGGAATCGAAGATGAAGGGACTGCAGTAGAATTCTTAGCTTTCTTAGCTATTGGAGGATTTTTATTTTTTCCCCCGGGTTTATCCATAGAGAACAACTTTTTCAGATCTTCTATCGTTAATTTGTGACATTTATTTTTTGATAACACATTTGTTGCTACTAGAAGTTTAGAGTCTTGAAGTTCCTTTATCTTTTCTTCAATTGTATCTTTACAAATAAATCTATGACATATAAATTTTTAAGATTTTGATGGAAAAATAATTATTAAATAATTTCAAAAAATATTAAAATAATCAATTCATCAGCTTACTTGTATATTTTTACATTGTTTGCCTGTCCAAATCTGTAAATACGATCTTGTGCTTGGGTTTCCCACTGAGGATTCCAATGTAAATCTACTAAAATCAAATTGTTCGCACCAACTAAATTTATTCCACATCCACCAGCGGTTAGCGATAATAGCAATGTATTAAGATCATCATTGGAGTCATTGATTCTATCGACAATATTCTTAGAAAAAAATTCCAATTATAACATTAAATATACGAATATTATTTACTACTTGTGGGATTTTAAATCATTACCTGACGTTCTCTCACATCGGTCGATCCAAAAAATTTGGCAAATTTAGCTTGAGGTACTATTTTTTCCAAAAACTGACCAATTAAGTTCAAGAAACCTGTCCATTGTGAAACAACTACTACTTTTTCTCCATTGTTGAGAACTTCTTGAACTTTAGATAGTATAGCTTTAACCTGAGGAAGATCAATTTATAGATTAAGTTACCATATCTTTTTTGAGAATAGCGTAGTTCAAAAAAAAAAGTATGAAGAGCAAAGAGGAAGCTTACTTTTGAACTTAATCTCATTTCAGCAAAAACTGGATTAGAGCGCGACAATACTTTTCTAACCATGCGTTCGTCAATATCTTCACTATCGTCCTCGTCTCCAGAATCGCTTTCATCCAAAACATCTTGCAAATTAGATAACATAGATTCATTGGCTCCTCTTTCATCATCGTTTAATTCATCTGGTTCAATCATCATTTTTGCTAATGATGGATGACAGCATACCTGTCTTAATCTCAACACAAGAACCAAAAGTTCAGTATGACCCACTCTATAAGAATGTGACATAAGAAGTTTCATAAGTTTGCCCAATTTCTTTGGTATCTCTGAAAATGCAAAAATTTATGTAAATCATCAAAATTTCAATTCTTATTTTTTAGTTTATAAAAAAAAGTCATCAATTACGTTGTTCAAAAAGACCAGGATTCCTGTTGTAGCAACCATAAGCGTCTCCTTTTTTCTTATTTAAAAATTCATTGAGAAACTGTTGCGAAAATAATAAAAGCTTATGATATAGAGCTTTTTCTTGTATATCTAATTTTACTTCTATGATCTCTGATTGTTTTTCGGGTAGCTCTGGCACAGCATTTTTCATTATCAATTCCTCTTTTGTTCTCCTCAACATAAGAGCTTTTGTAAGAACAGCTAGTCTTTTATTGCCATCTTCACTTTCATTGGAAACCCAACTTTTCCAAGTAACCCAATCATCAAACGGTTTACATTGTAAAAATTTCAATAAAGCATAAAAGTCATCAGCTTTGTTTTGAATGGGAGTACCGGTAAGTACCCACTTGTGCTTTGATGTCAACTCACAAACTGCCTTACACACCTTAGTTTTACAATTTCGAATGTAATGAGCTTCATCCAAAATCACCCTTTCCCAGTTAATCTTAAATAATCGAGAGTCTATAGTTTTTCCTGCTAGTACTTGATTAACATATTCTGCAGTAACTGCATGGTATGTTGTAACAACAACATCGAATTTGCTTAAAATTTTAGAGCTTCGCTGTTTATTAACTCCATGGAATACAAAAGAATTCATAAAGGTGCTTTTACAGCATTTAGATACTTCATTATCCCATTGTTTTACCACAGATGCTGGACACACAACCAATGTACCTCCATCATATCCTTAAAAGAAAAAGTGAATGAAATAAAACGAATCATCAAAAAATAAGTATTTTCATTACTTGTTCATACTTTCTTTAATTGTTGTGGGAAGTCCCCAATCTTCACCGTCGCTGTCATCATCATCATTTGTATCAACAGCATTTTTCTTTTTTTCACTTTTAGAAGACAATATCAATGAAATCATTTCTATTGTTTTTCCCAAACCCATGTCATCAGCTGTAAAAACAAAATAATTAATTTGAATGTCTATAAATTAGACTGTGTATAGATGCTTTGAGCAATGATTATGCACCAACCGAGAATACCACCGCTTGGTTTTTGAGTTTCTCTCCATAGAAGCCATTTTAAAGCTCTTTTTTGATGAGGCATAAGACGAACTCTCAAGCCAGAAGGATTTTTATCTACAGAATTTGTAGGTCGTGATTGAAGCTGCACATGCAGAGATTTGATGCAATCACTAGTCACTGATCGTTGATGAAAATAGTCAGCCATGCGTTTTTCTCCAAAACCTTGCAGAGAAAAGTTAGCACGAGGCTTATCTAGAATAGTATTAATGTCAAAGTTTATGTTGTCATCAGGATTTGCGAAGATGCTTTCATCAAAATCTACATTGTATGTATTGTATTATCTAATTCTTCGTCATCAGTGTCTTCAGAGAAATCTTCTTCATCACTATCATTATCAATAGGACTGGATTCATTCAGCTCAGATGATTTTGAACTTGATCCACAAGTATTTTGGCTCACTTGTGTTATATGAGAAGGACTTGCTTGAGCTAGCTGAACATTTCTAAGAGCATTATTTTCATGAACATCCTTAACTGATAAACGTTTTAAAACTTTTCGAGGTGTGGCATAATCTACTTGGAAATAATGGAGATAAAATTGATATATTAATGCTTATTAGGATAAAAAAGGTGGTGTATAGATATATATAATTAATGATATAAAAAATCTACAAAAATATAATTGTATCAAAAGTCATTTTTTTACCTTTATTGCAGTTTTGATTTTCATTATTGGAATCTTCATCCAAGTGCCTTTTTCGAGAATTACCATTTTGATTAATTTCTGAAAATTCAAAAATTTTAAATTAATGATTTAATTTCTGTTGCAACAAACAAGATTAAAATCGATTAATACCTGAAGATGACCACATGTACTTTGGAGATATTGTAAAAGTTGGTTTCGGAAGAATCATAGGAATTGATTGTGGATCAATTTCAGGACTTGCTCGTAGATTAATCAAAGGACTTTGTTGTGGATGAATTTTAGGACTAGTGAGTGGATGAATTTTAGGACTTAGTTGTGGAAGAATATTAAGATTTGGTTGTAAATGAATGTTAGTATTTAGCTGAGGAAGAATGTTAGGAATTGGTTGTGGTTCAGGACTTGGTGGTTTTATTAAATCACTATTATTAGGTGAAACAGAACATTCGGCGTGCAATATGTCTAGTTCTGGAAATTCGTCCAGCAAATCGGATATTGTAGTAGGTAATTCATCTGGTATATCTTCATCTTGTTCTTTCTCAGTGGTAGATGATCTAATGAAAAAAAATTAAATATTTCAATATTGTTTGGCACGAGTATTAGATATTATTGCAACAACTTTTTACTTCAAAAAGGTATCCAAATCAAAATCAAGATCGACTTCACTGAGTTTGGGTTCCAATTTTTTGTAAGTCGATAGAGGTGATTTTTCAACCGATCCAGTTTTTGCTGCAGAAGCTCTATCGACAACTGGTTGTTTGGCAGGAGTTTGTTTGACAACTTTAACTTTGGTCGCCTTTGATTGTTTTGACGGGGGCTCAGAAAGCCCTTTGGTATTTGCCATTCTTTTGGCAGTTTTTGATCTGAAAACAGATACCGATTTTATTTTTTGTGCTACCCCAAGGGTTTTCACTCTCTAGGAGCAAAATATACTATTATGGATAGCCAAATAAACATAAATATGAGTTCGGGTGTAATTGCGAGATCGAGAAAAGCAACAACAAATCGAGACGATGGAGATAATAATGCGCACTTACCTCGTTTGAACCATCTTATCCGAATAGACGATCGACAATTGATAAGCGAGACAGATTTTTTTTATAATGCAATAGAGCGATTAGCGTAGAATAAAGCGATTGTTTAGTAGAATAATAAAGCTGATGAAATTGATGAGATTGATGTTTATGCCCATTACGTTACCACTTTGAGTTCGACGGACAGAGCTTCACGAATCACAACACACACACGTGCGGAGAGACAGCGACCTTACTCGCATGAACGCCAAGCAACAACTGAACGATGCGAATATGCGATGACTCGTGTCGCGACGCGAAACGCTTCATACGCATTACTTGGGAAAAATGAAAATTCCCGATAAGCGCCGGAACTCGATGCGCCTTTGTTTTAATCACCAGACAATCGAACGGGCGCTAAAAGGGTTGCCACGCTAAATGTACCTATGTGGATAAGTGGCGCCAACGTGACGGGAGCGTGTTTACCTATTATCGAGTTTGAAATGACAGCGGCTGTCAGAATTTCTTTCAGAAATGTGAATGTTGTTGTCGAACTTTTGGGCTCGGGTAGGTAATGCACTTTTTTAATTAATTTTTGGAAAAGTCGCATTTCGATCAAGACGAAATTATTAGTTTTTCAATAAAAAAAAAAGGGAATATGCGCAAAATGTAGCGGCGGTAAGATTAACAATCACTGTGTAAAAAGAGCCAAGTACGACATTATTTATCACAGCTATGAAAAAATGTAATTAAAACGTCGAATACGGATGTTATTTTAGCAAAAATTGAATTTCAAAAATTGTCGAATGATTTCCTTTGTAGGGGATCAATGGAAGTGGTTGTCCTAGTGGACACGCACTCGCGCTCGGTCTCTTTTTTGGGAACAGACCAGGAACTACAGGAATTACTTGAAAAGATACGATATTTTTTTCCAAATTACTTTATTTCACAGGGGCATAGTTCATATGTCCGTAGTATATATTTTTCAGTCAATTTAATGATAACATTTACTTTTTAGTTTTTTATCAAAAATACTTAAGTATTATTTACAGGAAGAATTAAATTAGCTTCTACATCATATAACTTTATAAATATCAATAATAGAAACAAACTCTTATCGAATAGAATCATCTCAAATTTGTACATCAACAAATTATAAATGTCCAACTACAAAATAACTAATATTTACATAATATTGCAATAGTAATAATAGTAGTAATAAAATTGAGTTTATCACAAGTCACGTTTAATCGTAATAAATTTAAGCTTCACTTTTCAGTACCGGAGTGGTGAACTTTTTCGTTGCTATTGGCATTTTTTAAGCTACCATTACTTTTTACATCTACGGCATCGATGAACTCCGAGTCGGAATTGTCAATTTCTTTGTTGCTACCGACACTCTTCGCACTGACATTGCTGTGCACCTCAACAGAGTCATTCATTTCGGTATCATAATTTTCAGTTTCTTTGACACTATCTACGCTCATTACACTCTTGTTACTCTGTACGTCTACGGTATCGGTAAATTCTGAATCAGAATTATCTACACTTTTTTTATTATCTACATTTTTCACACCGCCATTATATTGTGTTTCTACGGCGTGAGTATTTTCAGTCATTGTTTCTGTTTTATTGATAATTTTATACATCTGAAACATGGGAAATATTTTGTAAAAATTGATCTTCAACTTTGACGCACAATAAATAATGATAATTATTACCTCTTGGGCATCCTTCTTTAATTTCTCATACTTAGTCTCTCCCATTTGTTTGGCAAGCTTTGTAAATAAACTATTTTCGTTCTGAAGCAGAACATGAGGATGATCGTACTCGATCACTCTACCATCGTCGATAACGAGCACGCGATCGTTATCCAGCACGGAGTCCAATTTGTGCGACACCGTTATGACAGTGCAGTCCGAGTACTTCGAGCGAATCGTGTTTCGCACGAGCGCATCTTTTTCTGGATCGACGCTTGCCGTGGCTTCGTCCAAAATGATGATTCGCGTATGTTTGAGGATCGCTCGAGCCAAGCACAAAAGTTGTCGTTCGCCAGCACTGAAACGTTAACGAGCATGTACAATCTACGATTCGTATTGCGACTTTTGTCGGCTTGTTGTTACCTCAAGCCCGAACCGCTGCATTCTATTGGATGGTCCAGAGGCTCGCCTTTGTTGCATTTAGCACCCTCGAGAGCGGTCCACAATTGAACATCGTTGAATTCGTGAAATGGATCGAGATTGTCCCTGTAGGATGCCGAAAAAAGCACGGTTTCTTGAGGGATAACGGTGATTCTCTTTCTCAATTCGTACAGTGGAACCGAGCTGATGTCAATGTCATCGATAAGCACTTGGCCTTCTCCTTGAGCAAGTCTAAACAAAGCTGAAATTAAAGAAGATTTCCCAGCTCCTGTTCGTCCAACAATTCCAATCTGTAAAAAAATACAAAAATTATATTTAAAACGTGAAAATATTTATTCTGGCGTTTATATTCCTTAATCACTAATTCATTTTCAAGGTCTACTAAATATTGATCCAATATTACCTTCGAACCAGCTTCTATGGTGAAATTGACATCTCTCAATGCAAAATCTGCATCATCAGCGTAACGCAGATTGTAATTCTTGAATTCGATTTTGCCTTCACTCGGCCAATTATTAGGCTTTATCGCTGTCAACGCTTTCTCGTCGATTTCTTCCTGCTCCAAATCTGTGAATTGTAAAATTCGTTCCACGCTTGTCATTTGCGTGGCTGTTTCTGCAGATTGACGAATGCCACGCTGCAGCATACCACACAGCATAAGAACCTGATGAAAGATTATTCAAGACAATTTATTAATTCCCAATCGACCGAGAACCACTTGGTAAAATTGACGTTTTACCTGAGTAATTATAAGTCCAACTTCACCCGCAAAGGTATCAGGACCACTTATGAGAAGAAACAGGATAACACTGGCCACGACTCCACAAGAAACGAGATCGAGCCACAATCCAAAGGCTGAAGAAACAACGATGTGCAAATAATGGGCGCTCGTGTGCTCGTTCTGCAGGGTATCGAACTGCTTGGAAATAAACGTCTGAGCTCGATTCGATCTTATCGTTACCATGCCCTCCAATGAGGAAATAGCATGAGAAAACACAGGACTTTTTGCTGTAACAGAAAAAAGATTAAAAATAATAAATATTTCATAAACTTGAAAAAATGTCAAACAGATTATTCCACCAACCTGCCCCTTCTAATCGTTTAATGCCGTAAGCAATAGGAACGTAGAGATTACGAATTTTTAAATAAACAATAGCCGCTGCGATCAGTGGCAGTATTGACCACCACTTGACGATAAACACTTGAAATAATACACCCAAAATAATGGAAAATACTTCGATTGACTCGTGTAACGTTAGAGGTAATGTTTCGTCCATACTTCCGGTATCCTTCGAGAATCGATTAAGTATTCTTCCTGTAACAAAATAATTAAGATGGGTTCGGCGTTGAAAAATTTTAAATATTTAATTTCGACTTCTTACCAGATGACTGCTTATTGAAGAAACTCAGAGGTGCTTTTAAAACGCACGAGAACATTTCATTATGAATTTTCCTACTAGAATTCATGCAGACTGTATACAACAGTAGAATTTTGCTGATTGTTGTCAAAATACAAAAAAACAGTATGCTTCCATATATCATTAGAGACAAATCCATCTCCATATATTTCGGCTCTTCTTGTGTAGAATTAATCATCGATTGATTCAAGTACGACGAGTTATTATTTATACTCGTCACAGTAGTCGACAATAAATCTTGAATTAAAGTCGTACTCTCTGTTACATTTAATGTGGGAGCCTCAGTCACATTAGCTGAAAGAGTAAAACTGCTTTCAGTATTTACAGCATCTATAGTGCTAGCTACAGTACTAGTGGTTTGATTTTTTACAACGTCTATAATAGCAGTGGTGGTTTGGTCTCTTATAACGTCCATAATCGTACTCGAGGTTTGATTTTCTACACGATCTATGATATTTCTGACGGTTCGATTTTTTACTGCTTCGATAACAGTACCGGTGATTTGACTCGTTACAGTATCAGTAGTAATATTGTTAGTTTGATTTTTCATAGCATGTTGGGCTAAGTAACTCATTCGAATCTCTTCATTTTTTGTCCTGAAAAAAAAAAGATTATAATTTTGAACATATTCACATTAAGAAACTGAATACAACTTCGTGGTCTTACCAATAAGCCAACCAGTAATCAGAGCCACATCTGACGATTTGTGCGATGAAAAAGAACAAGAACGTAAGCCCGAGTAAAAAATCCGAATTTCCAGTTCGGAAGTAACGTAAAAATATCGAGGACTTCATTTTCCCTTTAGCAATGAGTTCTTCAGTCTCTTGTGGATCACCTTTGTCATCGTTTTTCGATGGTTTCAGTGTAATATGATCAGACTTATTGTTCAAGTAAGTGTTCTTTTGATTGTTGATATTTTCGATCACTTTCGAATTATCAGTCTTTTCTCGATCGCCGCTCGACAATTTCAACAGTTCCAACTCTTTCTCAGAAAGGCTTGATAATTTTCCTTGCATTTCTAGCGTACCCTATGAATTCGATAAAAAAAATAACGGATTAGAACAAATATATGCGTATCGATAAAGGAGGAACTCGAGAGAACTCACATTTTTAATTAAAAATATGGTATCGGCCTGCCTCAGGCACTGCATGTTGAACGTCACGATGATTCTGGTGTTATCTTTTAAAAATCCATTGATACAATCGTTGATTATGTGCTGCGCGACCGTCGCATCTACCGACGATAGCGGATCGTCGAATACGTAGATGTCCGCCTGTCTGTACACGGCCCTGTAAGCGAAATCGATCGTGTGATGATTACAATTGTCCCGCGAGTTGCGGCAGAAATTTTCCATAGGCGGAACACGCGCACCTTGCCAAATTTATCCTGGTACGCTGTCCACCGCTGAGATTCGTGCCCTTGTCCTCGACCAAAGTGTCGTCCCGCAACGGCATGGTTTCCAGGTCGCGCTCCAGTGCGCAGCATCGGATCACCGACTGGTAGCGTGCCTCGTCGAAGCGCTGATCGAAGACGATATTCTGCCTGATCGTACCGGGGAACAGCCATGGTTTTTGAGAAGCGTAAGCGATGGTGCCCCTGATCACGAGACCTCCCAAAGATTCGCGCAACTCGCCGAGCATCGAGTAAATCAACGTTGTCTGTCGAACGATACGTACACGCGAATTTATAAAAATACGTATTATCGCAAAAAAAAAAAATAATATGAATTTCGTCGTTATACTTTTCCGGAGCTCGTGGGTCCTATTATGGCGTGCAGCTGCTTCGGAGTTATGTACATGGTGACGTTGTGCACGGTATTGGCGATGCGCTTCTTCGTCCAGGAGACCGTCATGGAATTGATCGATATGCTGGCGTTCTCCTCCGTGGACAGGGTCGGCGCCTTGATCTTGATCTCCTTGACGGTGAGAAATTTCTCGATGCGCTTGACGGAGACCCGCGCCTCCACGGCGTTGGCCACCGCCCGGGGAAAGTTGTACGCCCAGAGATTCTGCAGTATCGTGAAGTACGCGACCATGGTGAAGACCTTGTCGGCCGTGATCGAGCCGCCGATCAGCGCGTAGGTGGCGATGGTCAGGAAGAGGCAGGTGCGATCGACGAAGGCGTTCGACGATATTATCACGCCGCGCAGATAGGACATGTAGGAGATGACGTCGATCTCGTAGCTGCGCGCGCGCGACACGATGTACTCGAAGGGCCGCTCCCAGGCGTACATCTTGATCACCTGGATGCCGTGAACGAGCTCGGCCATCAGTCGCACCCGCTCGTCGGTACGCGCCGCGATCCTCTTCCTGTACCGCGTCGTGATCATGCCCGCGCAGACCTGCAACGGCACGGTGACGAGGGCCATGGTGAGCACGCCCGCCAACGCCGAGATCTGCACCTTGTCCCAGACGAGGTAGCCGATGCAGCAGGTGGCCAGCGGCGTCAGCCAGACGTAGTGCAGATACATGAAGAGCTGGTCGAAGCGGGCCACGTCGTTCGACAGCAGATTGACCATGCGGCCCGAGGTGCCGCTGTTCACCGCCGTCGTGGCCAATCTCAGGGTCTGCAAGAAAAATCATAAGTAAATATATACAATCCGTCGCGAACGCAAAAGTCATACGAATGATGTACCTTGCGGTGTACGAGGGCCGAGCAGGCGATCCTCAGCCGCATGCCGAGCCTCAGCGTGCCCAGATCAATGTGGTGCTTGAGAAAGCAGTGCAGGAACGTCGCCGAGATCAGCAGCGCGGCGTAGCCGTAGGCCTGCTGGACCGTCGTCACGGAGCCCCTCTCGAAGTACCGTATGAGCCAGCCCAGCGCCACGGGCTGCAGTATCCTCAGGCAGTTGAGCAGCAGCATCGGCAGGGCGTAGAGCGCGTACGACCAGCCGAACACCCTGCAGACGGGCCGCGACAGTCGGGGCTTCCTCTGGCGCGCGCGGGCCTCCTCCAGCTCCTCGCGCCAGTGTCGCTCGAGGCGGCCCGCCAGCGGCTCGCTGTGGTCGCTCGGCAGCGCCGCGTACAGATCCTGCCGGCCCAGGTCGCGTCGCTTTCGCTGCGAGCGCTTGACGAGCTTGCCGAGCCATCTGCATATAAGATTTCGAATGATGTTATTATTATCGTTTTTTAAAAAACCGTTATTATTGCGCTATTGTTGTATTTTATTATTTGCGATCGATCGAGTATTATACACGAACGTGGTAACGAAATCACGTGCGACGCGCGCGAAATCTTCGCGGGTAAAAAAAAAAAAAAAAAAAAAAAACATTAAATTCCCGCGTTCTCGGGGCGCGCGAATGCAACGCGACTGCAACCGGTTCGATCGCGAGCTGCGAGAGACTCGCGTACGTTCGTACATTACGAGCAGAGGTCAACGCTCTTCGGCCGCGCGAACATCTCTTTCTTGCGCGCGCGTGCGAGTTTATCGTCGTCGACGATGTGCTTGCGCGCGCCTATATACCGCGCGTACGATGCAATCGTGAGATTTTTCGAAAAAAAAACAATTCTCGACGCGTCCTTTCCATTGTGCACGCGCGCGACGCGACGAGAGAGGACGTAATATCGGTAAAAAACAAAAAAAAAAACAAGACAATCGTCGTCGAGCGAATGTTACAAGCTCGACGCTGCTCTCGTCGACTTCTCTGTGCGCGACGCGCGAACGTCTTTCTTTATCTTTTATCAGTCGTATTGCAGCCTACGTATACGTAAATGCCGCAGCCCGATAATGTCTAAGATTGCGCACGCGAAGCACCAGAATTTCTGCGATCGACGTGTGTTACGCAATTAAGCAGAGAGAAATTCCAATAGAGAGAGAGAGAGAGAGAGAAAAGCACTCGAATTTTTGGCGCCGCCGACGATAACGACAACGGCCAGCCGTTACTAGCCATTCGATAGGCATTGCATTTAAAATTGTAAAATATTGGTGTACAATAGGTAATCGGTGCGAAAAATGGAACGCGATCGAATCGCGTTTCTCCGTCTCTTTCATTCTTTCTAGATAAAAAAAAAAAGACGCGAACAATACTATAGCAGCAACCCAACCCATTTTTCTAACGAAAAAAAAACTTTTCGGAGAACTGTTTTTTTTTTCTGTTTTTTGCTCCCATAGGCGCGCGCGCGCGCGTGTATTATTCAACGCGACGTTGTTATTGAACGAGTGTCTCGGATTTTTGATACCGGAGCTGCTCTCGGCGGCGGCGGCGGCGGCGTCTCGTGAGTCACACGGCGAATTTCTGCACACGCATCAACGAGAGAGGCGATACATAAAAAAAAAAAAAAAATGTTGCAGACTGCAAGCGGCCACACAACGATATATACAATATGTATTTATAGGCGTTTATTATCTCATTTCCGAGTCGGCGGAGCGTAGCGTAATTCAATTGTATGTAGGCACCCGCGCGCGCATAATAATGTACATATACACGATATCGTTGTTTACGTTGTTGAATTCGATGCGTTTCTTTTTTTGTTTGTTTGTTTTTCTTGAAGCAAAAGCAAAACACTCACCCGAAGACCAATCGATTGAACAAGCCGGCAGTCAGCCACGGACTCGGCCGCTGCTCGTTACGTTGACCCATGACGATCCCTCTTCCTTCCTTCCTTCCTTCCTTCCGGCACGCACACAGAACTGCTTCAACTGCTGCAAGTGTGTCCGTGCGCGTTTATTATTACTTTATTACAAATAATAATGCTACGCTGTCGTTGTTGGGCTGCGTGCAGTCGCGGCGCTATCGGTATACGCGGGATCGCACGCATGTATAGCGCGTGTGTATCGTTATATACCTATATATATATATATATGCCGAAAGGAGAAGAAGAATGTGTGTGTGTGTGTGTGCTGCGGCCGCACACCACACTTCGCGAACGATATATCTTCTGCTATTAGAAACGATGTACTATCCGCTCGGAGAACAAACAACAACGGATTCACAAGACGACGAGGAGGAAGAAGAACAACACGACGACGGCGACGACACCAGCGCACTGTATAATAATAACGACAACAACGAGGACGGCAATGATGCAGCGTCGCAGTACTTCATACTCGCCGCGGAATTAGCGATATGCCGATATTGTAACACATATATATAGAGAGAAGCAGTCGCTGCTGCTGCTGCTGTTGCTGCCGTCCGAACTCCGACTCGCGTATACACATATAAGCTACATGGAATGCCTTCTTAGCCGCTGCTGCTGCTGCTGCTGCTGTTGCCTTTCCACATACTATTATAGCACGCACGAGTCGTCGTCGTGTCTGCTGTCTGTGTGTATGTATGCACGAATATATATATGCGTGAGTGTTTACTTTTGAGACTCGCGGCAGAGTATAGCAGATAGATAGACTATTAGACACCAACACGGTGCGTGTGCACGCGAGAGCGCAGTCCACAGGTGTTTGCACGCCGCCTCCGCCGCCGCCGCTGCGATCACGACGACGTTCAATAAGCTCGCTGCCACTCTTTTTCGATCCGTTTAATTGCACTTTTATCGCGAGAGACGGGGAGGGTATGTACAAAGTTTGAGGCAAACAAACGCGCGATGCACCACACACGATTTTTGTATTACATATATATGTGAAAATTATCGGTATATGTAATATTACGGCGAGCCGTTGCGACGATCGTTCAATGCTGATACATATGATAAGTATGTATCTTAATGTATATATAATATCGTTGCGCTGTCGCTGCAACGGAGTGCACAGCGCGAAGTGTTGTGTGTGTGTGTTGTATTAAATGTTTTTTAAAGAACACACAGTACTGCAGCGCACACATGCACGGGGCGCAACGATACGATCGGTCTTTCTTCTCTCGCTCTCCGCGGCGCTCGACTTCTTCTTGCTTCTTCTCTCATTCGTGCGCGCGATTCTATATGTATGTGTGTGTGTGCGTAGTACGAGGAGTGGTGGTAGGTATATTAAGGAGTTTTACTCCGCGACGCGCGCCTACACACCATCATCTCTCTCGACGCCGCTATATGTTTCTTGCAAAACTCATATTCTTCTTTATCGCTTGTATTATTGTTTAAGGACGTGGCCTGTGCACATTGGAGTATGCGCGCCCATATATTTCACAGTGTAATATACGCTGCGTCGACATTTTTCGGGTCTCTCTCGCTTCTTTCGGCAGGCACACCACGATCGAGTCAATTATTTGGAACTCGATTGACTGCGGCCGAGCGCAAAAGAGCAATGAACATTCGAAAGCGAGACGTCGATTAAGTTTCTAAGAAAAGCAATTCTTTTTCTTTTCGTATAACTTTTAGCAGTCGGCGAACTTGCACGAGCGAGCTTTCCATTTTAGACGTATGAGAGTCCGAGAATGAAAGGAGCGCTCGCGTTTCTTTCTTCTTGTCTAACACTGTTGTAAGAAAATTTTCTCATAAAATAATAAATAATAATGAACACAATAATACACTCTGAAAATTGTTTGATAAAAAATTTTATTACCACTGATTACACATTTGTTTACATGATTGATGTTGATATAATAATAATCACGGGGTAAAACTTGGAATCATCGCGCAAAAGAATAAGTGTCAATGTATAATTACATATAATATACGGGAAGTTCGATGATGTTGCATCGTAAGTTTCATTACATTTTTCAACTTGTTTAATTAATCATAATATTCTCATATCCAGTCAATTCTTATAAAGCCTATTAACTGCCAACTGGCGGTCGTCTTTTTTGTTGCTTGAATGAATTCGAAATAACATGGAGCTGAGCAGCGACCGATATTTCGATACATTCGACGAAATGCGCAAATGTGAAACTTTGTTTTTTTTTTTTTTGTAAAATAACAGTACGCGTCGTATTCAGTCTATGTATAATGATTACTTAAACAAATTAATTCAATACATACATATTCCACGTTATCGACTCGTCATCAAAAGAAATCTATAAAATCTCTATGCATAATTATCAGTTTCATCTTCATCGTAATATATTGCTACAAATTCTTATAAATTAATTGGTATTGAACGTGAAAATTTTTAACAATTTTCTATTACACTTTAGATAAAAGATTGCCTATATAGATATATTTTTAAATATTTTCTTTCGTTTTAAAACTATTTTTTTGTCAATCATTTTCCTTGAATCTCACTCTATAACTAAAAAAGTTCCTTAACAACACATCGATCGATATTTAAAAAAAATTCAATAAAAAAGAAAAAGTACTTTTTTTAAATAACATAAAAAAGACGAGATCTTTAAAAAAAAACCTTCTAGAGGTTCTTCAGGAAATTAGACAATCTTTTATCGCCCTATGCAGTGACTCAGCTGTTAATTAACGTCCAAATTTATAAATTGTTTTTTTTCTGAATAATTATTCATCATTAGCAGATTTAAACCCTCAGTATTTCCGCAGCTTTGTTATAACATATTGCAATCCAATCTGGCTGTGTTGCTCCCCATTGAATTTGATTAACTTCACCTTCGGCAGCTGTGTACGCCAAAATTGGATCTTCAATTGCTCGTGGCATTTGTTGAATATCCCAGATAAGTGCTTGATGATCATCACCAGCTGTGCAGATGTGGCATGAAGAGTGTGGTGCCCATGCAATACCATTGACACTGGCCCTAAAATTTATATTCAAGTAGTACATTTATCGATTGTTAAAAACTGCCATTTTAAGCATTTTGGCTTACCTATGATTGTTAAGTCTTGCAACAGGAGTGCATGGTACTCGAACATCAAGAATAATTACTTCACAAGCATCCATAGCTACAGTAGCTAAATAATTTGGATCTTGCTTATTCCAAGCTAACCTAAGCAAAGGAGTGTGTTGTGGATCTTCATATATAATGGTTGAGTGTTCTAAATGTCTCAAATCGAACATTCTAACAGAACCGTCTGCACCCACAGACGCAAACATATCTCTACCACCTCCAGCTCTGCTAAATGCAATATCATACACTTCTTTATCATGTGCAATAAGCTAAAAAAAATAAGTACATGAATATAAGTTGATTAAACTTCAAGGTACTAGTTTATAGATTATAGTAATACCTGTGTTTTGACATGACCAGAGACTAAATTTACTCTACCAAGCACTTGTCCAGTTTCAAGCCCCCATATGGTGCAAGTAGTATCTATACTTGAAGTTCCGATTAAATTTGGATCAACTTCGTTCCAATCAAACGAAGTCAACGGAGCACAAAAGTCAGAATTTTTATTGTTATTTAGTACGCACTCCATACGCGTCTCTGGCTCTCCGGCCCTCCATACTCTCAGATAGTCTCCAGAAGTGGCCAATAGGTCTGGAAAGACTCCTAAAAAAATATTGTCAAGTTTGAAACTCATCGAGGCATTCTTTACAGTACCCAGTGAACTTTAGAATTCTAGGGGAAGTTATTTTCTACTCGCTTGCCTTTGCTATCCGGTATCCACATGATTTTTGTCGTTGGATAGGGATGATCGAACGTGCTCTTGGCCACGAACTCCGACGTATCCTCGTCGAGCGTTATGATTTGCACCTTGTTGTTGTACTCCTCGACGAAGCTGCCGAGAGCCAGACGGAATCGTTTGTCGGGCCTCACGGACCAGTTCATGCTGTAGAGCGGCCATGGTGCTTCGTACTTGTAAATCTCTTTCCTCTTGGGAGGTTGCACGCTGTGCATGGCCATGATCACTCAATTGTCTGTATGTCAAAGAAAAGGGTTTTAGGTTCAAACGACTCGTGAGGGGGTGCAACTAAAAGCAATGCACTCACTTTATATTCAAATATGTCACGAAAGAAGTAAACAAAAACAAAGACTTATTCGATTGCTCCGAAATAACGAACTGGATATAACACGGGAAACGTCAAAGAATCATTATTGGCTGCAATCGCCGGCGATGCTGCGGTATGACAGATCTATCCTCGCACACGTTGTTGTTCACACCGAATGTACAAAACAAACAAATCGCGCAGACAACTGTTCGAGGGTGCGTGCGGTGCAGCACGCGCGACGCACACGAGCTCGAAAAATTGCAGCCCAAAAAAAGGTGTTTTCACGTGCTGCTTCTGCTCGACTGCACCAGGGATAATGTTTATATATTGTTATTGTTTCGGCGTCGTCGCGTTTTCTATATCTCTCGGAGTTTTTCGCTGTCAGCATTCGAGTTGTGCGCTTGCGCGAATCCGCGTCGGTACGCATGAAAATCTACCATCGGCGGAGTACATACGGTCGATAAATAGGATTACGTCCTATTCCAAAATTCAATTGATTCCAATTCGTATAACGACATTTTCGTGTATTTTGCAATGAATAAAACCTCATCGAAACAATCAGCCGTATACTGTTATTTCAATGAAATAATGAAGTTTTCATGCTACCCCAGCCGAAACTAACCTTTTTCGTCCCGGCGGCCAAAACGAAAAAGTTAATTTCTGCTGGTGGATTCATGAAAAATAGTATACGCACCTATGAAGCGAAAAAAGAAAGCCTCAGAGCTCGTGTTTATCAACCTCGGCTTCGCCTCGGACGATAATTACACATGCTCTGAGGCTTTCCAGTTTTTCGCTCCCTAGGCACGTAATATACTATATTCAAACATGATGTGCATTTCGATTATCAAATTCACGAAGAAAGTTCATATCCATATAGCTTCGCAGCGTAACAAAATTAAAGAGCATATTGGGATAGTTTTTGTAACGCCTGTGTATGCACATCGGAACGTTTTGTCACGCTGCGCGCAGAGGTCAACAGCCTTTCTCGGAGTCGAGATGATGCTCGACTACGACTTCTCTGCCCTTATATCGACGCGCAATAATAACACGATAATCCGTAACGATTTTCGCTATCTGGTGTAATTTATACTTCTTATTTTTTTTTTTAACTTGCGTTCGCAGTGGCGACGTAAAAATCTGTATACACCGCAAATGTCATGTACGGAAAATTCAATTGAATGTTCGCTTAAAGTATAGAAACTTGAGCTTACTCGACGCGTGGGTTGTGTAATGTGTATCGATATTGATATACCTACGTGGCAATGATCGAAAACAATTGTACCTTGTCAAAAACAAGGACATCTCGTTTTGAATAAATAATTATTGGCTCGAGAAATTTTGTAAAACGTTAGATAACGTATTCGAACGGCACGAGTTTGAGCTTTGACACGTGATCTACAAAATGTAATATTCTCTTCTCGGTCCAAGCTAAATTTCAACGGACGCATGTAGGTAAGTTAAAATATGTCGAGCACGATAAGGAGATAACAAAAAATACCATTTCAGAGGATTCCTATATTTTTATCCATTTGCCGTTAACGCAAACGTGTGTTTTTGTTTTTCGAGCGTCGCGTTCGAAACAAACGATCCAGAATCGATCGAGTGTGTACAGTGACGTATAATATCGCTATCGAGTATAGAAAGAAAGCAAGTATGGATTTTTTCTTATCTCGAAGGATCGATTTTTCTAAGCTGAAACGGTCAAATTCATTTTGAAGCGTATAACCAATCCCCGTATGATTTTACATACATGTAAACACACACAGTGACATAAGTCCCCTTCCCCCCGCTCACGCCGCGAGATACACGTCGCGTGGCTGATTCAAAATCGCGACGTCTTCACTAGTATAAGCTAGCATAAGCAACGGCGAAGGTCTATCTCACCGCTCGCGCAAATAGACATAACCGTAGTCAATTCGTTTTTTTTTCTCTCTTTTCCATTCCCGTTCCAAAGATGGTTAAAGAAACGGCGCCGCGCACCGCGTTCGACATGGTCAACAGCCGGGACAATCAGGGCCGCACTCCGCTCTACTTCGCGGCGCAGTCGCACGACATCAAGAACGTCAGACTTCTGCTGGGATACGGCGCCGACGCCAAGGTCTATACCGTCGAAGGCAGGTCGGTGCCGATGGGCGTGTTCGACGAGCCGTTCTCCGAGTCGATGCGCCCGAGGGAGGTCAAGGACGAGGCCTGCCGGGAATTGCTCGAGGAGCTGCTGGACGCCGGGGCGCCCATGGACAGCGTAGACGCGCGAGGCCGCAACATGATCCACCTGGCCGCCGAGATGAAGATGGAGGAGACCCTGAAGTTGCTGCTCGCCCGGCGCGACGACTCCCTCGACCTCGAGGCCAAGGACTACGAGGGTCGCACCGCGCTCCACGTCGCCGCCCAGGCGAGGAGCAAGAAGATCGTGGACCTGCTGCTGGAGGCCCAGGCTAGCGTCGAGAGCCGCACCTACGCCAGAAAGACGGTGGTGCACTCGCTGCTCGACGACAGCCTCGAGACTTCCGACCAGAAGGAGGAGATCACCGAGATCTTCGACGAGCTCGTGAAAGCGGGGGCTCCGCTCACCACCCTGGACAAGCGCAACCAGAGCCTGCTGCATCTCGCCAGCGAGCACGACCTCAAGGACGTCTTCCAGAAGCTGCTGCCCGAGTTCGAGGACTACACCGGCCAAACCACCTGGGGCACCACGGCCCTGCAAACGCTGCTCTGCAGCATCGACCCGAACGACGGCGGCGACGAGGAGGACATCGAGCTGTGCTCGATGACGGCGGTCGACGGCGACGACGACGACGACGAGGACGTGCACGAGCACGAGAAGAGTAAGAAGAAGAAGAACGAGAGGCCGGCCGACGAGAAAAAGTTCGAGGCCAAGAGCTGGCCCGAGCTGGTGAAGGACATGTGCGAGCGGGACGGGAGACCCGTGTTCATGAAGGACGACGAGGGTCGACTGCCGATACACACGGCGGCCAAGTACAAGCACAGCAAGATCCTGACCATGCTGCTGGAAAATTATAACCAGAACGAGGCGACGAAGACGACGAGCAGCGAGCCATCGACGTCGGAACAATGAGTCTCGCATTATCGTGGCTCATACACAATGTTATGCTGTATATATTATTATTATCGCAACGATGTGTTCATTATTGACTAATTGTACATAGAAAAACCGTTGGTATCATTTTTGACTTTTTTTTTACAATAAATCATCTTTGATTTTATTCAATTCATCAATGTATTTCGTCTTGTCATTGATTGAAAAATAATAACCGTCCCTCTGTGAGCTGTATACATTGTGTCAAAGTTCAAGAAGTGCGAGCCGAATTGCCAGCTAGCTAGGATATCGAGAGCAGAATATTTCATAATATTATAACAGGTAAACTCGAGCATATACCGTTTGAAAGATACATCGACGTTACACCGTACGTACGCTTCGTTTAAATAATTCCGTAATTCCTGCTCGTGTGTGTACGCAAGCTATAGTGTTTATTAAAGAGCCAAGTAATATTTCGCATGGGTCGTACCATGATTTGATGAAAGGAAAAATCCACGTCACCCGCGCGCACGGTTGGCTTCGTAATAGATTTCGTCGAATGAGTTCTGTGGGACGATATCTGAATATATCATGGGTTTTAACGTGTATGATGATTATTTTTGGTCAATCGCGATTTCTCGTCTAATACGAAGGGATTCGATGTATATTTCTTTTCTTAAAGAATTTTTCGTTGTTACTGAAGCACGCGCATCGAATGCAATTCAATGTCTGAATAGCTAAAAAATGAACTGTTTATCAATTGATATGATGCTTGTAACAATGCATAATTGATTACTTTTTACACAAATGCTATGTGCATTCGGATTTAATCGCTGGAGCTGAAGTATTAACTGTTAATTTGACAATTTGACAATGCTGATGAAAAAAGATCGTCAAGAACGACAGCAGCTCAAAGCTAAAAAAGACTGACTTTTTACAAGAGGGCTGTATCATATTATACATTCAGCGTAAATTTCTAATAATTTTAACACAACAAAATGTATTCGAGATCTCCTTGAATGAATCGATTGAATTATAAACTTGATTTGTTTATTTCGTCTGCTGCGTTGCGCGCATTGCGCAGTTCACGCATCTCGTGACGCGTACACAAAACACGTGTAGAGTATCAATACACTGTATACTGACACACGCGGCGCGTTTCGTCTGCTACAAGTTTTATTAACAAGTTGTTTTTTAAACAGCACACAGAGACATAGTTATTATTTTTAATCAATGATGACAAGACGAAATATATTCACAAAATGAATAAAATCAAATATTATTTATTGTAAAAAAATCAAAAATGATCCAACGGCTTTTCTATGTACATATTTCACTCGTTTAGCGACTTGAAGAGCTGCGTTAAAAGATAGGCCAAGATTTTGAGTGACAGTCATCAAAGTATAGCCTTATTTATTTATTTGCGTTAAATCGTAAACTACCCACGCAGGGGCAGATCACGAAATCCTGTAGAGAGGAAAAGACCTTTGTGTACAAGAGCACTTGCAAAAAAAGTTGTAAAAAACAATTTGAAGACTTGACGTAAAATTTTTTTCGATTTAAAGGTGCCTATAAGCCTTGAATATCAACCGTAGTTTTTAATCTTTGTTCATTAAAGTATTTAATATTGGATGAAGCTGATCGACTCTTAAGTAATGATTTTGAAAACTAGTTAAACACAATTTTAAGAGCTGTTCCAGAAGAGAAAAAAAACTATGTTATTCTCAGCTACTATGACAAATCAGATATATGAATTTCAAAGAGAATCACTATCAGTTCCAGACACTTTTGGAGGATAAATGTGTTTTGTAATGTAATGATAGTTTGAAATAACTAATTAAGTTTAAAAAACATGGATGTTGAAGTACAACATAAATAAAAAAACAAAGTGCCATAGTATGATATATGTATGACAGTGCAATCGATTTGTATAAAATGTATATTTTTTTAATTGTACCAATTGCGTATTTGCTCATAAGAATTTTGAACAAATAAACAAGAATTTCACAATTATTATTTGTCCATTTTGTACTTATAAATCGTTGAATTGAATTTTTCCTAATGAAAATTCTATAAAACAGTTTCCAGCTTCGTAATATATTTCAGAATAAAAATAAAGGAACAAACTTTCCATCCAACTTCACCTAAAAAAAATTCTTATTTAACCAAGGCTGTAATTATTGGCCACAAATAATTTTGCTGAAATTCATATTTAATTCAAATATTCAATACTACTTTTAAATCGAACCGATAATAACGATTTTGCAACGTATCGATTATTTTTTATGAACACGCTCTGATAGATTCTGATTAAATTTCCAAATCTAAAAGTGAAACTTTCAATTAGAAAAGAGGCACACATACAAGCAGCTGAAAGCCAAAACAGTTGCATCGTCGTTGTATACAGTGACGTGTCGGTGGGACCCATACATAATTGACATTTGGTGGCGGCGCTTGTAAACAAACTTCATTTCAAGCATATGTCATTCATGGGACCCATACGTATACAGAGATGGTTTCACGTTCGAACTTGTCGAAACTGGCTTGCGTGACGTCACGAGCGTGCCTGTATACAAAAAATACGATCTGTCAGCTCGCGCGGGCCGAAATTTCGTATACAACAGGCATCGGCATCTGCTCTCCGGTGTTGCTCTTTATTTTCTATTTTGATATTTCCTTGCGGCACGCAAGAGGCCTGACTCAGGCGAGGGAAAAACCAAGCCCGTTGGAAGTTCGAGACTTCACAAAGGAAGTAAGAAGCCTGGCAACGATGTATAAATTGAAGTTTTATAGGGCTCGAAAACTTTCAAAAACTTCGAATATCGCCTAACGAAACACTCGATCGCGCGATCCCAGAATTTTCGATTGCTTCGGTAAAGAAAATGGCGATTTTAACCATCGAAGCTGTGTCAACAATGTAAAAAAAATTGCAGTCAAATTATTGATGATGGCTGTTTATTGTTATATTTAATAATTAAAATCCGAGCACGATGCCTGTAAAAAGAATCAAAAAATAGAAACCGGAGTCTTGTTTGGAAAGATCTAACATTGCATCAGCTTTGGAAACGCGTACACGACAAAGACGTGGGAGTGGACACGAACACAAAACATCGCCGGGGGTAATTATATATCGCTTCTTGGCGGGTAAATTACGCGCCAAAACTATAAGCAGCGCCGATGACCGGCTAAAATATCGCGCGCGAACGAGCCTCGTCGTCGCGAAATTCCTCGCTTATGTAGACACGATATCCCATTAAATACAACGTACGATACAAAATTGCAATCGAGCGTCGGCATCTCCGAGATAACACATCGTCGTATACGATTTTGTCAAATATCATCGGCAGGATTAAGGAGTAAGGACCATCGCGTACACCTAGCCTGTAATGTATAACCGCCAAACGAATTTCACACAGTCGCGATCTCGATCCCCACCCCATAATAATACAAGCGGCGCGGCCGCACACATATACACGCGCATCTGCTGCGTTGCAAGCACCGACGAGTCGACGAGCCGCTCGATCGTCATTCCAACTCTGCTAGTCGAACTAGACGTTTCGTTTCTGAATAAAAGCAACAGATCTTGACCATTATCGTCCTTATACCCAAGGAGGATAACAGAAAAATACATCAATCGATAACATTACTTTTGACTTCGACTTCGGAAGTTTTTCCGTTTATATTATTTTCACAAACGAAAATTTTGATATCGCGATGGCTTTGAAGCAGTCGACCAAGGAAAACGTGCAGCTGGGTTTGGAGAACATCTCGCTGAAAAATGCCGTGAGTTACAACAATTTGACCTTTCATTATTAAACGTCATCATACGGAACTCGCTAAATCTTGATTCGTAACAATTTTCTTTCGCCGACTCGAGCCGGTCCTACGATTGCGTGTTTTTAGGCAATTTCGTTCATCCCCGAATTTCCGCGTCATATCTCAAGCGTTCGAGCATCATTCGGAAAATCTTGTCCATTTAAATAGCTCATTTAAAATTCCAATGAAAAAAAGAGAAGAATTCCTCCGCGACTAACCCCTCGCGGCTCGCGGAGCAACAATTTTGCGCGGGAAACGGGCGGACGCGGCGTTGCCGCAGTGATAACCGATAGCAGGCGGCAGTAGCTCTTTCCCGCGCGTCGACGCGGTGTGTTATTTTCAGCGCGCACAAAAATCGTGTGTGTGTGTCCATCGCGCTACGTCTCGAGTACTTGCTGTGTTCAATTTACTCGAGAGCGAGTTCGCCTCAAAGATGATCGTTTTAAATAGACGGTACACCGAGAATCACATTTTAATGTATTATTTTAGTTGCCAGGCTGTCTGCTATGTCAATTTAAATTTTCGACAATCCTCGTCATTTTTAATGCGTCAATTCCTTGTTCTATTTGATTTTCAAGAGCCCTCGTGATGTTAGCTATTACTTCTCGTTATTATTTGATACTTCTCATTCATAAAAAAAATCAATAAAAATCGATTCTATGGTAAAGTCAAATTTTTTGATTGAAGTTGATCCTCTTGCTGACTCATATATAATTCATTCTTCAAAATATTCATTACCGAACTTGACTTATCGTGTAATTATTTTAAAAAATTTATCTAGAAGTTATTGACAAAATTTGCTCGACTGATAAAGTCGCCGCGATCCGCTACTATATATGCTTACAAGAGAAATTCTTGAGTGCTCGTTGTTTCTGGTTCTAGTTTAGCTTTGAAATTATTGTTGCCATTTGCAATGGTTATATTCTGTTGTGCTGGCTGTAATTAGATCCAACAATGATATAGTATCCGATTGTCTCGATGCTCTGCATCAGCAAATGACCGAGCAATGAAGTGTTCAACAAGCCAACATATGATTTGTGTGTTAACCTTAGGCCATGTGACCTTGCCATTTGTTAACATAGACAATATTAGTTGAAATTTTTATTGTCATCTTGAAATATCCTAATATGAACTGTCACTGGACAGTGAGTATTTTATAGAAATTGATGTCAGTGTTTGATTTCATTACCATTAAACAAAAAAAGTTGATTCATTATGCCATATAATATTGTGCAATACCATCACTTGATCTCATACTTTTATTCAATGTTAGTAAAAAGTATGTTTTAAATCATTTTTAATGCTTACTTCTTTATATCATTTTTCATAATTCATACATCATTTACATTGTCTTAGTAGCTTTGTGTAACCAAATCAGATTTCTAACAGTTCTCATTTTGTTTACAGATTTCTCCTAAGAAGCAGTGCGTTTCTCCTACTATCACTTATCAAAGTGCAAACAAAGTTAATGTGAGTTCTTGAGATACAGCAATTTTTATCTTTGATAATTAATCGTAATTTTTAATCTTCTGTTTCAATTACAGGATGAAAATTCCAAGGCTGCCAAAAAAATTGAGTTCAAAGAAACCACTTCTACTTTTGATCCACAACTGGAGCCCCTGCTCAAGGAAAATCCTTCTCGTTTCGTGATCTTTCCCATTCAATGGCCTGATATTTGGCACATGTACAAAAAAGCTGAGGCTTCATTTTGGACGGTCGAAGAAGTAGATTTATCAAAGGATATGCACGATTGGGCAAAGTTGAATGACAACGAGAAACATTTTATTTCTCATGTACTAGCATTCTTTGCTGCCTCTGATGGCATTGTCAATGAAAATCTCGTTGAGCGGTTCAGCCAGGAAGTTCAAGTCACTGAGGCTCGCTGCTTCTATGGCTTCCAAGTAGCCATGGAAAATGTGCACTCAGAAATGTATTCACTTCTTATTGATACCTACGTTACTGATCCATCTCAGAGGGACTACTTGTTCAATGCAATTGAAACTCTGCCTTGTGTTACCAAGAAAGCTAACTGGGCTATGAACTGGATTAGTCATAAGAGTGCTACATTTGCTGAGCGAGTTGTAGCTTTTGCAGCTGTTGAAGGAATTTTCTTCAGCGGTAGTTTTGCTGCCATATTTTGGTTGAAGAAGCGAGGTTTAATGCCAGGACTTACTTTCAGCAATGAACTCATTTCTCGTGATGAGGTAAAATTTTAACTTTGAATCATTGCATTGAAATAATTTGAATAAGTATTAACTTTATATTCAATTACAGGGATTACATTGTGACTTTGCCTGCCTTATGTTTAAACACATTGTTCAAAAACCAACACAAGAACGTGTAATTTCAATCATTAAGGATGCAGTAACAATTGAACAAGAATTTTTGACGGACGCTCTGCCAGTTGAAATGATTGGCATGAACTGTAAGCTTATGTGTCAGTACATCGAGTTTGTAGCGGACAGGCTATTGCGCGAACTCGGTATGCCTAAGGTATGTATTCTTGATAAATTTCCTCCAGACTCTTGAAAAATCTATACTCTGATTTCTAACTCGATGTTTTATATTATTTACAGGTCTACAACTCGGAGAATCCTTTCGACTTCATGGAACAAATTTCATTGGAAGGAAAGACAAATTTCTTTGAAAAGAAAGTTGGAGAATACCAAAAGTGGGGAGTCATGCAAGAGAGAAGTAAGGGAGAAAATAACTTCTCTGTCGAGGCTGATTTTTAAATCTTTAAGTATTAATGTGAGCCCTAGACTACCTTAGATTTTACTTTTGTTGTATATACTATTTTAGATTTAATCGTTTCTTTAAGAAAAAAAATTCCCTTGATGTTTGATTAATTTTCTCAAATTAATTATGAAGCAACATGAAAATAACGAGTCACAACTCTGACTGAAAAACAGAAAAAATCAACTTTTTTCAACAGTTAAACTTTTAAAGACACTAATTTCTTATACTTGATTAATCTCGTGATAAAACGTTTCGAATTTGTGCTTAATCAGTTGAATAATTTGTGCAACTTAACTTCGAACTTTAATTTAAGGCTCTCAACTGCGACATACCCGCAATATGTACGGCATCGGCGACTTGCTTGATTAATTTATATTAAACAAAAAATGAACGATGTCTTGAACAAAAATCAATGAAATTTCTAGACGTGGCAAGCTAAAAATTTCATCCTCATGTATATGTAAATAAGAAAGAAAACCAACATTTTTGTATATAGACTAAAAAACAATTTACCCTACCAAAATTCAGCGCTTCACGAATCTCTTCTACTTATACGTTAATCACCAGATAAAATTTATCGCTACTCAGTTATTTTTTCAATGATTCTCTTAGAGATTGTTTGAAAAAAAAAAAAACCTTTAAATTTTATTCGAGTGCTTGCGAATATTACATCGGAAGAGTACAGGAGATTTTACAAGCGTTGCATCATCATAAAATAATTACGTTTATGTATTTTGTTACGAGTGCAATTGAACGATTTTATTACGCATTTTCGCATCGTAAATAAAAAATCATGAAAAACAAAAAGAAAAATTGCGTGACGAATCATTCCATGTTTTTCCTTTAATATCAGCGAGTGATATTACGCATTGTCAAATATTTACAATCCTCTTCCTCGTTCGAGCCGGCGGGGGTGACGAAATTTTACGATTGCCTTGTGTCCTCCTCCTCCTCCTCTTTGCTCTACATGCGTGTATATGATAATGACAAAATGCACGAAAATTAAACAAGCCCCCGCACAACAGCAGCAGCAACGGCAGCTCTCTACTACTGGCTTTGACGTTGGCGCATGCGATCCAGATATTGTTTACGACAGTCCATATGGTCGACCGGGCGATTGTAGGGCAGCCAGACTGGCTCGCCGACGAAGTAGCGCTTGGCCACTATGTAATCCTGCGCAAAACCACAAATGGAAAGCAATCCCCCGCGAGGGAGTCGTATTTATCATTTATATATGTATATACACGATTGCAGGGATATCAAAGTTATGTTACATTCGTGTCGAGGGTGAATCTGTGGTAGATGCCGCTCGGAATGATGATGAGGTCGCCGGCCCGTACCTCGACGCGTATCCACTGGTCGTCGCGGTGGTCGCGCACGTCGAAGTAGCCCGAGCCCGCCAGCACGAGGCGTATCTCCTCGTCGGTGTGCAGGTGCTCGGTGAAAAAGTTCTTGAGCTGAGCACAAAGAGAGACGTAATGAGAAATTTTAACCTCGTCGGAATCCACGCACGAGCCATCATAACACACCTTCTCCTCGTAGTTGGCCAAGCACTCCTTGGAGCACGTTATCTCGTCCTCGTAGCTGTAGCCGCGCTCCTTTCTCAATTTAGATAGGGTCTCGTCCGTCTCGTAGTTGTCCGCGTCGATCTACGCGCGACAGACAAAAAAAAACAATGAGTTTCATCGATTTATAGAGAAAAAATTTGTCGAACGTTTTTCCGATATCGTATACAAATCGATCATCATCCCCCTCTATCCCTCCCCGTCGCTCGCGCAACAACGACGATATAACGACTGTGCATCGTACACCGCATCGCGCGCTTGTGTGTGTGCGTGTGTGTGTGTGCGAGTTACACAGTATATACGCGGTATATCATGACGCTGCTGCAGCACATGCAATAGGAGTATATGGACGATCAGGGCAGGTTTCGGGGTGGCGGCGGTGGCAGCGCGAGCGCGAATTCCCAAAATTGCCACCTATCGAGAGACCGATAAATCAATACATTTATCCTCTCGTCGTGCGCGGGGCGGCACACGTGTGTGTGTGTGTGCAGGTATGATACAGGTACAGGACCAGAGAGAGAAGGCCTATATATACAGCTCGTTTTGCCAGCTCTCACGGGGCAACCTACTCCCTATATATAATATCGAGACCAAAAGGAGCTTTCGAGCTGCAAAGCTCTATAGCACACGCTCGTGTTTGTGCGTCGTGACGGTGAATGCCAACAAAAAAAAAAAAAAAAGAAGGAAGAGAAGAGAGGAAAAAGACGCGCCTTTGAAGTCGCGCCAAAGTGAATATGCGCGCCGAATACGTGCATAGGAAGAGAGATAGAGAAAAAAAAAAGAAGGGAAGCTGTCGATTCTCGATCGTCGTCTCGTCGTCGCGAGTGAGAAGGCGGGAGTAAATATTGGCATCAACAAGTACATATGGATTCGATCGATCGAAACAAAGCCGCCGCTCTTTCTCTCTCGGCAGTGCAATGCCGCTGCTGCTGCAGGCATGTCACAAACGCACACACACACACGCGCGAGTGTGCCTCGTCCTTCTACCTATACATATATATATGTCTCCGTTTTATTGCGAGTCGCGCGCTTGGCTCCTTTTTTTTTTTTTTGCTCCAGCTGCCTCCCTTCGCGTATACCTACCTACCTATATACCTATATGGTGGCAGGTAGGTAGGTAGAGGCGAGAGGGAGGCAGCAGCAGCAGCAGCAGCCACTCGACCGCGCCGCGTATCCCGGCGGTGGTGTGCTGCACATGTGTGCTAGGCCCATGATTATTATCACCGAGAGGGAGAGGGAGGTAGGGATGGCCGTTGCACTTGCGCGAGCTTTTTGCTCGATAGAGCTCCTCTAGGGGGAGGCTCTCTCTCTCTCTCTCTCTCTGCACTGCACTGCGCGCGTTGACGCTTTTGGTGCGATACCGAGGGTGGTGGTGGTGCTGGTGGTGGTGGTCGTGGCAGCGGCGAAACGGCGAGAGACATCGTATATCGATGCACACACGCATATAGGTGTGTTATATACCTTCGCGATGCTTGTATACGAGTAACGTTTGTGTGTGCGCGTGTGTGTGCATGTGTCAGGATAGCAGCTCGGCAGCAGCCAGCCAGCCAGCAGCAGCGGCGGCACAACGAGCGCGTGTGTGCCAGTGGCAGCACACGACGCTCTCGTCTTTATATCTATATAGCGTATAAATGTGTCAGAGTAGTGCGCGAGTAGTAGGCAGCAGCAGCAAAGCAGCAGCCGTAGCCGTAGCAGCAGCAGCAGCAGCTTTCAGGCAACTAACCTGAAAATACTCAACGCCAGTGCGTCGCAGGAGCTCCTCGAGATCGAGGAACACGGCCGGTTGGCGTTGGTGCTCGAGCCGCTGGTCGGCCGCGCTATCATCGTCCATCAGCCAAGCGCGTACCATTATTATTATTATTATCTATCGGCCGATTGTTGATTATTTTATAAAATTCCGATATAACAATATCTCGTGCTGCGCTGCGTGCTCTCTCTCAATCTCTTCCTAATAATAATAATAATAATAACAATAATAATAATAAAGAATACAAAGTAGTAGATTATTAAGTATATCGTGTATACTTTGCGAGCGCGGCCTATAAATATACATCTATCTACCTGTATAATATTTTGCATGCACACGCACTGTGCGCGCGCGAGAAACACGACTGATCAGCAGCAGCAACAGCAGCAGCTCTCGAGTATCAGAGCGAGAGAGAGAGAGAGAATATCGAAAAGTGCCCCGGGCGCCGAAGTGCACGTCGTCGTCGTCGTGTCGTATAGTAACACACAATAGAAACCACCACCGTGCACGTAGTATCAAGAGGAAACTCGACGTGAATATCGACGGTGGCAGCTTACGTCGACTTGCAAACAAGAGAGAGAGAGGCCTATCGAACGAGAGACACTTGATATATCGACTGCAGATGCAAGACTGATATCTCGCTCGCTGCTCGACACGGCGGCTGCGGCGGCGGCGGACGACGACTTTTTTAATATAATACGCAGCAGAAAAGCGCAATAAAGTACGTATTATCATGCATTACACATATATATATATACGTATATAAACTTATTCAATCGTTCCCCCGCCGCTATATAAACCGAGTCGATCGGTGTGCACCGGAGAGTCGAGGCGTTTATATCGTAATTATTGCTACTGCTGCCTGCGAATCGTACGCATACGAGTACGTATGTGTTTACATGTACATGCGTATATAGAGTATAAAGTGGGAGTATCATTTCGCTGCTCTCCGTACCCACTGCCCTGCTGCTGCTGCTGCTGCATCACCGTCGGTCTCGTCTCTCTTTTGCTGGCTGCTGCTGATAGCATACCTATGCGATACGCCTCGCGTTTCGGGTATCTCTCGTTTGTGATTGTTTCCAACTATGTAATAGAGAACGTAAGCTCTCGAGAGCCTGTATACGATGCAGTTATAGTAGTGCGGAGCCGTGTGCTGTGTTCTCCACGTGCGTTTATATACTTATATGTACCTTACAAAGCCATTGTTTATTTCCTCGAGCGCACACGCGGCTTACACACACATTAGGTACTGGAGCAGTAAAATAAAAATAAAAAAAGAAGAGAATAACGCGTGAGTGACGGACGTTAATTGGCGCTCGCCTCTTCGTCGTTTATTTCTTCTTTCTTTCTTTTCTTTTTTTTTTGTACCTTCTTTTATTCGTACGTATCGAACTCTGCTCTCTGCTCGCTCGTCCGTCCGCCCCCGTCGGCGCACGACGCAGCACCTGACGCGAAATTCCATTACCTGCCCTCGCGCGCACAGGAGATCTCCTCCGAGCGATATATATATATATTTAAAGTATGTATGCGAAAAGTTCGAGTACCTATATGTAGAGGGTTCATCGACATTTTCATTGATGTAATCGCGGGGATGGAGAGCGAATACTCTTCTGCTTGAAGTTTGCAGTTCGCTCTTCGTAGTCATCGTCGTCTCTCTGTGTATACACATACAAACACTGCAAATTCACAAGTGGTTGAGTTCATTTCCCTGTCTCTATCTTTCTCTCTCTCTCTCTTTCGTTCGTTCGTTCGTTCGTTCGCGCGCGCGAGAGACTCGAGTGCAGCACATGGCTCTCTTCGTGTTGCTATACCTACGCGATATAAAAATATAATGAAGATGACACTTTTTTTTTCATTTCCCCTCTTTTTGCTCGCTGCCCCTGGGTAGGTACACATATATCCGCGGCGGCGGCGGAGGGCTAGCTAGCTGCCTCTGCCTTGCTTTCGTGCCGGAGCAAAAAACTCGCACGCTTTTGTAAATGACTTTTCTATTGATTAAAAAATAAAGTACATCATAACGTGGCTGTGTGTGTGTGTTATGTACCATTGCAAGAGATACAATCAGTAAATATTTTATACGTCTGTTTCAGGTGAAATCACTGTGGAATTCTAGATGATATAGGAATTGTGTTCATAATATTTTTTACTTAGCCTTCTCATTATCCTGACAATCTACTAGCAATTAGCAAGGTTGGTAAATTTTAAAGTTTTGTTCATTTGATCATGTTTTAATTGATGATTTTTATGCGCAGCACCATGGTGGACCAAGAAATTAAGGACCCAGAAACGCTAGCTTCCATAGAGGAATTTTATACAGATCTGCAGCAGAGGACCGTGGTACTGGATTCTGAATCTAGTTTCAAATTCATTACCTCGCGCTCAACCGAGAAGACTTGCACAGACATACAGAACCTGTGCGCTCTGATGGAAAAACTCTGCCAGATATATTACATACCCACTAAAGGTGCTTTTCTCCGTAAGACTGAACTGAGCGTCAAAGCGTTCATCTACCTTATTTGTAACACAAACTTTGCCTCGCAATATTTGTTGGCTGATGATGTAAGAGTCGGCCATTTGGTTGACATTCAGCCGCCCTTCTCACCTTACCTGTTTATTGAAATTTTGTGGAGGATACGATTCGATGATCTTCTAGCAGAGTCAATATTACACTTCCCTTTGGATCTGTGCAATGAGATACTTGAGGTTTTACCAAGGTGCATTGATCTACTCACATTTCAGAGAGCTTCCAAGTTTTTATCTAATATAGTACCCAATATCTATAAAAAGCTCATTCTGTTGAGAAATAACGGTAGTCAGACTAAGGATATAGCTCAAAACTCAAAAAAGCTAGCTGGAAATTTTCAAGAACTTCTTTCACAGTTCAATAATGTCAAGTAAGTAGAAACCTATGGATTATTCAAACTAATTCATTAGACTTTGATCATGTCTTATTTATTATTCATATAACTTTCAGATTTCTAAAATTAAAGGACGTACCGAAAAAGTCGGACAGGTATAGAAGATACGGCATACTCCTGAAAATTTTGATACAAACCGTCAGGATGTGCGTCACTAGCAGGTCGAAGAAAATCGAGATCCCCAAGGACATGGAGAATCTGTACAAATTAACGTTCGGTTGGCAGTTGTACGAGAAGCTCGACGACGGCTCGCTGCACGAGACCCTGTCGGAGATCAATCGGGAGCTGTTCAACGCGCTGCTGAAGCGCGTGAAGGAGATCGACTGCAATATCTACATGAACTGGACGGAGCACGACGACGAGGACAACTCGTCGATGACGTTGCAACGAGCCATCGGCCTAGAGTGTCACTTCTTCATCGAGAACACGAGAGACGAGTACGGGGCAGTGGCGGAGTACGGCCACCTGCTGGAGTGCCTCCAGCAGATCGCTTCTAAACCGGACCCCGAGAACAACATCGAATCGATGGACCTAACGGACCTGTGTCATGGTGCTAAGGAGGGTAGACGAGACTGTATCGTAGCTTTATTTCGTAGATATAAGGACTGGGACGACTCGACGGTGGACGCGATAGACAGCAACATATCCAGCTTGAGCAAGGAGGACTGCGAGCAATTGCTCGAGCATCTGGCCAACGAGCTCGCCCAAGAGAGCCGCCAGAAGATAGCAATAGCGACAGCAGCAGCAGCAGCACAGAAAAGCTGCAGACCTACTCGCTGTGCCTGGCCAAGGCGCTGGTCGCGCAGGACATCGGCGACCTGTACGAGATCACGATCAAGTCGATCATGAGGTCGGAGGATCGCGAGGCGTCGGACGCCGAGCAGCAGCGCGTGGTGGACGCGAGCGACTTCGAGCGCTTCATAACGCACAATTCAAGCTTCTCCAGTGCCAAGAATCTGCGCGCGGTTCTTTTTTACCTGTGCCTAAACACGAGGCCTACGCTGAAAATTTTATTGAAAATGTCAATTGGACACGCGGACTATCCGGGTCTCGCGGTCAGCCACGACGATCTGATGCTGCTGCTGCCGATACTCAAGATCAGGACGCACAGCAAGAACGAGAGCCTGGTCGAGTCGCTGCACGCCAAGTGCTCGGAGAGGGAGGAAGGTAAGCCTCGGAACGCGAAAACTAATTTTTCAAGACTTTCATTCGCCTTTTTCGTTTTCGCAGGTAGCAAACTTCTCAACGAGATGAGGTATCTCAACAAGAAGCGCCTGAATCAGTACAGAAAGTCGCCCGGCAGCGTCAGCCTGGTAATCAGAGTGCTGCGCGAGATCTGCGAGAACGAGCCGGCCTGGGATCCGAACTGCCTCGCCTGGCTGCTGCAGATGCTCTACGAGTTCTGCGAGCCCGCGGAGATCGTCGGCGAGATATTCATCCCGCTGCTGCGCTGCACGCCCGACAAGTACAACACGGCCTTCTTCAAGTACTTCCTCGTCGAGCTGTACAAGCTCAAGGGCGGCTACACGCCGGACTGTCGCAACGGCTTGATTCGCGAGCTCGAGATCAAGCTGGACTACCTGTACAGGTCGGATCACCTGTGGAGGTACTGCCGGGAGGAGCTGCTGCTGCTCGCCACGGCGGTGCTCGAGCATCTGTTCTGCGAGGTGGAGCCCGACACGCCGTACGAGCACCTCGACTCGAATTATCTGCACGTGCTCCAACCGTATCCGACGACGTCGGCCGATGACGAGCCGATTTACAGGCTGACGCTGCTCGAGGCGCTCGGCCGATTCGATCAGCTGCTCAGATCTCGTATGACGGAGGAGGATTGCGAGCTACCGGACGCAGCCTCCGCGTCGTTGTCGTCGTACTCGTTTACCGAGGACTTTTTGCGCTACGTCTTTCTCAAGTGCACGCGCGAACAGTTCATACAGTACGGCAACGAGCTGCTGGACTCGGCCGGCGAGATCATCGACTGCGCCGACAACAGCAAGCAGGCGTACTGCGACGCGCTAATCAGACTGACGTTCGAGACCATGCTGTTCTGCCTGGAGTCCCGCAGTGCACGGCCCAGGACAGCCTGGTCTTTCTCGTCAACTGCCTCAAGGAGTTTCTTCCCAAAGTACAAATACCCAAGAAGGACGCCTTTCAGAAGGGCATCTGCCGCAGCCTCGACAAGCACGCGATAATACTGCGGGAGAGCGTGGCGCGCACCGTCGTGGCGCCCACCTACGACTACCTGATCATGGCGATGGACGAGCACCCGCTGCACCTGACGCACAAGCTGCGCGCCCTGGAGATGTTCAGCTCCAAGTGTCGCAGCTACACCGAGCCGCTGCGCACGTACGCGGGCCCTCACACGCCCCTCGGCCTAAGGTTGTGGCTGGCCCACGACCTCGTGCAGGAGGTGCTGGACAAGCAAGGCAATAGCGAAATTTTCATGAGGAAGCTCGCCGATTACTTCAAGACAGAGCAACAGCAGCGGCAGCAGCGAGTCGACGAGGAGCCACCAACGACGACGACGACGACGATGACGACGACGGCGGCGACGACGACGGCGGCGACGACGAGTAGTATTACCGAGGAGACCTCTTAAGACTGCGCGCGAGCAATCGCTGCTAACTCTGTACATTTGTAATATATATTTAATACGTGGGATATATGCATGTAGCTCGTAAGTGTGAATCTCTCTTTTCTAATTTTTTATATGAAACGTGTATTTCGAAAGGAACAAGACGTTACGGTATATAAAAAACAAAACCAAACAAAACAAACATTAATTCTATAATGATGCGCAAAATTCTCTTCTCGATGTTTTTTAAAATGAAAAAAAAAATCAATACACAAACTAAGCAAGAAATGGTATGAAAAACAATACAACAATACTTTAATGGAGAACAAATTACTCGATGTTAATCTATTAATGAAAGTTGTTTATTACTTATTATCCATTTTTCACAATGGAATTGTACGACTCGTCTATATTATAGTTAAAACAAATATTTAATATATAAACTCACATGATGCACTCTAAAATTGAAATCTTTCTAAAACAAAATAAAACCAAAACCAACAAAATGTAATCAAAAAATCAAAATGAATCTATATATATATTAATGAGAAAAAAAATTGTTATATTCCTTCCGAATAAAAAACAAAAAACAAATATAGTTAATCTTAGCTGAAAGCAAAGGCAAAAAATGGAAAAAAAGAATCAAGTATAAGTATATAATTATATCTATATACATTCACATTATTATATAATTATACGACAAAACGCAACAACCAACAATTATAAGACTCTTCTGAAAGGGAATCAAATGCAAAAACGACCAAGTATTAATAATATAATAATAATAGTTTATTATTCACTGTAATACACTGTATAAAATTTCCAAATCAAGGCAGGGCACATAGCTCGAAAAATGATTAAAAACGCAGTTATTATGTATATTGCACAGGATATAAACTGTTTGTATCGTGTTCATATTATTATTAATATATACATAAGATCAGTTGATAATCCAATTGTTTAACTGCGAATTTGTTGGGTTTTTTTTTTTCTAATTTCACTTCTTTTGTTTTTGTCGTCACTCGCGGATTACAACAATGCGAAATTCGTCACAACAAGTAATTTTCTACTCGCTAAATCGTGTCTGTACATTTTTGATTTAAAAAATTGTTCTTTTTTGTTTCCTCGGGATAACTCTGTTTGTGCGATTTAATGCCAAATGAAAAGAAAAGGTACCATAAAATATGTTCCAAACTGTGAATAAAACAATCAAGACATCAATAAAGGCGCAACTATAAGAAAAAAAAAAACAAGACTCCACTCATTTTTTTCAAATTCGTTACGCGCTGCATGTAATTGTTTTTTCCTCTGTGCATTCTTTTTGTTTTTTGTTTTTTTTTTTACTTTGCAAAATATACATCGGTATAAAAAAATGTGCACCAAAAAAAATATCGTATCAACAAGTTATACATAATTCCTAATAATTAATGTTTCACACTCTCTCTATCGCACACACTATCGTAGAAAATGCCACTTGCACATACAAATTCTCGCCGCCCCGAATATAATCAGAGGCGTACCTAAGCACGTCATATATTTATATAATATAATTTTCTTCTCATTTCTCTTTTCTGTCTTTAATTCTGGGCTTTTTAATCCTACACTTTAATTATAACGTCTCGCCCACTTGGGTTATATTTTACTCTTTTTTTTTTTCAACTTTGTTCAATGGCTTCATTCATCCTAATTATAACGATGACGATACGTTCCAAAACTCCGGGCTTTTTCTTTCGCGCTCACGAAAAAGTATAGGAAAAAAAAAAAAAACGAAAAATGGTTACATTTACACCGAATCGAAGTAACGAGGTGGCGCGGTGCCGTGTGTGCACGGCGTTGATTGGGGGGGCCAAAAAAACTACTTTTTTTTCCTTTTTTTCTCTCTCTCTCTCTGTTTCGTTATAAAATATTACTTACGTTCGCGCAAAATGGAGAACAATGAGAAAAAATTTGATTTCGACGATGTATTGACATTTTAATCACTGCGTCGTATAAAACGCGCGTGTATACACGGGGGCCCCGTACGTGGGAGGAGAGAGAGAGAGAAAAAAAAACAGCGGTGAATAAATTTAATCCTTGCCGCACATCTAAACGAAGATTAATGCGTCGCGCGCGGCTTCCATACGTGTCGGTGTGTGCACGTACACGTGTATACATTAAATTCGATTCGTATCGTCCTATATACCTCCTCCGCCTGTGCACGGTAAAAACGTATCCTCTTTACTCTGTTTTTTTTTTTTTTGCGCTATTTCTCTCTATTTACACACTCGCGCGAGCACACACGTACACGCACACGCGCGCGCGCGCGTCATATACGATCGATAATACAATCATATGCATACAATATTATACACATAACTTCGCACTCGATGCACGCAGAATTTTACATTTCTTTTTACCTCTTTTACGTTATTTTATCTTATTTTTTTTTTTATATAATATAAATGTACTTTCCGCGTTTGCCGCTTCTTTCCTCTATTTATTATTATTTTCTTTTTCTCTCTGCTATATCCCGTGGGCTATATGCGATAAAAAAAAAAGAGTAAGCAAATAAATAAACGACGACGAAGAAACGATCGCGCACGGTATACCGTAACGATGTATTTATCGTTATTTACAAATTACATCGACGATGCGTTTAAACAATAATGATAAAGATATAAAAAGGAAGGTGTGAGATCGATGATGCAACCCAAATTGTATGAAAATTTATTGACACTTTTTTCACCGTATATTAATATAACATCAATGTACAGGTTTTTTTTTTGTATTTCAAACGATTGACAAACTCTTCTTCGCGCACTGCTACTGAATATTCATATACAACTGTACACAATGCGTGTATTATTATGCGTCTCTTCTCTCTCTCTCTCTCTCTTATATTCTCTCGACTCGCTTTATACATTTAATGTATACTGCTGATGTTGCGCGCCCGTTTATCGATGCTGGCTGATTTTTAATTTTTTCTCTCTTTGATTTTTCATTGCGCATCGCTGTTATTTATTCATTTATTTATTATTTTTCTCGCTTTTTGTATATGACTAGATTACCCGTTGAAGAGAACTGGCTGATGTTTTTTATGCGACTCGAGATTTGCCTCCCCCGGGTTAGCAGCGCGCCCGATGAAAATTGTATGGAATGTACATTAATAATAACGATAATAATAGCGACGCGAGAAAAATTCGATGGGATGAAAATTTTCTTCTTTTTTTCCCCCCTCCGACCTTTTGTACATCAAAAAGATATTTCTATTATTACGTCGCGCGTTTTATAGTCGTCTCCGCGTCGAGATAGGGCATTTCCTACTGTGTGTGCGTGTGTGTGGAGATTACGCGAGAAGAGAGAGAGAGAGAGAGGGAGCGAGCGTGTCAATAAACCGCGAGAGAAGAGAGAGAGAGAGAGAGACGTCGACGACATGTTACTTTGACCTTTTTTTTCATTTTTACTCTCGTACGATATTTAATGCACATTTTGGGTTTCTCCGTTACACAAGTGCATCTTACGTGTCTCGATTGATTTCATTCATTTTTTATTTTCAACATTCATAGTTTTTATCTTGTGTATAAATCGTGCACAGTAATGCGATAATGATAACCCGCCGACTCTTGGCTTGTATTTACAAGTTAAAAAAAAAAAATAAAGAACAAAGAAAGAAAAGATGACCATACATACCCCGCACTCGTTATCTCTAACTTCGTTTAACTAAGCGTGATATATTTTTTTTTCCACCTCGCTCGCTCTCTCTCGTTTTCTGTGTTCGCGTTTTAAACATTCATCTCTGGGATTTTATTTTATTTCATTTATTTCTTTTTTACAAGTGTAAAAAATATAAATTTTGTTGCACGCTCTTTGCGTCCGGTGCGTATTTAATTTCTCGTTTTGTTTTTACATCATTATTATTAGCATTATCGTCATTATTTTTGTTACACATTTACACAGCGGATAACAATATACAAGTGTGTGTACTTTGAAAAAGGCCGATATATAAAATAACAATAACAATAATAATAATAATAAAAATGTATGTAAAAAAAAAAAATAAAAACACCGACAATTATCCTCGGGGATGGGTTCGTTTGTGTAACGAGAAAAGACGAAATAAAAAACGAAAAAAAAAAAGAAAGAAGAATATACGTGTTACGCGCGTGTACAGTTACACACGCCGCGTATGTAAGCTCGTTTATGCCAATTATCGACTATTATTAAAAAGTAACGCGAGACCCGACGTAATAATTCATTAAAATTGCACGACTCCGTGTGTCCATTATTTTCTTTTCTCTGTTATTTTTTTATACAACGATTCAATAGCGCGGGATGCGCTTATTAATTAATTAATTAATTACTTCTTTTTTTTTTTAGTCAACACTCGAAGAAACTTTCAGGATCCAGCATGAAAAATCCACAGTATATCTTTCTTCATTCGAACATATACACATATATATATATAACATTCACACATAAATACATGCTCCTCTCTTCGTCACTATATTATATTGTAAATCGTGGCCTCGCTCTTTTCTCGAGGATGATATGCGCCGGAATATAAATTGCTCTCTATGCGTCGTCCCTATATCACTGCACACAGTCTCTCTCTCTCTCTCTTGTGCAGAGAGCTCTTTCGATTTTTTTCTTTCTTTACAACTACGTATACAATAACAATATGTATAAATATTTTGCACGACGCATGTGTGTGTCATTTAGAAAAATATTCTCGCGTCTCGCTGCACACATCCTTACGGGTGAAAAAAAAAAATCTAAAAACTTTCTGTGTGTGTCGCGCGCGCGTTAATAATCGATATCCTAAGCGCGCGTGTTTGGAACGTACGCATGCATTATTCATCTTCTCTTGCGTGTCTCGTCGCGGCCGTATGCGGCAGAGAGTTTTGTTTACTCGAGGCATCGTTGAAAATATAATACATATAAATTAAAATCGCGACTTGCAAAAGAGAGAGAGAGAGAAAGAGAAAATAAAACAAGAACGTACCGACTCATGAGAAAAGTGGAAGATTTTTCGCGCCGTTATCTCGTGCACGCCTTTCGCAGACGACGACGAACAACGGACTTTTTTTTCATAATATCCCCCTCTTGGTTCAACGACACTTCCTCCCAAATTGTTCTCTCCCTCTCGTACATGATACGTATACTGTGTACGACGCGCGAAAAGCTCGTGTACTACGCAACGCGTCTATGAAACATCGTTTTTCGCAATAAATATTTCACCGCGACGGGTTTTTTTTCTTCCTCTTCTTTTTTTTACACCCCTCCTGACTCTCGTTTCGGATGATATCGCACACACTGCAGAGAGAGGCTCGGCCTCGACGCGGACTCTCCTGATAGGAATTGACATTTCTCTCTCTTTCTTTTTTATTTTTTATTTTTGGAAAAACATAGACAAGCAAAACAGCATCATAGAACCAAGAGTTTATGTAATAGTTTGTTTTTATTAATAAATAAATGTATAAATAATAATAGTTTTTTTTTATGATAATTACAATTATAATAGTGTTCCTAACAGCTGTAAAATGATATTGAGATTTCGACTGACATAATGAAACAATACGTTTAAAAAAAAAATGTTGATCCATTGAAATCCGTCTTTTTTTAATTAAAAAAAAAACGAGAAGTATCGATCGCCGTCGTCATAAATAAAGGATAAATCGCTCGATATTTTATACATTTTTTTCGGCTTTCATTTTTACATTTAATTGATTTTTTTTTTTTAAATGCGCCATTTATTTTTACTTTTTTTTCGCTTACAGCTTTGGTTCGAGCACGACAGATAGATTATTGAACATTGTAACTTTACAAAGAAATCAGCACAAAGAAAAAAATAAAAGATAGAAAAAGGAAAAAATTGCTCGAAAAAATAACAACCATGCGTAACAAAGCTTCCTTTTCTTTTTTATCCAAGTTCTTTTTTTTCATTGGGCTTAATAAATTAATTAAAAAAGAAAACGCCGAATAGTAATTATTTAATAATTATAGTAAAATAATTAACGAGTGCGCGTCCAAATTGTGCTCTCAAAACTTATGTATGCAACAACCTTAACAACTTAAATGCCATCGTATGTATAATATATATAATCTATTTATATATATATAGGTATAGTAGAATCGGCGCAAATTGGTCCTAAACTCACACGTTCACTTGCACACACACACACTTGCTGCGTCTTTTATGTATATAACTTGTATAGAAATCTCACACGCGTTTCTCTCCTTTTTTTTCATTTATTATTTATATATATAAAAAAAACACCTATTTTCTTGCCTTAAATTTAATTATGTATAAAGTTTGTTTTGCTCGGTATTTTACAAAAAAGGATTTCCTTTCGGACTGTATAATATATATAATTACACCTGTGTTTTGTTGCTGTTTGTTTTTGTTTTTTTTTGTTGCTTTCTGTTTCGATTTACAAATACTATTAAAAGAGGCGCGCCGGCGCGGTGAGAGCACTGTTTAATGTTTTTGTTCCTTTTTTTCTGTATTTCTGTAACACACACATTCGCACTAGTTTTTCTTCTTCTTCTTCGTTTTGTTGAAAAAGCCACGCACAACAAACACACGCACGCACGCACGCACACACACGTTCGATTCGATTCGATTCAACATCATCATCATGATCCCACGGCGTGGTGTCTCAGTGTGTATACGGCCCCCGCGTCCGTATCTTCTTCTTCTTCTTCTTCTCTCGAGGACGATCTTCTTCACGACATGGGATAGTCACGCTCCACCGGCGGCGGCTTCCTTAAGTATTAGAGTACGCTGCAGCAACAGTAGCTCTTCTTCTCCTTCTCGGGGCTGAAGTTCATCTCGCGCACGATCTCGGCGAACACCTCGTTGACGTTCGTGCGGTTCTTCGCCGAGGCCTCGACGAACGGGCAGCCCCAGAGCTGGGCCAGGGCGTTGCCCTCGGTCGTGTCCACCTCGCGCTGGTGCTCGAGATCGAGCTTGTTCGCCACGAGCAGCACCGGGACGCGCTCCGTGCCCTTGACGCGCGTGATCAGCTCCTTCATGGCCTTGATGTCCTGGAAGGTCTGGTGATTCGTCAGGCTGTAGACCACGACGAAGCCCTGGCCGTTCTTTATGTACAGGTCTCGCATGCTGGCGAACTGCTCCGTGCCCGCCGTGTCGAGTATCTCCAGGACGCAGGGCGAGTTGTCCACCTCGATCTCCTTGCGATAGAAGTCCTCGATCGTGGGATCGTACTTTTCCATGAAGCAGCCCGAGACGAACTGGACCGTCAAGGCTGACTTGCCCACGCCGCCAGAGCCCAAGACGACGACCTTGAACTCCCTCATGATTGATTCTTCTGTGGCTTTGCTGATCTGGTCGGTGGTTCAGAGCAAGATGAGAACTGCTGTGCGGCGGGTCGAGAGGAGATCCTCCGCTCGACTTGATTGACCTAGGGCTACGATCTTGAGCCTAGGCTGTGAAGTGGTAACAGTAGTGAGTAAGGCATCTAGCTTGATACCTCCTTTGAACTAGCGCTCATATGTATCCCCCTCGAGACGGACTGAAGCAGAACCTGGAAAATAAAATAGTTTCATGTAATGCTTGTAAAATTTTGTTTTATTCATTACTTAATAGCTATGGTCTCAAAATTGGCTTAAAGATGAAGTGAACGAGCTAACATTTCATAAGCATCGTACTGAAGACTCAATTTACTCTGGTCTAAATTATATGAATGTACTTGAGTGATGTAATTAATTCTACATATCAATAAAGTAAATTACAAAGTACAAACACACACACTCTGGTACACACAATTATAAAACATAGTATTTTTCACAATAGCTAGGCAGTTAAAAGAGTTCTTGAATGCTCATTGGCTGTTTTAATATTTTATTACTCATTGTGTTAACAGCTTTTTATCTTTGCAATTCAATAGATGTAAAAACTTAGTCATAACTCTTCAAACCGACAGTGTTCTTTTTTAGCATTGATGAAAGTTTAAAATAATTTAATAGATTTCATTAAAATTTAACTACCACTTGAAAGTGCAGGAAGAAACCTTCAATGTTTTACATTTGATTATTGGTAAAAGTTTAAAAATTGAGCATTGAAAAGTAATAAATTTGATTATTACTTGTTGCTAGTACAAATAATTGAAAGTGAATAAGACTCATTTATACTTTCAAACAGAATTGAATTAAGAAAACAATTTGTAAAATGTACAAGTTAGTCAGCTGATGAAAATGTGTCATTGACTGCTTCACTGATAAACTGTTATCATTTCAACTCGAAGCGAACACAAGATTGAAGAATGAGCCAGAAAAAAAATTTATTTTTGTCATAATACTATTAATTTTACCCATGAGCGATCAAGTATACGCAGATAGATACAATTATTTGCATGCAATCGCTCCAACTTCCTCTAAGCTACAATTTCCTTTCAACAATGCAAATAACTCTGTTTTAGTATGTAAAATATACTTTGTTTCACTGTTCAGCTGTCACACAGGGATTTTTATTCTTAAAGACACATTCACATTCCTCATATCAATTGAAGCAACAGCAAGAAAAAAAAAGGCGGTTCCTAGCTAAACATTGTGGACAGAGTTGTTGAATCAAAATTGCAAATGCAAATAACAACAATAACAATAAAAGACAAGCTGCGGTTTTCGATTTTGAAAATAACCATTGACTCATAGAGGCAAAAATGCGAACGCGAAGCTCTTCAACTAGAGCCAGCTGAAATACTTCCAAAACTTGGGCACAAATTGACTTGAGTCTCTTGCATTTAAAACACTGTCAGCCAGAGCTCTTTACCATCGACTATACATACACATTGCACAGGCTGGCGAACACACACACGCACACTACATAAACTCCGTTTTAACTATGCGAAGTTGGGGCTAAACGAGTTTTCGGACTTATATAGCCGGCTGCTGCCTGTGTCTCATCGAAAAAACTTTTCAATCGATCGGTAAATTGTGTCAACTTGGGTACTCACAGTTCGAGCGGAAAATAATATCCTAGACACTTACACAGAAGCATCGGCACAGCTAGCGACAGCGTGTGCCGATCGACGCAGAGAGACAGAGTGAAAAAAAGGACGAAAATAGAAGAATAAAAAAAAAAAAAGGAAAGGAAGGCATGTATAATGTATGTGTTATAGCGAAGCAGCAGCGCGCACGACGTTCGACGAAAAGTACGAAGAGAGAGAGAGAACGAAGTCTCTCGTTCAAAGACGGCCAGAAAGAGAGAGAGAGAGAATGAAGAACATGTATATAGACGTATTATAAGTATACGCTATATATACTGGCATGGCAGCAGAGGCACAAGACATCATCACATATATATATATATATATTGGCGGCGTGTGCGTGCACATGCATGCATGCCATGCTCGCATATATGTATGTAGGTGTGCGAGAGTAGCAGCGATAGATACATATACCTTTACACACATGTGTGAGAGGAATGCGTAAATCACACACTCTCTCGGCTCGGTTTTGCGCGAGATATAGAGAGAGAGAGAGAGACGGAGAGGAGATGATGATGATCACGAGCTAAGGGGGTCCCGCAGCACACCGACTCTTATATATATATATACTCACACACATGGGTGTTGTATGACTCTTCGATACATCCGTTAGAATGTGTGTATATAGATATATATAAATTACAAACGCACACATATAATGTACCGAGTCAGGGACAGAGAAATACCGACTGCGGCGGTATAATACTGGGCATGAGTCGCGCCAGGCACACACACACACACACCCGGACACATTACTACTATAATACTATAGCTAGCTAGCTATAGCAGCAGAAGCAGAAGCAAAAGCGGAGTCGAGGCACGCAGACACAAGCAGCGATATTATACGGCTAGTATATATATATGCGTGTATATATATATCAAGGATGACTATATACATGTGACGAGTATATGCCGATATGATGAGTGTGCGTCTCTCCACTCTACTCTCTTTCTCGCGATACATGCGCTCGAGAGTGAGAGACGGAGAAAAAGATCGGTATTAGGGGATTACCGTCGTGGTGCCTCGGCGATGATCGTGTTTTGACATTTGTCTCGATCGGAGACGAGAGAGACGTATCGTAAGCGCCTTTTAATATATCATAACGACAATGTAATAATACGAAATAAAAAATATCGTATGGCTGTACGAGCGCGCCAAGTAAAGTAGCAAGTGTCGTGTGGTGTGCCTCGCGCGCACACGCGAGAAGCGCCCCAAGGACACCACGCGAGTGCACTATATATATATACACTCGAGTATAGAGTCGCGCGCGACAAATGAAAAGAAATAAGAAAAAAAAAAAAATAATAGTAAAGGTTGCGTTGTGTGTGTATGTGTGTGTGTGTGCAGGCGGCAGCGCGGTGCATTTTAACCGTGTGCCGTTTGTGTATATATAGCGGCACGTACTGACACAACTCTGCCGGGACGCTGTCACACACACACGCGCGCACACACATTTTCATTGCGGGGGGTACGAGTATACATGCATACACGTACGGATGTGTGTGTATTATAGGAGACGTTCTGTAACTCCCGCAGAAAGAAAGAAAGAGAGAGAGAGTCTCGCTCGCGTCGCGCACTCCTAAAACAATATACATAAGCAAATCGTCATCTGTCTCGGTATAACGCAAAACATCATGCGCTCCTCGCCGTGAGTCGTGCATATAATATACGTATAATATTACCAGCAGCAGAGCGAACTTAACTACAAGGATGCATTATAAAGCAACACTGCATGTGCAGTAAGAGGACTTGAATGACACAAAACTGCAGAGCTACGTATCCTTGCGGTGTCGCGATATGACTCCTCTTTCTCTCCTCTCTCTCTCTCTCTCTCTCTCTTCGGCAATTGACGAGGAGAGTAAGATAGAGAGAGATGCATTTACTCTCTTTTCTCTGTGTGTCGGTCTTTTATGCATTACTCTATACACACATACATATAAACGCGTATATACGTGCGTTGGTGTGTATTCGCGCGACGTTACGTATTACACAGAAAATATCGATGAATTTACTGAAGCATAAAAACAATAAAAAAATATAAACAACGGCCGCAGCAGCAGCAGATTGTCATCGCTCGACGACGACGGCGATGACAACGACGTAGACGTCGACGACGGCCGTACGCGTGACGCCATCTTAACGTCTCTCTTTCTCTCTTTCTGTCGCGCACGGGACATGTATATAATATACACAGGCACACACACACGGACAGAGACATACACAAACGAGGCTGGAGCGTATAATATAGCAGCACACTGCACACTACACACAGAGGCACCGATAAACTATTCAACAGCAGCAGCAGCGACGTTTATGTATATATAGAGGTGCATCGAACACACACACATACACATACACACATGCTATGTACGTCGGGAGTTGCACTTGCACACTGATATATACGCTGCTATATATGCGCGTTATCACAGACACACACTCTCGGGGGTTTGGAACAACAAAAAAAAAAAAAGAACGAATGCTCCAACACTATATAGATCCTCACCGAGCTTTATCTCTTGCTCAACAACAACTGTTGAGAGAGAAGAATAATCCTCCTCCGCGTTGACGACGACAACGGCGACAGGCTCCGTTCCTATCCTGACACTTGTAAACAATCGACGACGACAGACTCTCGGCATCTATGTCGCACTACTACTCGCTGACTGCACAGTATTAACATATAGGAATCTCGAGAGATCTGATAGATATGGACACGAATTAAAAATGCACACGCACACACACACACACACAGGCAGGCCAGCACTTGTGTATTACTCACTCACAGTCACGACCACGACCACGATCGACGACTACGACGAGATCGCAAAAATGGCAAATTTGCTTCGCACCGAGAGTGTGCTGATCTCTCTCTCTCTCTCTCTCTGCTGTGTGCGCGCAGTACGTCGTCGTTGAGGTTAGGTATGCACGCGCACCAACACACACACTTATTTCGCACACTGCTATACAACACACCACTATACAACGCGCATTCAGCAGCAGCAGCAGCTTCTCTGCGTATTATATCGCCGAGAAAAACGCACTATTTTCATATATATATTCTATGATATATATATATGGCCACACGCATCAGTAGCAGCAGCTCCTCCTCTCCTGCACACAATGCGTGCTTACGATACTAGTATATACGGACACACATCCGATGTAGCTGGTAGGTGTGCGTACGTAAATACCAACGCACATACTGCTCCTGCGATCGTTCGGTGCACAAAAGGTGTCGAACCTATGTGTGTATATATATATCAGCGCGCTGTTCTCGCGTGACTTGTATATATGTATTCTCTCTATGCGTGTGTTTATACATACAATGGTAGTATAAACTCGTGTGCATATGTGTGTAATTGTTGCAAGTGTGTGTATTACGATATTATTTGTATATATATAGCGAACCGCCTCGTACGAGAGGCGCTGTGAGACTGAAAATCGCGTATTATACTCTGTGTGTTGAGCTCCCGCTGCTATACTGCCGCTGTGCCTATGTTTGTGTGTGTGTGCGCGCGCGAGAGCGAGGCTCTCTCGTACACAGACAGGCCTATGTTATAGCAGTAGCGTATATATATATATATATATATATATAAGTGTATGATAATGCCAATGAAAGAGAAACAGAGACGGCGACTTTTGCACAAGCTATAATATAGGCAGAGAGAGAGATACGCGCCGAGACATGTGCATGTGCTGTGTGCAGAGTACGAGCGCGAGTCACTGCTGCTGCTGCTGCTGCTGTTGAACAGAGAAAGGAGTGCGTATATATCGCGTTATTTTATCCACATTACTGTTGTGTGTGTGTATCATGTGTGCATTTTGTATGTGTAGTGGGAGCTGCTGCTGCTGCTGCTGCACAGATGTACATACTTTTTTTTTTGCCTATACATACCATACCGAATTGGCGAAACCGATGATAATTTTTTTTGTTTTTTTCGAAGCGAGTAGGGAGGCGACGCGCACGTGCGCGCACGGTGCACAGTACGTCTTATGTACTTAATAATTATGTGTGTATTGTTTCTCGCGCGCTACTTACCTATAAACCGCTCCCGTTTTTCGTGTCCGCAAGGTGTTTTTGCTCAAAAAATATGCGAGCTTTATAGTATTATTATTATTATTATGTATCGAGAGATCGACTATACGCGCCGCTCGAGAGCTACTGACTGCGTTATTAGTCGATCGTCATCTCGTTGCTGCTATATACCGATGACTCGAGAGTCTCCTCTTCGTTATTATTATCGTCGTCATTTTTATATACATACATATATAAATCTATGAATCATGTGTATTCGCTGCGCTGCATTGACGCACATATATATCCACGCGTTAGCGCGCGCGCGCGGTTAAGTATATATATATATATATATATACGAGGCGATAAGAGAAAAAGCTGCCGATCGTTAACCGATCGTTAGTCGTAGCAGTCGTCGCGGTGGTGGCCGGTGGGAAAAACCGTTTTATTAATTATTGTAAGTTTTGTCGTTAGCCACCGCCGTTATATTTATCTCCTATACGCTGTACGCGCAAACAGGTGTTTGCCACGCGCGCGCGCGCGCGCGGTAGTTTCGAAATTCGCGTACGCATTAATTCTCATTGTTATATTCGATCCTCCTCTGTTGTTTTTTTTTTTTTTTCGTAATGCGTAACGCGCAACGCATCTTCGTCGCTGTATATTATACGCAGCATCAACGAGAGAATGTATTAAACTTCTGAGAATGCACAATAGCGCGATTTCTCTGCCGCCGCTACTGCAATTGTGGCGCGCGGCTTTATACATACAGTTGCAGCACGAATATAATCTTATGTATGCGTCTGAGAGCCGCATCCGAATGGATAATTAGAGCATTCTTGAACGAGTGTTAAGTAAGAAACAACACGATTCAATGCGTCCCAGCATGCGAACAATTTGGGTAGGCAGCAGCTGCTACTGTCTACGTTATTATAATATGCACACACACGCGCACACACACACACTTGTCGCGTTGTGTCGCGACACACTCGAAATTGTAATGATAATATTGTAATCGTCGACTTACACACACACACACACACACACACAGTATCACGCCTAGCCTACAGTGTCTCTCTTATTATATTTACGTATAATTGCGACATTAACGCACGGAGAGGCTCGCGGGATTCGCGGTATATTTTTGGGCTTTTAACATTTGGCGGCTCCGCGCGCGCGCGCGAACAATTGCGCAAAAAAAAAAACACAGGATAGTTTTGAAGTAACAAAATCCTCGGGTAAAAGATACATACATACCGTTTTTGCGTAAAACGAAGAGGAGGGGGGGAGAGAAAAAATTAATAAAGATTCGTATATACATACGCGTTTAAAGGTCGAGATTGTGCGCGCGCGCGCAAGAGCTCGAGAGTCGATTTTCGCGTAATATATATAGTAACGCAATATAAGCGTGCGCGCATGAATAAATAAAAATAAAATAGCCGGCGTATCCGAACGCGCATATACACGCCGTTATATAGTACGTGTATACGCGAGCTAAACGCGACGTTTTCACTTCGAAGATATAATAAGAGGAAAAAAGTAAAAAAAAAAAAAAAACGACGAAAAATGAAGTAAAGAAGAAGAAGAAGAAGCTATAATTATATATAAATCGAATCCGATCTCTGCGTTGCTTCTCAGCTTCTGCGCGATGTATCATTTGATCGATCCCAGATCGCTCCCTTACACACTCGTACACATACAGGCCCTACCTCTTATATATATATGGCTCGGTACGATCAAGCGTACATTACAAACTTGCGCCTCGAAATTCACACACGCTTGCATATAGCAGTAGATGTATGTAGGGGAGAGGCGGGCAATTGGAACATGGCTGGTAATCGTGCCACCTCCATAAAAAATGCAATTTTCAACTTAAAATTATAAAATAATTTTTTTCATAATCCTTCTATCATTTATGATATTTGTACGAAAAAGAAAATTTAAAAATCGATTTTTTCCAACAAAAAAAAAATTGTTGAAAATTTTGGACTAAAAATCCAATATCACCAATTTTCAACTGCTTTTCAAAGCGATAAAAAACATTTTTTTGCATTTGTAATTTATATCACTAGAAAGCTGGAAGCTTGAACTTTCATTTCCTTTTTGTTTAATTCATCTACGATTAATATTTCAAAAGTTATTAACAAAATAAAGAAGGTACTCAAACCGGGCACGAGGGTCACCTTCGGTAGGGCACTAGTGTCACATAACAACCTATCAATAACCCATTCACGTCCAGAATAACGAAATTTTTTGTTTGTAATCGACGCGATTTTTTTTCATACTTTGAAACTCAAAAAGACTTTGCACGTACATAATTTTAAATAAAATTTAATGCCCTTTCAGAATCCGGGCTCAAATTTAAGATTTGATGCTTGGTCAAAAAGTTATGGTTGTTTAAACAAAAAAAACTTAAAATTTGTGCAAAAAATCAACTTTAAGAATTTTTTCCGAAGTGTTGCAGTATGAAACTCAAGATATAAATATGATCAGAGGTAATCATGGGTGTGGAAGTACCGTATGGTATTTTCCAAAAAATTTTTATCTACTTTTTCTAACAAAATGGCGTCCTTCAAGTGAAATTTTTATAAAAAACCAAACTCAATTTTTATCTCGAAAACCATTGGGTTTAGAGAAAGAGTTTATGGAACAAAAAAGTCTTAAAATTGACCAAGAAAAGCCCCCAAATTTTTTCAGAATTTTGGAGACGATTTTCAATTTTCCGACAATTCGTCAAGTCCAATCTTCTAAAAAAATCTCAAAAAATCTGAAAAAATTTGAGAAGGTTACTCGATCAATTTAGAGACTTTCTTGTCCCATAAACTTTTTCTCTAAACTTAATTGTTTTCGAGTAAAATTATTATATTCTGACTCGTACATGCATTTCTTGCATGATATACGTGACACTCGTGCCCGACTCCTAGGCACAATTCCCGGCCATTGAAAAAAGACGGGCAATTGTGACAAATTTTTTAAAATACAATGAAACATTGAAATTTCATTGTAATTTTCCAATTTTAATATATGTTATAGAGCTTGAGCTCCCCTTTACAATGACAGTTTAAAGTTTGAAAAATTTAAAAATTCGCTTCTGGACGCAAGTTTGAATTTTAGGTGTCACCCATGCCCGTCTCTCCCCTATATATAAATATATATCCAAATCCGCAACTCTGCTCGGGGAGCAACACGCATCGGACTATTATTAGGATCTATTCAAGCTCTCTCTCTCTCAGCTTTCTTGTGCTGCGATGGTTATAGCCTCGCATATAGACACGCGGGCCTCCCAGCGCAGCAGCAGCGGTAGCTAGTTATTGGCTGCAGTGGCTGCAGTCTCATAGTACGCACGTTTCTCGAAACTCTGCTCTCCATTCGACGCGAGTTTTATTTGTGTATATTATCGCGTCGCGTATTACATATATATATCTATATACTCGTTGCTGCCACTGCTCCCCGCGACTCGCTGCGGTCTCTGTGCGCGCATATACAGTAATCGTCAGCGGATAGAGAGAGAGAGAAAGATATCTCGAAGACCATTCTCTCTTTCCGAAAACGCAATTGCACCGGAGGGTGAGAGACACATACGATATACAATGCTTGTATACATTTTTTTTTGATCATTCGATGCTTACCCTTGATTTTTGCATAATGAATAAACTCACGTATATGTAATACGACGCTCGCGCGGAAGTCGGAATCGGCTGCTGTGCTGCTGCTGCTGCTGCGCACTCGATATACATACGCACACACATATATACACAGTGGAGCTTTTGTGTCCGTGTGTATACGTACGTGCTAATTGGAGCGCATCGCTCTGTGATCTTGAGGCTTTTCTCCGCGCGATCTCTCTTTCTCTTTCTCTATACGCACGCACGTTATAATACAACGCGCAACTGGCCCCCCGCGCCGCCGACAGCTTCTTCCTCCGTGTGTCCGTGTTTGTGCGTGAGTGTTTTTGTTTTTTTTTTATTCTCGCCTTATATATTGGTACGCATATATATATATATATCGTTCATAAACGCGTATGCGTATATATATATATATATATATATATATATAACCATATATAATGCTACAAACGAACCGCTATAGAGTCGTCCCTCGACGCGCGACCAAGAGATCGGTTGCGTAATTTTTTTTTTTTTTTTTCGTCGGCTATACCGTACGTCCGCTGTACATTTATGTTTCTGTGTGTGTCTTCGTTGGTTCCCTTAGTGTATGTATACCGCCGCGGTGATCTTATTCGGATGTGGCAGGCGGCAGCAGCAGCAGCAGAAGCTTATCTTATCCGCAATATATATACCCGCGTCGACTATATATCCTGTAACATCGGGCCGCGCGAAAATATAATAATGTGCATATTATAAAAACAACAAAAAAAATAAAAAAATTACGATCGTCGATTATGACTGCCCATGGCGTGCGTGCAGGTGCGTGCGTGTATGCACGCATAAATAACGATCGTTAATACACTTTTGTATATAATGTAAAAATGATTGATTCTTGGAAAATGAGCCGTGTAATCTCTTGTAATTTTTTTTTTTTTTAATTATTACTATCGCGTATAAAAATTCGAGGATCCAGTGAGTCGATAGTCGATCGAAATATATAACCATATACACTTGAAAGTTATAACGCGTTGTGATATATCGATAATCAAAACCTCGCGACGTCGTTATACGCTATCATTATCGCGATACTGTACTGTGTATAATGGCATTTGTTGTATAGACCGCCGAGGAAAGTGAAAAGCAGAGATCCTACGTATATTATATATATACACCACAGGACTATAATACAGTCGTCCCTTTCCTCTTTCCGATATTATACCCCTACTACTATATATAATAGATTATGTTCCGTCGATGTACATACAGCTCTATATTATATCGAGGAAAACAAAGAGCAGCAGCAGCAGCAGCTGCGCTCGTTGTTATGTTAAGAATCGTATACTATATCGAGATGCACTTGCAGCTTCAACGTATATAGCTACCGAGATCGACTCCTACTTCTTCTTCTTCTTCTTCTTCGGTCTTTTTCCTCCTGACCTCGCGGTGTATCATTATAATATTACGACTTCTGCCTCTTTTCTTTCTCTCGTCTCGATATCGCTGCCGTGTGTCTGTGTGTGTGTACGTGCTCGAGTGCAGTTCAGCTTTTGCTTCTGCGCGCGTATATATATAATACGTCAATTGCGTATATTTGCGTCATTGTGTCTGTGCGCGCTCGGACACACACATGATTCGACCCATACAGCGGCCCCCGATCGATAAGTGAAAATGAAGAAATATAATAATGATACGAAGACGCGAGATGGAAATTTTCCACCGTTCATTACATTATTATTATTGATGCGTGAAAATACCGATCATCTCTCGGCTACACATATAATGTAATATATAAAATGTAAAATATTCGTCTCTCTCGAAGCTCGAAGCTCGCGCAAGATCGGGGGCCCCGTTACATTACTCACACACACACACACAGGCACACGCACACGCATGCATCATCATCGCGATATCATTTTATATATATTAACAGCGTGCCGGTGCCTGTGCCTGGCTTCGATCGACGTTCGCGCGCGCATAACTGAGCGATGCATCATTTTTTTTCCTTCTTCTTCCTCCTCCTCTTCTTCTTCTTCTTCTTCTTCATATGGCACCTTTCTCGAGGGAAAGAGAGAGAGAGAGAAAGAGAGAGCCTATTTCATTTTATAACGGGCGGTTATATGGTACCGAAGTTTTATAAAGTAATATAAGGTAAGTTAAAGCGCGCGACTTGTCTCTCGCGCCGCGGAGACTGACGCGCGAAGGTCGAGAGCGAGCGTGTATTGTACAACATCTTTTTTTTCTTACGTTTTTACATCGATAAGCAATAAAATAATATGTCGAAATATATAATGTAAATGTAATCGTCCGCGTGTATCGCACAATCTCGCACGCATAATATATAAAAATATACGTACCGATGACTTTATAGTGTACAAGTATTGGAGCTGTTTGGCATGGCTGCAGCAGCAGCAGCAGATACTACTACAATAAACGTGACGAATAAAAAGCTTGTGTGTGCACTTGACGATTATATTACGTATTGCAGAGAGAGGTGAAAGTATGCGCAATAATGTGCACCGGCGCGACGATCTCGACTGATCGACGCGATGACGAAATTTTTCTCTCTCTCTCTCTCTCTGCAGTCGAGCGAATTAACGTCGCGGGCCGATTATCCTATACAGCGCTCGCATCGATTCCTTATAAAACGCGATCTTCTGCCGATCGTGTGCAGTGCACCCGCAGCCATGTATCTATCTAATTACATATTCGCTCGAGCCGACCAATTGCGCGCGATTATATCGATTATTGGCCTCCTCTCGCGTATATAGTCGTGTATATATGTACACATTCCAAATGTGCAGCCTCGGACCATTATTCCTTTCCGCGACGAGATATAGACAGGGAGACACAGAGAGAGAGAGAGTATCGATGCCTTTTCTTCGCGATCTCTCTCGATATCTGCAGCGTATTGTCGTCGCATCCGGCGCCCATCCAGGCATAGAGACGGCGGCGCCTTATCTCCGCGCCGTCTTTCGCTCCTTTATGTATTATACTTTTTCAGTCCGATTCTGCCTGCTTGCTACGAGAAATCGTAATCGAAGCGCGCTCGCGGAAAAAAAAAGGAAAAAAAAAGAGAAGGTCGAGCGTATCCGAGTGTATTTTTTTCTCTCTCTCTCTCTCTTTTTTTTCAATCAACTCGTTGCGCAAATGAAGAGAAAGAAAGAAAGAGGAAAAAAAAAGGAACGAAATCGTCGTGTCTCGAGGCGTAGCGCGTAGGTGACGAGATTTTTGTTCCTCTCTGCCGCGCATCGATTCCACGTGATTGCACAGAGACACACAGATATACACACAGGAGAGCTGCGCACGCGTATATTATACATGCGTGCGAATTAAAAAAAAAAAAAAAAAAGGAAAAAAAAAGAAGAATCATCGAGTACGCTCGAAATTTCACGAGCACGCACACACTGTCACGCGGACACGGCTCGAAACGGTCCATTTAAACGCGCCGAAACATTACGAAATCGCGCCGTGGCACATAACGCGCCGTAATTTAATAATAATAATTATTATTACGAGATGGATACAAGAGGCGCCTGCCTGCGTCGATTAAAAATTGGCAGCTCCGATCGGCGCGAACGAACGATCGTATCGGATGTATACGGTTCGTTCTATGGAATATGTTGAATAATAATTGGAGAATTCAAAATATATTTTAGTTCTTTTTTTTTTTTTTTTAATTTGTCGGTGTCAACTAGTTTACCTTGTTTGCAATTTTTAAATTGGAGTAAACATTGAATGAAACGCCTAAAAAAATTGTTCACAAATCGAGTCGAGTGTTATGATTAAAATTACTTTTTGTTACATTTAAGGTTTATTAAAAAAACTGATAAAAGAACAAAGAACTTTCCAAACGGCTCAAAATTCTTCCAAAAAAGTCGAGCTTTTCGACTCTACAAGCGACAGAAAAAATGTGATTCTAGTAGAGAGTACATTAAGTTTTGAATTCATTTGCGTCAAGCTCGGAGTGGCGCAGACACGTGGACACACGTACAACAATAAAGCCGATTTCTAAAAGAACGAACCATATATAATATAACTTCGCGCAAGCTGCATCTCTTGACGCGCGTCTAGTGCGAAATATACGAGCGTGAAATATTTATATTTCATTAAAAACGATTGTCACGTCCATTCTTTAATACATATATACACGTGCCGCTTTCGTTGCGTCACTACACACATCTCTGTATACATAATAATATAATGGGATACGGTACACAGCACGTATATGGAGCTTCGCGTCGATCGAAAATTTACAACTACCATAACTCGCGTATGGTCAAAATAAAATAAAAAAATTCGCTACGATGATAATTTTTCAGCTCGTTTCAGAGAGATATATATATATAAGAGAGAAAGAAAGACGCGCAACGCGAGTAAATATCCGAGGGGGCAGGGGGTCAGAGGCCGCCGCCGCACTCGAAGGCATATGCCATGCCTTCGCCTGTTATATACAGTATACACAATGTGTAAGCACGACGTACACACACACACACACACACTCACGCCTCGGCGTGGCTTTTATAAATATAAAACGCGCGCGCCAGAGCTCCGCAAGCGATGATAGACTATTTCCAGGCGTCGCGATCTACATACACATGCCAAACAACGGCGGCAGCAGCAGCTCTCCGGAGTTTTAACGCCGCAGCTTTACTCGTGTGCGCCGTGCAGGGAGAGCTCCAATTTTTTTCCCTTGCCTTTGCTTTTCATCTTCTTTCTTTTCTATATGTATGCTGCTGCTGCTGCTGCTATGTATTATAGGGAAGGCTTTTGAGCTCTTGTGTGCGCGCGCGCGGCTAAAAGAAAAGAATTAACGATGAGTGCGTATACGTGTATATGTGTCTGCGTGCGCGTCGACTTGAAAAATCTCAACGCGTGGCGCATGTACGTCCGTACATACGTATAGGCATTGTTAACATTTGGATGTAATATTTCTAAAAATACATCCCTCCCGGTAAGCGCGTAAAAGCGCCCGCTAGCACATACACATTATATACGAATTGGGGGGAAGATTTCAGAAAGAGAGAGAGAGAGAGAGAGAAATAGTATATTACGTGCCTAGGGAGCGAAAAACTGGAAAGCCTCAGAGCATGTGTAATTTTCGGCCGAGGCGAAGCCGAGGTTGATAAACACGAGCTCTGAGGCTTTCTTTTTTCGCTTCATAGGTGCGTATACTATTTTTCATGAAGCCCCCAGCAGAAATTAATTTTTTCGTTTTGGCCGCCGGGACGAAAAAGGCTAGTTTCGGCTGGGGTAGCATGAAAAAGGATTTTTTGCTCGCTGCCGATCGTAATGATAATTGTAAAGCTTATTAATACCTATACACGCACACACGTGTTGTTGTACAAAATATATAATATGTAGCTGCCTAATGAGCGTTGGCATGGCGATATTATCTCATGCGTATATTATAATACGCTCGCGCGCCGACACATAATAATGAAACGAAAAAAAAAGCTCGTGACGATGACCTCGTTCTTCTCGGAACCAGTCGGGCGTCGATGTACCGGGAACGAAAGATAATAAATTAGAATCTCGTGACCGGCGCCGACGCATATCGCGAGGAGTTCGAGAGAGACATTGTCACGCAGCGATTGTAAATGTGTCCCATGAGAATGATGATAAAAGTATAGAAAAAAAAGTTTAAACAAATTATCGAGAGTGCGAGTTTCTCAAAATTATAAACTCCTTCACGAATTTGACAGAGTATGGGATTGCGGAAAATGTTTACATTTATCGTGTAGCGATACGATTGGTACCGATTAAGCGACCTACTGAATTTATGTGAACAATTTTTTATAATAAAATAATAATATTTGGTGCTAGTTCAAAATCAATTCCATAATTTTGAGATCCGCAGCTGGCAAATGGATTGTATGATTTTAAATTCCCTGTTTATGAATTAACACTTCAAATTTGATCAATCAATCCAAAAATCTGTCACGAGGATCATCTGCTTATTCTCCTCGGACAAAGTATTTTCTCGTAAACAGTATACGGCAGATTCAGTCGACATGAATCAGTCATGAATAGATCAGCTACTACAAATTCGAAATGTGGCCTTATCAAAATATTTGAAATGTGTATTTTAACAATTAAGCTCGAGTGATATAAATTACACATGCCAATTATTCATTTTTTCGAAATAGAATAACCTTATTCATAATTAATTTATTTGGCGAAGTTTATAGGGCGTAACGTCGTCGTTTAACATTATGCTACTTGACGTTTCAACTTGGGACTCCCATTGATTGATGTGTACTAGTTTCATACTTGACGTAGCTACGATAAAATTTTAATTTCATTTTGTCAATTTGAAAAGAATTAATGTTAAAATTTTGGATTGATAAAAAAGTACTAAAAAAAGGTAAAACAATCATGAGAACTTTTACTAATTTTTAAGAAATGTAGAAAAAATTATTGGTACAAATTAAATTGTTAATTGGTTTCTACGTCTCTCTTATCAGAACTAATCAGCTATCAGCATATTTATCAAAATCTTTTATCAGTGCAAGTTTGATTGATTCAGGGTCAGGTATTATAAGATGAGGTTTATCAAAAATCCAGTTCCAAACAAGACCTGAAAAAAAATTCTGGGCTAATCGTTGCGTCAATAAATGCATTAATCAAATAGCCAAAAAATGCACAGCGAAAAAAAATAAACAGTTCTCTGGTTAAAAATAAAGCATCACTACGACAGTGAACAAAGGTATATTGATACGACGAGGTTCAAGTAACACACCATCATTTTGGCAAAAAATTAAAAAAAAATGAAAATTAATAAAAATACGATTAATTATCTCTAAATATATAAAATTGTTAATCATCATTTCTTCTCAAAATTGAGGCATTCTTCATCTTTATGAACTTCGTTATCTGTTTTCTGGTGTTTGAGCAATTGCACTTTTGGTCCGAATTTTTACTCGCACTTCTCGCATGCGTAGTCTTTTCGATCTTCGTGTATCGTCTTTTGGTGTCTGAGTAAATGATGTTTAAATCCGAATTTCTTCTCGCACTTCTCGCATGAGTAGTCTTTGCGACCATCGTGTACTGTTTTTGTGTGTCTAATCAATTTCGATTTTTCTCCAAATTTTTTCTCGCATTTGTCGCATGCGTAGTCTCTGTTACCTTCGTGGACTGTCCTCAGGTGGACGAGCAAACTGTGTTTTTGTGTGAATTTCTGTTCACACTTGTCGCACGCAAAATCTTTCGGACCTTCGTGAACTGTTCTTTGGTGATACAAAAAATATGATTTACTTCCAAATTTCTTCTCACACTTGTCACATGCGTAATCTTTGCGACCTTCGTGGACGGTTTTTCGGTGCCTGATCAAAGTGCTTACATCACCAAATGTCTTCTCACACTTTTCGCATTGATAATCTTTGCGACCTTCGTGTACTACCGTTTGGTGTTTAACCAAATCTGATTTTTGACCAAACGTTTTCTCGCATTTGTCGCATCCAAAATCTTTTCGACCTTCGTGTAGTGTCCTCTGGTGGTAGAGCAAACTCGATTTATTTCCAAATTTTTTCTCACACTTGTCACATGCGTGATCTTTGCGACCTTCGTGTACTACCGTTTGATGTTTAACCAAATCTGATTTTTGACCAAATGTTTTCTCGCATTTGTCGCACGCGTAATCTTTGCGCTTTTCGTGTACTGTCTTTTGGTGCGAAAGCAAATTCGATTTATTTCTAAATTTCTTCCCGCAATTGTCACATAAGTAATCTTTGTCGACTTTCGAGGTGAAATCTTTGCGACCGTCGTGTACTGATTTAATATGCAAAAGCAAACTCTGTTTATTCCCAAATCTCTTGGCGCACATTTCACATAAGTAATCTTTGAAAACCTCGTGAAATATTTTTTTGTGCTTGAGTAAAGTTGATTTATTTTCAAATTTTCTTTCGCACTTGTTGCACGTGAAGTCTTCATGATCTTTATGTGCCAATTTTTGGTGCGTAAACAAATTTGATTTTTTCAAAAAATTTCCTCTCGCAGCTTTTGTGTGCTGATATTTGGTGTCTACTCAAATGACTGACTTCGGAACTCGAATTTCCTCTCACATTGGTCGCATGCATATTTTTTTTCTGCATTGTGAATTGTGTTTCGATGTGTTATCATACTTGATTCTAATGTAAATGCCTCTTGTAAAATATCACTAACGTATTTTTTGTCGACTGAAACAACAATGTCGTGCTCACTTGAATTATTTTTTGAGACATCTTCCTTGAATTTCTCATCACTTTTATCCATTTTGTTGATTAAATTAAACGATGGATCTTTCTATTTAGAGCTGCGGAAATAGAATAAGTAAAATGTATCTTTTCGTATTATTACTTGTTTCGTTAGGACAGACAATATTCAGACTAATTTGTTTATACTTTAAAATGATTAGTAACGACATCAAAATCACATTGTTTATAAATAAGGTAACGATTTATGTGTTTACACATCATCCTAGGAATATTTGAAAAAATTTAAAAATTCTAACTTATCGACGAGTTCTACGAGGAACTTTTTGGCCTTTTAAAACTAACAAGGAGACCTTCTCACCTTTGGTTCACAGACCTTTCCCAAAAATTTTTTGGGGCCTTCTGGTACCTTATAATGAAGCTCACCGAGCTTAGTTTAATTGACAACAAAACAATGCAAAGAACAAAAAAGTCTTTAAATTTTTCAAAGAATCTGTCTGAATTTTTTCAAAATTTTTAAAACCGTCTATCACTTATTTTCAGAGGTCTCTGAAATCCCTAAGAAAAACGGCAAATCTGGGCCTCTGAAAATAGGTGATAGACGGTTTTAAAAATTTTGAAAAAATTCAGGCAGATTCTTTGAAAAATTTGAAGACTTTTTTCTTCTTTGCATTTTTTCGTTCAAGTGCTTCTATCTCGAGATAAAAAATTGCAAAGATTTTTTGATAATATAGAAAATTCTCTTAAACTTGGGCCCTAAGGCCCATTCAATTAAACTAAGCTCGGAGTGCTTCGTTATTAGTTACCAGAAGACCCTAAAAAAATTTTGAGAAAGATCTGTGACCCGCAGGTGAGAAGGTCTCCTTGTAAGTACTTTAAAAACGCATTTGCAAAGTACAACAGCGGCATTTGCTCAGACATTAAAAAATAGTCCACAAAGATCGTCAAGATTACTTATGCGACAAGTGTGAGAAGAAATTTGAACACAATTCTAATTTGCTTTCGCACCAAAAGACAGTACACGAAGGTCGCAAAGATTGGGCGTGCAATATATGCGAGAGAAAATTTAGACAAAAACAGCAATTGTTCAGACATCAAAAAACAGTTCACGAAGGTTGTAAAGATTTCGCACGGGACAAGTGTGAACAAAAACTTACACAAAAGCACATTTTTCTCGTCCACCTAAGGACAATTCATGATAGTCGGAATTACTGCTCATGCGAGAAGTGCGAGAAAAAATTCGGACACAAAAAGCATTTGCGCACACACCAAACGACGGTACATGAAGATCGCCAAGAGTTCACATGTGACAAGTGCAAGAAGGCATTTGACGTGACAGTCGTACATAAACTCAAATAATAATTTTTTGTTTTCAATTCATTCTTTGAATCATCAATACATGAATCGATTTCTCAAAATTTCATTTATCATTCCTTTCCAATAAACATCGTAGATTCTGGCCTCGAACCAATAATTATTCGTTAATATCATCCAACATCCTCTAAAACTAATATCCGTAAAAGCAGAATATGAATGAACGACTGCAATTGTCGATAAGAAAAATCTCTGCAAGTAGTGTACATTCAGCTCAATCGAAGCGAAGTATTTCGCGAATCTGACGATGGAAAGACTATTCTTTCCGTGTATTATTCGACTTTTTCCATAATATGTAGCTTCCAGTGCTTAGACCTTTAGATTTTTCATCTAAAAATTTTAAAAAATTCCATTTGAAAGCTCTGTAGTAATTTTTGCCTGGAGTCATTCAATACTGAGCTAGGAATTATTTAACGTATCATCTATTTGTAAGTCTTTTTGAAAACTATAAGAAATTCGCCAAAAATTGAATTGCTTATTAATTACATTGCTCCACAAATGACCTTGATAAAAGTCATATATTTTGTTCAATTATTGTAAATATTTTACTACCTGATGCTCCATTGACAAAAAAATCTGATTCATAATGCATGTGTAATGCCATTAGGTACAGCATCTGTGTGGGTTCATAGAGATGTGAGTAAGGCTTTTATGCGCCTGGATAAATGACATTTTCACTGCGATTTCGGTGTATATAGTTTGAACGATATACGAGTCCCTCTATGAATAACAGTACAAAACTGCGTGTCCATGGCCAGTCACCAATAGAGCGGGAAAATACAGCTAAGAAGATACCATAAACGCAGGATCACCTCGCTATAATAAATTAGTAGTGCCTGTAATTGCTAGTTATGTGCTCGATTTCTGACGTGAGAAAGTCATGTTTACAAATTTGTAAATTCAAGGTGTACATCTTCATTGCCTACTTTAATTTTATTTTCCATCAGTGATTGCACATGATCAAGTGTTCGATGGAAAGTTGAGAGAACACATTGAGGTATTGCTTTTTTGGGTATGTTGTTATATTTTTTGAAAAGTTTTTTCGAATCAATCTTAATTATTCATTAGGTTGAAAGACAAGCCGGTTAATTCATAGACAGAGGCGAGAAATAATTTCAATTTTGATTCGGAGGACTCGTGCACGGCCAAATACGTCGAAACATTCAAGGATATTGAAATGAATCCAAAATCTGACATGGATGCAGTGCGCAACAGTAGTAAACCATTCCAATGTGGGATTTGTCACAAATCATTTGAACTAGAAAGTGAGCTTGAACGTCACAAGGACACAGAACATAATCAAAGAAAACCCTTTGAATGTGAGATTTTTCCTGATTTATTTGGACAGGAAGGTGACCTCGAGTGTAACAAGGACAGAGACCATAATCAAAGCCAACTCCTTAAAAGTGAGATTTTAAATGGTTTATTGGACCTGGAAAGTGACCTTCAGAATCATAAAGACTCAGTACATAATCAAAGAACAAACTTTGAATGTGAGATTTGTCATAAATCATTTGGACTGCAAAGTGAGTTAGAAAGTCACAAGGACACAGCACACAATCAGAAAAAACATTTTGGATATTTGAAGACTTTTTATGAAACATTTGGACTGGAAAGTGACATCGAGGGTGACAAGGACTTGGAACATGATCATTTTCAATTTGAGACTTGTAAAGAATCATTTGAACTAGAAAGTAACCTCAAGGGTCACAAGGACAAAGACCATAATCAGAAAAAAACCTTTGAATGTGATATTTGTCACAAATCATTCGGACAAAAGTATAACCTTAATATACACATAAAAACAGTACATAACCGAAGCGAATCCTATGAATGTGAAATTTGTCATAAGTCATTTGGCCGCAAGGATCACCTTAAAAACCACAAAAATGCATTTCATGATTTTAGTAGACCTTTCGAATGTGAGATTTGTTCCAAATCATTCGGGTACCTAAGTAAACTCAAACAACATATAAATTCAGTACATAATCGATGCAAACCTTTCGAGTGTGAAATTTGTCACAAATCATTTGAACAAAAAAAGATCCTCGAAGCTCACGTAAATACAGTACATAATCGGATCAAACCCTTTGAATGTGAAATTTGTCACAAATTATTCGGACACAAGTTTAACCTCAATAAACACATAATTACAGTCCATAAGCGGAGCAAATCCTTTGAATGTGACCTTTGCCGCAAATCATATGCATACCAGTATATACTTGAAAACCACTTAATGAAAGTACATGATCACATAAAACCCTTTGAGTGTGAAATTTGTCATGAATCATTTGGACACAAACACACCCTGAATAATCACACAAATAGAAAACATAATCATTACAAACCCTACAAATGTGAATTTTGTCCCGAATCATTCGGCACAAAAAGCAGCCTCGATGAACACTTAGAATCGGCACATCCCTTTGAGATTGGTTAGCCACAAATCACTTAGATACTGGACTAAACTTGAAAACTACAATTTGACAGCACATAATCTTGACTACCCAAGACAATTGTGATAAAAGACCCTTACCTCAGTACGCAATGTAATTTTGGAAAATCTTTTAAATAAATATCTTTTAATTTCGTAAAAAACAATGAAATCTTTTTAACTGTTCAAAATGTTTTCATAATTTTTAAAAAATGTACTCTAAATAATGACTTCTCTGCCAGGATCCGCTTTCCAGCTAAATAACTAAAAATGGATATTTCCTTTGGGTTCCAGGAACCATTTTTGTTAAAAATAGCGTTTTTTGGCTCTAGTCACTATCGTCTTCAATTAAAAAATCTAAAAAAATTGGAGATCATGTATTTTAATAAACAAAATAGGAAAAAAAATTTTCCAGATTTTTTGAGGCTCCGTATCGGCCAAAAAAAATTATTTTCGTGAAAAAAAGCGGTTTTTCAGCTCTAGGCTTCATTGGCATGATTGAATAGTTCTGAAAAAATTCAAGGAATCGGTTTTTTGTGTCAGAATGGAAAAAAATACTCTAGTTTGGTATATCGAACCATTTCACTGAAAATAAAATAATTTAAATTTTCAATGATTTTTTCTGAAGGCCTGAAGCACTTAAAAAATCTGAAAAACTTCAAGGTTGTTTGGATTGTTGAAAAATAGCTTCATGAATTTTTTCAGATGTTTTAATTTCTTCAGGGCTTCAGAAAAAATATAAATCGAAAATAGACGTTTATAGCGGAGGGGGGGGGGGGAAGGTTTGATTTAACAAAATTTTAAACAAAAAAAGGTAGTTTTTGAAGATTTGTTCTCCAAATGATCGTATTTTTTACCGAATTACGCATTCGGATCAGATTAAAACTTTGGATCTGGTGGCATACAGGTCTATACTAAAAGTTAGTGGCGATGGTTCATGCAGATTGAATATAGCAGCCACCAAAACAGATGATTGTAGCCAAAAATTAAAAAAAAGCTTTAGTATTTTGCTTCCTCATAGAGGAAGCTTTGTGATAGGCGTCAAAACCAAGTTTTGATTTAGATGTCCTAGGACAATTTCGTTTACATATTTGGTATCTTCATTGAATTCTGAACAAATGTCTGTATGAGTGTGTGTGTGTGTGTGTGTGTGTTTTTTTTTTTCCTTCTCCACCCCATTCGGACACTCACTGGTAACCGCCGCTAGGCATCGCTTCGGTGAGGCCGGGGTTAGTTGAGCATTTCTGCTACTTCGCTGCTGGCCGTTGCCATACATCCCCCATCCATCACATAGTGATATGCGACGATTAGGGGTTCAGGGACTCATCTTTTTACTACTTGGTGAACCTCCGATCCTGCGCGATGCCATCTCTCGATTGTCGTATCCCCCTTTCGGAGCTGTAGTTTCCTACTGCTTGGTCACACATTGCTGGCGTCTCCTTCTGAGTTAAGTATTAGAACTCGCTGCTCAGTGCCATCTTGTGAGTGTAGTTCTCGCTTCTGTAGCCGCCCGGCAAAGGACCAGGTTGCCAGGGCCGCTTCATCTTGTGAGTGTGGTTCTCGCTTCAGGCGCCATCATGCGTCCATCAGCGAGCCTTGCGTCCATGCGTCCACGAACGGGGCCCCCGCATCCGGCGCCATCTTGTGAGTGTGGTTCTCGCTTCTGACTTCATTATGGGAGTGTTGTGCTCCCCGTCTATCGCCAGCCTTGTGAGTCCTCGCCTCAGGCTCCTACTAATGGATATCCTCTTCGTTTCCAGCTCGCACAGTGATCGGGGTTTTTTACCGCTTCGGAGGCTGATGACATAGCCCGGGTCTTCTTTTTAAGTGGTACCCGCTCCACCTCGGGCACGGGCTCAACCACACCAGGCGAAAAAACGCGCCTGGAAAATTCGCCCAGTGGGGATTGAACCCACGCCCTACGGCACACCTTGTATCAGCAGGCAAGAACTATACCCACTGAGCCAAGGTGCCCGATGTGTGTGTGTGTTTTTTTTTTTTTTTTTGTGGACGTGGGCAGAGTGAACTCTGCAGCCAGTGGCCCTTCGAAACGAGTACCCCACCGGGAACCGTCGTTAAACATTACTTCGGTGGGGACTCTATAGAGCTTCTCTGCTACATCTGTGTCTTTTCCGTACATCCCCCGTCCACCTTACGGTGATTAGGGGTTCGGGAACCAGAAGCATCGTCTTCTTCTTACAGCATTGTCCGGGTTGCTTTTACGCCTCTTGTGCCTCTTGTCTCTTGCTTCAGTCTGGAGACGACTGATTGCGCGAAAGACGCTACCATCGTCCAATTTCCTGCGGTTTCGAGCATGAGTATGACGATGTTTTCAGGCTCAATTTCTTCTTGGAGAACTTGTTGGAGTCTCTCCCTCTCTTCGTGGAATCGCGGGCAGCGAAAGAACACATGCTCCGCGTCTTCTACTGTGACTGGGCAGGCCGGGCAGAGCGCTAAGGGTGTTGTCATAGCGCTGGCTATGGCTTCTGAAGTAGCCATGCCCGGACAGGAGTTGTGTGAGATGGTAGTCCACTTCTCCATGTCCCCTCTCGACCCATTCCGTGATGTTCGGGATTAGCCGGTGTGTCCATCGGCCCTTTGAGGCCCGGTCCCACCGGTCCTGCCACCTGTCAGCGTCTCTCTTCTTTCTTCCTCCTTGACATCCTCGGGGCGGCGCTGGTATATGCGCGCTCGCTCATCCGCTAGTAGCGCCAGCGGTGGTACGCCGGATATCACGTACGTCGCGTCGTAGGAGACGTGTGGTCGCCCGCTGATCACGCGCAGGCAGGCTCGTCGATGTACCGACTCTGCCTGGCGTATGTAGGCCTGCGTCTCCGTCGCGCATCTCCAGATGGGCGCTCCATACAGGAGAATCGAGTCGACGACGTGGGCATAGAGCACGCGTCGGCTACTTCTGGGCCCACCGATGTTGGGCATGATCTTCGCGAGGGCTCCAGCCACTCTTGCTGCCTTTTCGCTGACGATTCGGAGATGTTGGTCGAACCTCAGCCTGGAGTCGATGTGTAGGCCCAGGTAGCGGATGCAGGGGGTCGACATTATGCTGCAGTCGCCCACTGTGATGGTGATGGTCTCCATTTTCTTCCTGCTACTGATGAGAAGGGCCTCGGTCTTGTGGTCAGCCGTTTCTAGGCTGAGATCTTGAAGCGCGCCACGCACCTGCGCGATGGCAGAGTTCAGATCGTGTTCGATCTGCCACAAGTGCTTGGCCACGGCCACCAAGGCGATGTCGTCCGCGAAGCCTACGATCCTTACGTTGCCTCTGAAGTTGAGGCGCAGAACGGCGTCGTACATGACGTTCCACAGGATGGGCCCCAAGACAGATCCTTGCGGAACGCCTGCTGTGACTCTGTGGGTCTCTGGTCCGTCGTCCGTATCGCAATCAAGCAGCCTCGCTGAGAGATAGCTTCTGATTATTCTCAGCAGGTACTCAGGTACGCGCATTCGGCGTAGCGCGGCGTTGATGTTGTTCCACCGAGCCGAATTAAACGCGTTCCTCACGTCGAGGGTGACCACGGCGCAGTACTTCTTGGTGCCGCGGTTCCATCTCTTGCCCGCGATGGCCTCTCGGGCGGTGGCGATGACGTTCTCGATGGCGTTGATCGTCGATCGCCCCTTCCGAAAGCCGTACTGGTGATCTGAGAGGCCCCCAGGGCTCTCAGTAGTGGCTTCGAGGCGGTCACAGATGATTCTTTCGAGAATCTTGCCCGCTGTGTCAGCATACACAGCGGCCTATACGACGATGGTTCTTCGGGTGGCTTGCCTGGCTTTGGCAGCAGGACAAGCCTCTGTCTTTTCCAGCACGGGAAAGACACCGGTTCGCAGGCACGCCGTGTACACCTGCAAGAAGATGTCAGGGTGCGTGGCAATGGCGATCTTGATAGCGGCGTTTGGTACTCCGTCCGGCCCAGGCGCAGTGTTATCCTTGATCCTCCTGCATGCTCCTCGGAGTTCTTTCCATGGTGACGGCTGGTACAATTGCTCCTGCTTGGAGTGGTGGTGGCAGAGCTGGCTCGTCAGGCACACGGGAAGAGAGCAGCCACTATGCGGCGCACCATGGTCGGTGAGCTCGGTGAATTTGCTCTCGATCCTCTGAGACGGGACATGACTGTCTCGTATGGTTTGCCCCATACGTCCTCGTTGACCTCGTCGCACAGTTTGTTCCAGCATAGGCGCTTGCTGGTCTTGATAGCAGCGCGCAGGAGACGTCTGGCGGAGGTATAGCTCGCTCGGCAGGCGTCTTCATTTGGCCGGCCACGCGCTCTCTGGGCAAGCCTTCGCGCTCGCAGACATGAGCGCCGGAGGTCAGCGATCTCGCTTGTCCACCAGTATACTGCGCCACGACGACGTCGTCGACCTGCCTTGGTCATAGACGCGTCGCATGCACTGGTAATGGCAGCCATGAGCCTTGTTGCCATCTCTTCTGTAGGCCCGGGTGGAACCGCGGCACCGGCCATCATGGCCGTGAGGCACTCCGTGTCGAGGCTGCGCGCGTTCCACTTGCAGCTTTGGCGCGTCGCGGGTCCAGGCGGTCTGGCGATCTCTATCTCAAACACGATAGCCTGATGGTCGCTATGCGTGTAGAGCTCGCTTACGGCCCATGATGTAACTTGGGAAGCGAGTGTGTCGCTGGCGAAGGTGAGATCTACGACCGAGTAGCCCAGTGCACCGGTGAATGTTGGTGTATCTCCGGTATTCAGCAGTACAGCTTCGAGGGGGGCGAGCGCGTCCAGGAGAGTGGTGGCGCGCTGTCTCGTCGGTGTGTGTGTGTGTGTGTGTGTGTGTGTGTGTGTGTGTGTGTGTGTGTGTGTGTGTGTGTGTGTGTGTGTGTGTGTGTGTGTGTGTGTGTGTGTGTGTGTGTGTGTGTGTGTGTGTGTATGTATGTACGTCTGGTGGTATGGAACCAGTGTAACTTTGAACGGAGACACGTAGTGAAAAGTTGTACGGCTTTTTTTGAAGGATTTGTTGTCGTAAGAGCGTCAAAAACTTATTTAGGATCCATCGATTAGTTAAAAAGTTATGATTTTTTTTATGGTTTTGAAAACAGGTTTTTTGGAAATTTTTTTTTTTCGATTTTTTCATGTATATATGAAGGAATGTTTATATTTTTCAATCAGTATAATGTTAGCGGAGCAGTCAAGCTTTAATTTAAGACCAAAAACGTAAAGATTGACCGAATATTAAGCGAATTACATCTTAAAACCAAAAGTTATATTTTTGGTACGTTATAGAGCAAAAGTGGCCATCTTGAATTAGTGTAACTTTTGAACGGAGACACGTAGTCTGAGATTGTTCGGCTTGTTTTGAATGATATGTGTTTCGTAAGAAGTGTGTCGAAAAATCTTTTTAGGATCCATCGAGAAGTTAAAAATTTATTCTGTATTGTATTGTGTTGTAAAATTTGTTATTTTGGGAATAATTTTTTTCGGTTTGTTTATGTATAAATGACCAAAAATGTAGAGATTCACGGATTAAAAAAAAAAGTTAGAGCTCAAAACGAAATTTTGTATTATTGGTCTTTTATAGAGCGAAATTGGCGATCTTGAATTAGTGTAATTTTTGAATTATGACATTTACCGGGAAGTTAGGCAACAACCGAACGTATTTCAACAATGAAATACGAATTCACCTTTAATAACCAAGTCCTTTCATTAATATAATTTTTTATGAGGAAGCTCTTTGCCAATAAATTGGCAGCGGTTTATTTATAATAGTACAGTTAAAAAAAGACGGAGGAAGCACTTTGCCAATGATTTGGCAGCGGTTTGTAAAGTACCCTCTCGTACGTGCGCCGAAAATTGCGCGAACAATAAACTTATTGAATATTGCGTATATCATTTCGTTGCGGGAGCGAGCGGAGTGCGCCAGAAAAAATATTTTTTTCAGGAAGGAATTCGCGCGCGTAATTCTTCGATGCAAGCACGCGCGTGGATGAGATTTTCGAGTCGTGCACGCGTTATTTTATTAATGCCGCGCGCGGGAGCAATCTATTTGATTATGAAGCAAAGATTTTAATGGCTTTTATGTATCGCTTAAAGTTGAATCGAGTGGGGTGCCTCGCGGCAGGTGTCCATATAAGCACGGTGGAGAGAATGACGCAATGATGCATCGAAACGAATTCTAGACTTAATATTTTAAAATAAATAAAAATTCTGCTACTTTATTTCTTATTATTTTCGATATAATAAAATAATTTGTCGATGTTGTATCTTTCCTTCAATATAATGGTCATATAACGGTCTCATCGTAAGTAAAACAACTTCTCGTTATTTTTTTAAAAACGAAAATTTTTTTTATAGTTTATTAACAAATTCGCATTGAACCTAGAAGGATTATTGATTTTCTCTCTCCTTGTTAGTTTATTTAGCCGTGCGCCACGTGCCGATCAGTACATAATATATTTAATACTACCACATCCTATGTTTGCTACTTAACTTTTAAACTTTTTTAAAGTTTATACTGTTAAAAAATTTAAATAGCACACGTGTATTTTTTCATTGGAGTATATACTCTGAATAGCGGACACTTCCCAATAGCGGACACTTTTGGAACGATGAAATATTCCTATGAATTTTTTATGTAGCTCCTATTCCAAATAGCGGACATTCTCAATAGCGGACGTGGACACTTATTTTCAGGTATTAACGGGCAGTTTCTCTTCTTATTGTTCAAATTTTGAACAACAACACGCGATTAAATTGCGTATCACAGATTTCATATTGATGTTTGTTGATGACCCCCATGAATTCAAGCTCATTAAAGTTACATGGAAAAAGTAAAAAAGTATAAAAAAATATAAAATTCTGGAATAATAATCTTAAATGTTACAATTTTTACTTATGAGTTTGAAATTTCGGTCAAGCAAAATTTTCATGAAAAAGTGAACTCACTCTAATGCAGCAGAAAGCATTATAACATCATCATAGATGTACCGAGGAGTATTGAGATGACTGAATTTAGTTTATATACATATCCTTAATAATTTGTCTTAATTGATTCATAAAAATCAATAAATATGTTTCATAAGCTTATATTATATGCAGATAGCATATGTAAGAAAATATAAAAAAGTATAAAAAAGTGTAAAAAAATATAATTTATGCTGCATTTTTAATGCATCGGCTGTCCGAAATCGTTAGTAATTTTACATTTTTTTTACATTTTATTACATTTTACAATTTAATATGATAGTTTAAATATCTACTTTTACTCTCTTGAACAATTTTCGTTGGGGATGTAAAGAAAGATATAGTTAAAAATGTTGTTCTTTTTTCATACTTCACCACTTCCAATTCTTCCGAATAGCGGACACTTCCCAATAGCGGCCAGTTTTCCAGGTTCTTATGGTGTCCACTATAGAGAGATCGGCACTGTATTATAAAAAATTAAACTTTGGTAAAAACGCTCAACATTGCGAATAGCCTAATTACCACAAAATTGTAATTTAATACGTTTTAAAATACATGACTATTAAGGGGACCTCCCTCCTCCAAATTGAAAAAAAAATGTTTTTTCAAAGATTTTTTTTTAATATAATAAAACGACGTATCTGAATGAAACTTTTTATACATACTTTATTGATCTTATACTACATGAAACAAAATTTTTATAATTTTTTGCCACCTAGTGTCGTCTGCTACAATTGCTTTAAAAGAATACGAAAAAAGCCTCGACGGGAACGTTTAAGAAAAAAACCATTAATTTTTATCACCCTGAAATTTTAACACAATAATCTGCCCATGTTACGGCTCAGAATGAACTAGAATGGAAAAAATCGGCATAATACATTTTTGGAGATATGAACAATTTTCGAGAAAAAAAAAATTTCGATTTTCGAAAAAACGTCTTTATTTTTTATCTAATGATTTTCATTCTAGTTCATTCTAAGCAGTAACATGGGCAGATTATTGTGTTAAAATTTCAGGGTGATAAAATTAATGGTTTTTTCTTTAGCGTTCCCGCAGTTTTTTTCGTATTATTTTAAAGCAATTATAGCAGACGACACTGGGTGGCAAAAAATTATAGAAACCTTTTTATACATAGTATAAGGTCAATAAATTATGTATAAAAAGTTTCATTAAGATATACCGTTTTATTCTATTACAACTAAATCTTTGAAAAAACATTTTTTGTTTAATTTGGAGGAGGGAGGTCCCGTTAAGTAGCTTGTTTTTGGCAATTTTGTTGATACAATTATATTATAAATATGAAGCAAATTTTAAATAACTTTAAAATGACGATTTTTCTGCTTCAAAAAATGTATACTAGTTTTAACCAGTTTGAATACAATCATTTAAGCATCCGCCACCAGATGGCGAGTATCTTTATGTATTAATCTGCTAGTAAAGAAGTAATTTTAATCATTTATATTGATATACTGTTTAGTGGTGTGTTTGGTTCTGTACATATGTTTCGACGAATTTTTGGAAACCGTCCTATAATAACTGTTTCTATAATAAGTCGTATTCATTTCCTTATATTTGTCGGATAGTATCAGATAGTTCACATTTTCTGTGCGTGATTGATTGTTCATCAGCTTTGGCATTTTCGTAATTTGACCAAATGTCTTGTTGTAAGGCATATTTGCCCATATTGTCCCCCGTAACTGTTGATTGTATAGATTTGTTGTCCATTCTAGTTTAATTTTCCAGGATTTATTTTTTTTCTTGGTTCTTTTGGAACCGTCAGATCTAATGGTTTATCATAATTTTCCGTCTTCAGAATCCTCAGATTCAACGGTTCTGCCAGTTCTTCTGCCAGTTTTAAGCACCTCATCGAACTCGCTGCAAAATCGTGTTCTTGCACTGTATGTACTAATCTTAACGCTCCTAAAAAAGTGGTTTAATTTAATTCCATGTCTTTCGCCTGGATTGGATTGTCTGTCGCCTTGAATACAGAACTGATCTGACCGAGTGTCGGTGACAGACTTTCACTTGACTTTAATAACGCAATTGAATTTGTAATTTTTTCATTCTGCGTCACTTTCATTGAAGATCTTTTGCAGGTACTTTTTAAATTTATATTGACTGGGTAAATATTTCAAAAATTTTAATGAAGTTAAATTATTGTTAGAAACTACACGATAACAAATTAAAAAATTTAGTTTATTCATCAAGCTTAACTACACTAACACATCAGTACTAAAATAATTTAATTGATAAAAATAAAGGATACAGATATTTGGAAAAATTAGTAAATTAAGTTTTTCATTTTTATAAAAAATTATAAGTACGAACAAATACGAATTCAAGATAACACCGATTTTTCCTTAAAAATTGACTTAAATCGATATTGCATCCAAACAAATGAGTGATTGAACAGAGAATAAAATTGCTGTGTCTATAAAAAATGGAAATACAATAAATTTTTTATAATGAAAAATTAAGGTACAGAGTAGCCAAAAACCTGCGCAACGGTGCAGTCTAATATCATAATTAAATTCGAATGATATAAACACAATAATTGAATAATTATGAGGACAGTTTCTAAATTACTTTAAAATAGTTTAAATTAAATTAAATTAAATTAGTTTAAAAAGTTAAATTAGTTTAAATTTAAAATTTAAACTAGTTTAAAAAGTTTAAAATAATTTTAAGTTAAAATAAAATAATTTAAATAAAAGTTTAAAATACTTTAAATTAGTTTAAAAAGTTAGGATGAAGTGTAAACAGATCTGAAGGCTGCTGCATATGACATAGAGGATTTAATCATCTGAAAACAATGGTTTGAATTAAAGTAATTTAAATATTGTTACAGCACTTCAAGAAAATTTCATGTTCAAAAAAATAATAAAAGCTTACAATGCTGCAGGTTTCTAAATCTAACTCTATAGTTGGCCCAGCAGTTAAAACAAAAGGTTTCATTGCTCTTAGCATAACGAATAGTAAGATCTTCTGTATTTTTATTGGATAATTTTGAAGATTTATTTTAAAGCTTGAAAATAATAATCATTTACTGAATTGAAATTCAATGACCGACAGTAATCTGCAATATTTACCAGGTATAGAATAGATCGTTACTTGCATTCTTCAACATTTGGCTTGGAAAACAAGCACAAGTTATAACGATAATTGTAATATAAAACGCAAACAACATTTTTGCTGCCCCTGGCGAATTTTTTTTCATTAAAATTACCATCTAAAAACATGAACATATTCTAGTAATTGAATAACTAAAATCTAAAAAATAATTCAAAGCATACTAAAGTAGACGTTAAGGTAAGAACACAACTTGCTCCGAATATTATAACAAATCCCAAACTGTTGCCTATATCGCGAATCACATAGAAAGTCCTACAATACATGCGTTTATAATTCATCAATTTTTTAAAGCTGTTAAAATTAACAAAATTTACTCGATACAAAATTGATGCTTTTTCACAAAATCTTGGATCTGCCCAAAAATCCATTTGTTTCCTTCATTTTCATCTAGCAGAAGTTTCAATCTGTACTCAGAGTCCATTTTATATAAAAAATATCTGTGAAAAATTATATATTATTAAAACCATTTTCAATTTGACTCAATTTTTCTAGCTATGACGTACTCCAACAAACGAATTTGGGCAATAATGTATGATATGGTAAAAAATTGAAAAGCATTTATTGAGCCTATCAATAAAAAAAAAATAAATAGAAAAGGGAACTGGACTAGAAAAATTTGATAAAAATATTTTTCTTCGTTTAAATGTAATTCTGTATGGAGAGGCAGAAATTTTTCATATGTCTGATTGCCTGGAAGTGCCCAGTTCAGAAAAGACGGAACAACGATCGATGATACGGCAAAGCTTGTGCCTAAAACAACGATTCCCACTGAAAAATTTCTAAATAAATAAATCATTCTTAAAATGGTTAAAAATCTCGATGCTGACCTGCTTGAAAAATAATAATATAGTAGTACGCTTTCATTAATATTTTGCTCATTACCTTTTGAGCATCTTGAGAATTAGAGGACCAAATTTGAGCCATCATTACTGCACAAGTGTGGATCTTGTTACGATTGAAAATTAAATTTTATTTTTTTTATTAACGTTGAATGTACTTATTTGTTGAATAATCATACGTGTTAATTACCTTTTTTTTGCATACTACCAAGTTTAAGTAAGAAAATATCATCATCACTAAACAGATTAGATGAAATATGCATTCAACATGGATAAGTTCAGCGTTTCGTTTTCTTGAAAACTCGACGATTTTCAAAATCTTAATTGATGATAATTATTTTAATACATCATACTGCCAGTAAAATTGTTGCAACACTTACCATAGTAGGAACTATCATTAGTAAATATGAACTCACAAAAATATTCCCACATATTTGTATGCTTCTTTTTTGAAAAGGGTATAAAAAAGTAATTTTCATAATCCTTTCAATCCAGATATATTTTTCTTCCCATAAAGCTGTAGATACAATAAAATTATCTTTGTTGGCTTCCATACCAATTTCATTTGGCATGGTTCTATTTTCGTGTTGAACCGACGGTAAATTCTAAAAATTCTCTACAATCCTTAGTTTCACCAAAAATGATAGTATCAAAGAAAACCATCGTCTCTTCTATTTTTAATTAACATGAATAAATGCGGTTACGTTTTATATTATTTTTATTCAATGGTTACGTACTCTTGCGGTTTCTGTTGTGACTTGTTTTATTTACATTTTTTAATACTTTAAGAAATAAGTTGTCGCGAACAAATACCACCCAACGGAAACTTGAAAACTTGACTGATATTTCTTGATTTACTTGCGTGACTAAACAAGACATTAGATGCACAATTCTGAAAAATGAAATGAAAATGCTATCCACGCATAAACGTGGACGGAAACTCAATATAGTCGATTGTTTACATATATTGTAAACAAAAAAATTATCCCACGACACCTGGTTGGAAAGCTCGTTTTTTTCGAGGCCTATCGCAGAGGTACGTCTACGTCTGGTGGTCTGGAACCAGTGTAACTTTTGAACGGAGACACGAAGCGAGAAGTGGTTCGGCTTGTTTTGAAGGATTTGTGTGTCGCATGAAGCGTCAAAAACTTATTTTAGGATCCACCGAGTAGTTAAAAAGTTATGCTTTATTGTATCATGTTGTAAACTGGGTTTTTTGGAAAAAAATTTTTTTTAATTTTTATCATGTGTAAATGAAGGAATTTGTGTATTTTCTATTATGTATAATGTAAGCCAAGCTTTAATTTAAGACCAAAAACGTAGAGATTCACGGAATATAAAAAAAGTTAGAACTCAAAATGGAAAGTTGTATTTAAATGGAAAATTGTACTGAAAACCGTGCATTTTATAATAACTCAGAATTTTAAAGATACTTTCCCTTAGATACTGAACCAGCACTAACTATAAGTACCACAACAATATAATTGAATAATGTGGATTATTAAATATATTAGAATTTCATATATAATATTTACTATTTTAACACATTTACCGAACATATTCTATGGTAAAAATTTGAAAATTCCTAAAATTTCATTAAGCGCATACAAAATAACATATTAATTTTACTTTACATAATTACAGAAAATGTTATGATGATTTTTTAATAAAAAATTTATTAGTATTTTGGTTTATACATATACGAATTTGCATATTTTTGTTCGGTATTATCAAAGCAGAGCAGTCAAGCTTTAATTTAAGATCAAAAACTTGAAGATTCGCCGAATTTAAAGAAAGTTAGAATTCAAAAAAAAGTTGTATTTTTGCTCCTGCATAGAGGAAGAGCGGACGTCTGGATCCAGTGTACCTTTGAACGGAGACACGCAGCGTGAAATTGAGCAAGGAAAACTTTTACAAGGGAATTTTTTACAAAATTATATTAATGAAAATATCATTTAAAAATGATATTAATGAAGGGGTCTGATTGATGAAAGACAAATTTGTATTTAATTTTTGGGTACAGAACTATAAATGAACTTAGAGATTTCTATCATTTTTTATGAGGATGCTATTTGCCAATAAATTGGTAGCGGTTTTTACTCGCTAACAATGGTCTCTACGAAAAAATGATATAGGACAAAAAGTGCTTAAAATTCACGCGTATTTCTCGATCAATCACTTTTTGTTCCATAACATTTTTTCGTAGAGCCCATTCTTATCGAGTAAAAAAATGCCAAAGCTCTTTTTTAGATTTTCGGCTACAGTCAGCTGTTTTGGTGGCTCCCATCTTGAATCTGGATGAACCAATGTCGCTAACTTTTAGTATGAGCCTGTATGCCACCAGATCCAGAGTTTTACCCGATCCGAATGCATAATCGTGGTGAAAAATACGATTATTTTGCAGACAAATATTTAAAAACCACGTTTTTTTTGTTTAAACAAATGTATTTTTAAAACGGTTGCATATATCGTAAATCTGACGCCAGATTTGAAAAGAGCGATAAAAACCCCATAAAATATAGTATTTTTACATTAATTTGACAATGGTTTCATACAAAAATAACGCGTTTCTTTCTATTTTGCCCTGAGTAGTAATTCGTAAGCACAGTCTGATACATATTAACGTTTGTAACGATAAAAGTTTTATCTAATGCTAAGTACGCGCGTAGATAGACTGAACAAGCACTTGAGAGAAAGAAACTCGGATTTACTAACTAATGATCGAATAGATATTATTTTAGGTCTTTGTATCAGAAAGTATATTCAATGTGTAACGATGACATCGACACGTACGCATATAAGACCAGTCTATTTTCATTGCGACAGTAAAAAAGTTAGGGTATGTGTGTACTGAGATTTATTCAAAATAAAAACTACTGTGAAACATGGACAAGTAGTCACAGTCTATAATTGTGGAAAAAAAGGTGCAACAACGTCGTCTCTCGTGTGTTGGTGCAGTGTGTCAAACGCGTTTTCGGTGTTAGATTTTTTTTTAGTGAAATCATCGAAAATTTTTACCCAACATGGCATTAGGAGACGACGATAATTTATCATTACGGAACCGTTTGAGTGAATTAAAATACACACACAACGTGGACGAGAGACGAGAACTATTTTGCCGCTATGCGCACGAATGGGACGGAACGAATGCTAATCAGCGCAGATTTTTAACAGAGACGCTGAACGATAAGACAACATTTTCCAGTGTCAGAGGTACGAATTATTTTTTGAAATTCGCATTGAAGAATTACAGTTACAAAATGATAGAACTGCTCGAGGCGATTCAGCTGAACATCCACGAATTTATATTCGACGATGGGAAGTGTGCCCTGCATTATTTAGCCGAACTAGACGGCTCCAAAGAAAGAAATCATTATTTTGACAATTTATTGGGGTTTAACGTAACTTCCCCTGGAGAGACCATGAGACTGATCCGATTTCTGGTGAAGAAATCGCAGAAAAATTACAGTGACAAGCACGGCTACTCGTGCCTTCACGGAGCTTGCATGGCTGGCGACGGAGAAAAAGTCCGCCGATTCATAAGTGAAGGTGTCGGTGTCGATTTCCATTCTTACAAGTGTTCGGCGCTGCATATCGCGGCCCAATACAGAAGCAGAGATATCTTAAAAATTTTACTGGACAACGGTGCCAGTCCGAATCAACGAGACCACGAGGGATCGACGTCTCTTCACGCCCTCGCGTGGCCGTGTCTGGACGAATTCGCCACCGGATACCAATTCTCCGATAGGAAAAAACCAGTCGATCGGATCGTCGACGTGCTGCTGAAGAAAGGAGCTGACATCGAGGCTCGCAATCGTCACGGGGACACGCCTCTTCAGTTGGCATCGTCTTGTTTCGACGCAGACCTCGTGAAAAGCCTCCTGGAACGCGGCGCAAGTTTGGACAGTTTGAACGAGTACAGAATTTTCAGCTGGAATTTCACGACATTGGAAATGAAAAATTATCCGTTGACTTTGAACATGATCGAGGTGGTGCAATTGCTGCAGTCGGCTGGCTACAGATTGAGCTATTGGGGTAGACGGAGGATGTTGAAATGTTGGGTAAAAATTCGAGGAAACGATACCGATCACTTAATTCCTTGCGTCCCAGGTAGGCCATTTGACGTTTCAAGCTCAATAGTTTTGATGATTACAGTGTAATTTTTTTTTCTTTTATTCAGAGGGTAAATTTCTAGACTCGTCTCACGACTTTATCATAAACGAGCTAATGATTTATGAAAGATTTGGCTTTTTTATGAAACAAGAAGCTGTCAATTACTTGCATGAACGAGTCGACAGAATGAAACCGAAATTGTTTCGAGACTATATCAAGTACGAACCTAGTCCACGGTTAATCAATCAATGGGAGCTCGAAGTTGCGACGTTAAATAGCATTATATTGGACGACGACATATCTCTCCATAAACTTTGCCAAATGAGTTATCAGGAAGGTTATTTGATTATGAAAAAAATGAATAATTGGCGTGTACCATCGCTGCGTAACTTACCTTACTTGAGCATTATTGTTAAGAGACACCTAGCAAACATTATGATAAGGCCACATTTGGAATTGTTAGTAGCCGATTTGTTCATGACTGGCCCATGTCGATTGAATATGCCGTACATCTTTTGCCGCAAAGTTGCCGAATATATGAGCGACGAGGATCTATTTCGGCTAAGAGAATTAGTAGACGATAATCGTGTAGGATTTTTCGATACATTGTACAAATTCAAAAAATTGATTTATAACTTGACCCCGCAACGCAGGACAATTAATTAATATTTCACTATTCAGGACAAATAATTATATTTCATTATTTATATTTCAATTATTTGCTCGTTGTTTAAATAAAAAAATACTGTCAATACATTGACAAAATATTTCCTCGCAAAAATATGATTCATCTCCTTTTTACATCTTAAGTGTCAAACTTGGAGATTCGTCTAAATGTATTTGAAATTATTCGATTTTATGTATTCTGATGCCAAAATTAAGTGAAAAAATTTCCCGGACGCTTTTCGAATAAAATCGCAGAGAATAGATTTTTTTAATTTGATATAAGAAAAATCTCTGCAAGAAGTGTATGTTCAGTTCACTCTAGCCGAAGTATTTCGTGAATATAACAATGAAGAAATTATTCTTTGTACGTAATGTTAGACTTCTATTAACCAAATTAGTTGGTATTGTAAGGAAGTGCTGTAATTTTTCGGTGATGGATCTCAAATTTCAACGTTTTTCCCATAATAACTTCAACGGTGTTCAGACCCGATGGAGAATTTTTTTTGTCGTCTAAGAATTTGGAAAAAATCTATATAAAAAAGCTCTGTGGTAGTTCTTAACACATAATTACAGTTCATAATCGGAGCACACCTTTCGAGTGTAAAATTTGTCACAAATCATTTTCACAGAAGAGTAGCCTCAATACACACATAAGTGCAGTACATAATCGGAGCAAACCCTTTGAATGTGAAATTTGTCATGAATCATTTGGACACAAACACACCCTCAATAATCACACGAATAGAAAACATAATCATTACAAACCCTACAAATGTGAATTTTGTCCCGAATCATTCGGCACAAAAAGCAGCCTCGATGAACACTTAGAATCGGCACATCCCTTTGAGACTGATTAGCCACAAATTATTTAGATACTGGACTAAACTTGAAAACTACAATTTGACAGCACATAATCTTGACTACCCAAGACAATTGTGATAAAAGACCCTTACCTAAGTACGCAATGTAATTTTGGAAAATCTTTTAAATAAATATCTTTTAATTTCGTAAAAAACAATGAAATCTTTTTAACTTTTCAAAATGTTTTCATAATTTTAAAAAATGTACTCTAAATAATGACTTCTCTGCCAGGATCCGCTTTCTAGCTAAATAACTAAAAATGGATACTTCGTCTATGAATCTAATTTTATGTATTTCGAACTTGAACGATTCCACAAGAAATGTATAAAGTTAATTTATAATTTAATTCCGCAACTTAGAGCAATCAATTAATATATATTTAATTATTTATATTTCAACTATTTACTCGTTGTTTTTTGATTACTGACATATTGTAAATAAAAAAACATTGACAATACATTGGGAAAAGCTTCCTGCTAAAAATATGATTAATCTCTTTTTTACATCTTCAGTATCAAACTTAGAGATTCATCTGAATATCCTCTTTTAACATCTGCAAATATTCGGTTTTATGTATTTTAATGTTAAAATTGATCGAAAAAATTTCTCGGACGATTTTCGAGTCAAATCGCCGACAAAGGCTTTTTGATTTTGTTATAAACTTTTCCGAAACCTTGGAGATGGTTTAGTAATCTATTTTATCTGAAAACTGACGGTAACATAATTTGCACCACTTACGAGGAATATATCGTGGTCTAGAATCTTGGTAACTTCTTTGCATTTTAATATAATATACCAAAAGCACGTCCAAATCCAAGGACCCACGATAATTTCAAAATTTTTCAGTATATTTCACATTTATTAATTAATGATACGATAATACTGACCTAGTGCTCTAATAAATGAAAATTTTATCTTTTAAATTATATAATCAATTTTGCACGTGTATCAAGATTGACTTTGAGATTTAGTTATGAATCGGTGCATTGTTTCACTGGTGCTAGTCAAGCAATGAAATTACGATTGCCCGTACTTGTCACCGTATGGTTTTTTCACAAAAATCAAACGAGTATCCTGCAGTGGATAGTGGAACAGACAGATTATGAAATGCAAATTAGGATCTATTTACTCGATGTTTTTTGTTGGAACTCGATGTTGTCAATCAAGAGTTTTTTTATGGCACTCAGTTTGAAAAGGCCCAAAAACTCCTCTAATGAATCGTCGACGAGTAAGAATTTTATCCTGGTTAAAATTCTGTGAGGAGAATGTGTAAACAGATAAATCTGTAACTTCATTGTAAACAATACGATTAAAAACGAAACATGTCTATTATCATGTTTATAGTAACAACAAATTAGTTTGAATGTTGTCTTGTACGACAAAACAAGTTAATATACCATAAAATAAGTCTTACTCAGTATATTTCCGTCATAACAAATAGAATCTATCATTCAATTTAGGTACAAAAAATGGATAGAACCGATATTCAACCCGAGGAAAAGGTCTCGATGAACAGTTTAAGTGAACATGACATTGTTGTTTCAGACGACAAACAATACATTTGTGATATTTGTCAGGAGGCATTTAAACTAGAATCAAGTATGGTAACACACCGAAACACAATTCACAATGAACAAAAAGATTACGCATGTAACAAGTGCCAAAAGAAATTCGAGTTCCGAAGTCACTTGAGTAGACATCAAATATCAGAACACAAAAGCCGAAATGATTTTGCATGCGATCAGTGCGAAAAGAAATTTGTGAAAAAATCGAGCTTGTTTACGCATCATAAATTGGCACACAAAGATCGCGAAAATTTCACGTGCAACAAGTGCGAGAGAAAATTTGAAAGTACATCAACTTTCCTTAAGCACAATAAAATATTCCACGAAGTTTGCAAAGATTACTTATGTGAAAAATGTGCAAAGAGATTTGGAAATAAACAGAGTTTGCTTCTACACGTAAAGACAGTCCACGAAGGTCGCAAAGACTATGCATGCCACAGGTGTGAGAAGAAATTTGGATTTCAACAAAATTTGATTATGCACCAAAAAATATTCCATGAAGGTCGCAAAGATTTTACATGCAACAGGTGTGAGATTAAATTTGGAACAAAATCAGATTTAACCAGACACCAAAGGACAGTCCATGAAGGTCGTAAAGATTTCACATGCGACAAGTGCGAGAAAAAATTTGTAGAAAAATGGACATTGCTCAGACACCAAAAAACAGTTCACGGAGGTCGAAGAGATTACGCATGCGAGAAATGCGAGAGAAAATTTGGACAAAAACATCATTTGCTGTTTCATCAAAAGACAGTACACGAAGGTCGCAACGACTACGTATGCAACAAGTGCGAGAAACGATTTGGAACTAAAACTTATTTGCTTGTGCACCAAAGGACTGTACACGAAGGTCGGAAAGATTACATATGTGACAAATGCGAAAAGCAATTTGGAAAACAATGTAACTTGACGAGACACCAAAAAATAGTTCATGAAGGTTGTAAAAATTTCGCATGCGAGAGATGCGATAAAAAATTCGGACAAAAAATGCAATTGCTCAATCATCAAAGGAAAATACATGGAGGTTACAAAGATTAAGTTTATTACAATTGCGAGAAAAATTGATGATTGTAAATATGTATAGATGCTCACACATATGTTTTTTTCTAAAATTTCAATAAAAATTGTGCCAAAATCATTGCGCCTCACCTGATATCAGCTGTCGTTTTACTTTTGTTTACTGTCGTGGTTAGGGGCGTGTAAGTACTTGATTTTTCGAGTTTTTTCGACGAGTCGAGTTCTAGTCGAGTCGGAAAAATTCGAGTACTTAAAAAAACCCCGTGTTCTCGTGTTTTTTCGTGCAGGATTTCCGATAAACTTCACCTTATAATACATGACCCTGAATCAATCAAACTTGCCCCAATTAAAGATTTTGATAAATTTGTTGATAGACTGATTATTTTTGATATGCGTCGAAGGGTCGAAACAGACGAGAGATTGTTTGTTCACTCATTTTATATCTTATTATTCACGTTTAAACTAGTTATTTATTGTTTTTTTAATTGCCGACAGATTGTTAATGAAACTTAAGATAACAACATTTTTTTTCAAAATTATTAATTTTAAATTGTTAGTCAAGAGATTAAAAGCAATGCAATCTTTTTGCCAGTGCGGATTCGAGTTGCAGCATAAATGAAAATTTGATCCGAAATAAAGGAGATCTTATATTCAAAGTTTCTTCGTACAAAGATGTCAAAAACTAGACATTTTTAATTGATTGATTGTCTTTGCGAGATCAAACACGCGCGCGCGCACATACACACAAGTGTGAAAATGTATGTATGGGTCAAAATAATATTTATTTCACAAAACCTGTGAGTAAATTGCAGAAGTCACCAATAGGTGTCGCATCCAAAACTCGCAGTTAAATTAGACAAGTTAATTACTCATATAGAGGTGGTTCCCTGGAGGTAGACCACCCTTAAACGTCTGGGCTTGATTAAACTCTCGGTAGGCAAGAAAACGAAAGCATTCCCATCATTATTTATAGATTAATATCGTAGCGCTTCTTCTGGGAGTGAGTCACGCAGCTTTGGAGCTTGCTCAAAGCAATACTCGATGCTGTATGTATAATGTAATACAATTTAAAACTCGTCTCGTCGAGTCTCGCGTTATATATATATATATATATACCTACATTTCGTACAAACGTACGTATAACACAAATTTTTTGAAGCGAGTGATAAGAAGGAGAGAGAAGCCTGTGCGCCGCTCGAGAATGAATCATTGCCTTTGCGCGATTAAACACACACACACACACACACGTGTAGCATACAAGTGTGCGCACATGTATAATAATGTGAAGAGCTTCGCTGACATCGATGAGCATTACTTTAGTCTCGTATTTTTCGTGTGTATAAAGTAAAAAAAAGTATGAACGAGGTCGAGCGACGGAGCTCTCAGCCGTTGCAATTATGATTATTATTATCATCATCATTTATTTTTATTATTATTTTTCTCGTCTTCTTCTTTTTTTGACGATCGACTGCACTGACTCATAAATATGATATATATTCCGCAGTTGGCACTAACGTTGGACGAGCTTCAATTGTGTCACGTCGCTCGTGCTTTTAATTCAATTGAATCGTGAATCTGCGGCCTATATATATATATATATATATATATATGTGTGTGTGTATGTGCGAGAGAAAGACGCACACAGATAGACAGAGAGAAAGAGACTTTGTAGATAAGATAGAGAATGTTTCGCTCGCTGCGCGTCGCGGGCTTTGTTGGCTCGCTCTCCTCCTCCTCTGTGTTTTTTTTTTTTTTACTCTCTCGTTTCGTTCTCTCTCAGCTACGCAGTTGACAAAGAAATGAGATGACATCTCGTTATGCTATATATACTATATATAGTCGGCGCGGCAAAATGTTCATTAATGCGTGTGTGTCTATACGAACACATACAATACATATAAACGGAGAATCGCAGAGAGAGAGAGAGTGAGACAAAGGAGTTGATTAATAATTGCGGCCAACGGACGAAACGTGTCCGTTCGCGTGTATTTATATATCGATCACACACACAGCTTGGAACCTATATAGCGGCGGATTTTATCGCGTATCAACGAACACGATGGGAAATTATAAGAGTATGATTATACATTCGTCAAAGGTATCGCGTTGTGTGCCTTCGTTTTAGGGCACACCATAACGTGATCGATATCGCTCTCGAGCTCTCGCTTTGACGAGGAGTATCGCGAATTACGACGGTGCGGTAAAAGTATATCGCGTCATTATGAGTGTAAATAGAGAGTCGATAGAGAGGAGCTACGACAGGAGGGCATTTGTCAAAGGGTATTTTATTACACGATAACTTTGTGTGCGTGTGTGGCTATTGTACTCATATTTTTTTTCTCACGCACGATTTTTTTTTTTTTTGGTTACGACATTCGGAGTTTATACTATAGATGGCCATTAGCGTGGGGTCCTGTATATATATATACTGACGTTTTCATTCGAAGCGATGAAAATTCGATTAAACTTTATAACTCGATCGTAGTTTTTCATGCTTTTCTCTGCGTCAAAAACAAGTCCTTCTAAGTGCTCGCGGACAACCCCTTTTAGAATATTTTCCCTTTTTTCGTTATTCCGAAAGTCCGACCTTAAAAGGTCTCTAAATTAAATTTACGATTCAGGGTCACTTTTATCGACACGCACACGCACACGCACGACAAACCACTCATCGCGTCGAAGCTGAATCGAAGACATTTTTCCGCAACTGCACTCGACGAGAAAATCGGCATCGCATTTATAACACACATAATATATACGGTATAATACAAATGGACAAAGGAGCTTTGCGAAAATTACGCTCGTTCGCGAAAGCTCTCTCTCTGCCTTTTGTTTTTTTGCGTTTTTAACTCTAATTATGCGAAACAAAAAAAAAAGAGCCTCGCAGCACCAAACGGAATGCACTCGGCGTGTCTGTGCCATTATATTCTCTCTACGTGCTGCTGCACTGCAGCTGCCCACACACACACGAGTGTCGAGTGCAGTCGGGCCACGTGAGCTCGTACACCGAGACAACAACACACATATATATATATAATATATATAAGAAATGCCGCTCTCGAGCTCCTCCGCCGCGCGCTGTGCAGCGCAAAATCGTACTTAATAATTCTTTAAAAGTCCTTTCCTGCCTCGAGACCTGCCTCCGTGTATACTGCACAATTTTCTCTCTCTCTCTCTTTCTGTCTCTGTCTTTCCTTCCGTGCGTAGAGAACCTCCGCCTCGAGTCTCGCTCTCGCTCTCTCGTCTTGTACATTTCAGGCACGTCATAATCGCCGGGCCTCGACTCCTTCACCACCTCTAGCTCAGCTTCGTTCCTATATAGACTTTATAACTCGACTCGCGTGTACAGCGCGAGACGTGCACCAGCAGCAGCAGTGCAATTTCAAGCTGCTGCGGTTTTCGAGGTGCACACACACACACACATATATAGGCAAGGTCGGTCGTCGGCTTCCTCTACCTCTGTCACACACATAGCTATATACGTGTAATATGTAGAATATTTCGTCAAGTATATATACCTGTGCCTGACGCGTACCCTTATTATACGCGCGTGGACATGGCTCAATTATACATTCTCTCTCTCTCTCTCTCTCTCTCTCTCTCTCTCTTCCTATATGTCCTATATATGCGCGTGTTTATCAAACTCGGCGCGGTGTTGTGTGCGTGTCGGGTGTGGCTTCTATATAATATTGTACATAAAATAGCGCGAGAAGTTGAGCTCAAAGGCGCGTAATGAAGTCGCGCACCGCCCGCGCTCGGTGCAGCACACACACACACACACATACACACGCAGTCGTTTAATAGCTCTTCCAAGTAGTGGTATACGCGCGCGCGTCCATAAGTTGTTGTTGGACGAAGTTATATTATACGGAGCTGGTCACGTCGTCGAATCAATCTCTCTACTATATAATACCTAACGGCCCTTTTCCGTTTGACCAAAGACTCTCTCTCTCTCTCTCTGCCCTGCGCGACATGTATATAAGCGAGGAGGTGTGTTTACAGATTGCATCCTCGCTCACACAGCCCATGGGGGCCGCGCACAGGATTGATTAAATTTCGCCCCCGGGACATACGACGACGACGACGACGACGACGACGCAGGAGCTTGTATGTATGTATGTTGCTGTTGCTGATGCTGTTGCGCACGGCGCAAAGCGAGAGAGAAAGTCTTTGCCGTTCCACCGCTGGCTGCTATACACGTACACCTGACAAATTGAATTTCGGAACAGCCTCGCAAAGAGAGATAGATAGATAGAGCATAGGGTACGGGAAAGGGCGTTTATGTATATAGGAAAAATCACGACCGAGCTTTAACACGACTCGACGAACGCAAACGAGGGAATATGTTGCCATCGTCATCATCATCATTATTATTATCATATATCCGAGAGACGTATTTACCGATTTACTATAAGCCCAGCGGAAGAGCCCAGCAAAGCTTCCCCTTTTATCCGTTTGACGAATATCCACGTACCATCGGTAATTTTACACGCTTCCTCGTGCAAGCTCGCTCTGGTGCGGTTTCTCGCGCGTGACGTATTATTATTATTATTATTATTATTATTAGGTGTGTATAAACCGGATGATACGTGCGGCGATGGGCAGCTCTCCGGCTTGCGGCTAACGCGAAAGCTCGATATACAATACAGAAACAACACGAGTTTATATATATACACGAAAAGCGTGCGAAATTTAACGGGGGAGCTTTATGCGGGTACGGATCCGGGGCAGATGCAACAGGCTGATTTCGCGCTCACCTCGGTGCAGCTATACACGTCCCTTAAATCCTTCGAACGTATATATTATCAAATCGATCGATTCTACGCGCATTTCGCTCTCTCTGTGTGTGTTTTGTATAGGTATGCGTGGGTGGGTAAGCGAGGATAAGGCAGATTTCGCGCGCGCCGCCCGCACGATATGTATCATACATGAAATGTCGAAAGCTGCCTATATCTGAGCTTCGGTCGATGATCGTTTCCCTACCTTATCTCTGGCGCACGCAGCGCGCGCTTATATGATATTATATAGCTGCGTGCAGCACGCGATCTGAGGTGGATGTTGTGTACTGGATGCGCGCAAATTGGTTCACGACCGTTCGTGAAAAAGGCGAAGTCGCGCGAGAAGCAAGGATGCGCGGTTCTATACATAAAAATCGGACGGAAGGTGTCGCACCGACTTTCGTCCAATCTATATTCATTATTCGATAATCTGGAAGGCTTGCCTATACCAGTGCCCTAAAAGGTTGTTTCTCTCTTGCGGGTACGAGCTTTTTTGCGGCGATGTGCCGCCCGATGGTCGCGCTCGAAGCTCCGAAAGTAGAAGTAGAAAGGACGAGAGAACAATAATTTCAATTTAATTTTAATCGAATTAAAATAATTTAAAACATCGAAGTACGAAAGGAGCAAATTTTCGAAAATTTTGTTTAAAACGCATGAAAAATAAATTCTAGAAATAACTTGAAAAAAAATATCTCCTATTGTATCTAAAAATTTGAAAAATATCTATACGAAAGCACCACGAGTGAAACTTCGGAGTCCTTTTCTTTAGCTGAATTTTCATTCGGAAATTTCATTTAATTCATTTCGATTCCGAATGATTGTTTTTTTTATTATTGTTTTTATTATATTAACTTGCTTGAACTTTTACAAAAAAAAGTTTTCCAATGACATTTTTATTTACTTTGTTGTACTTCGCTCGTTGGCAGTTGTTTCCTCGTTGAACTGTCGCTAAATCAACTCGTTTTTAACGAGTCGAGGCATTCGAGTTACTTACGAAGTTATTGTTTGAAATGCGCGTCCGAGATTCCGATCGAATTTTTCGTCTCAATGATGCATCTTGTCTTGTAATAAAGCTTTTGATTTCGATAATTAAGATAGGGGAACGTATATAATGTATAAAAAAAAGTGATCGATAGATCTTTGTCATTATTCATATTATTATTGACGACGTATGGCAATATTTACAATGTGTGTGTGTATGTGTGTGATATAATAAAACTTACAATTCACTATTACATTTACAGGAACTTTTTACATTACATGCATAATTTATTTCGCCCGCAATCCTCGTCTAAAATAGCCTCCTCTTCGATCATCTCTCCAGTCGATTGTACCGCTTGATTAACTCGGTAATTTCCGCTTGTCGCTCGCTCGGGGTCCCGGCGAAAACCCGTCGGGACACCTCCAAGCGCGCAGCGCGCAACTCCTCGGCCTTCTCCCCCTCGTCCTTGTCCTCCAGCTTCCTGCGACTCGCGAAGAACTCGTCGATCGCGCGGTTCAGCTCCTCGTCCTCGTCCTCGATCGTCTTCGACATCAGATAGTCCTTGAGCGTGGCCTCGATCGCGCCCGAGCGCATCTGCTCGCACAGCTCGGGCCTGATGTGGGCCCGGAGCTTGGCGAAGCCCACCGCCCGGGACCACTCGGTCGCCTGGATCATCAGCTCCACGGGTATGGGCATCGGCCAGTCGTCCTCCTCCCGATACAGATACATGACGAGGAAGAGCAGATGGGCCAGCCTCGCGATCTGCGGCACCTCGATCAGATAGTAATTCTCGCTGCTTCAGTTGCGCCAGAGCCTCTCGTAGCGGTCCTCCTCGATCTCGTTGAAGCGCGGCGTGTACGTCGTCGGCGTGTCGTCGCCGAAGGCGTCCCGGTACTTGTCCCAGTTGTCGCGGATGCGCTCCGAGTGGCACAGCAGGGCCCGGCCGCTCGCAGCCTTCAGGATCGTGTCGAAGGTGCTCCGGTCGCGGACGGCGCACAGCTGCCACGCCATGACTTTGGGATATTCCTCCGTTGGACTGGCGGGACGGACAGGACGGTCATCGGGACGAGCGATACGATGAAAATTAGATAGACGACGTTGAAAGTCGAAGAAGCAAGAAAAAATATAATTTTTGGAGACAATCCTTGGGCTTATCCGTAAAATAAAAAAAACAGTCCGACATTTTGTAGACACGTGTATACCTTTTAAAGCAAAAATAATAAACGAACATTGCACTGTTTTTTTCTTTGACTGATGAATTGATTATTTTCATAAATTTGACTAGATAAATCCTCCTAGAATTGAAGATTTTAATATCATATAGCGATGAATTATATTTTTACAATTTATATGAAAATGTTTTTCTCGCTAGGATATGTTTGTACGGGCTCTTGAGCTCCCTATAGGTCTTTTACCATGTATCTATTTTTATTTTTGTACACATGTAAGGGATATTTAGAATAAGTAAATAATATTAATACTTTTAAAGAAAACTCCAAGGATTGTCTAACGCTTCCCAAATCAGTTAATTAGTCAAGCAGTTGCAGTAGATCGCGAAACCTATTTATGATTACGTTGAAAGAAAATTGAAATAAAATTATGACCCAAATGAGTAAACTTTTTGTTTCGTTTCGTCGAAACGGCACCTGCTGTACTCTTGCGAGATACACTCGAATTTGCGTACATAACAATGTATTGTGTGCGTGCGTTTGAAACTAATTTTCTCGAAGCGAGTCATGAGCGATCGTTAAAAAACTTACACACAGCGCCGTGTCATTAATATTATGCACATTTTGCGGATTCGCAAACTTTCCATGTTTAAATTATGTGCGTATATATGTATGCTGCCGCTGTGCGCAGAAAAACTCAAGAATGAAATAAATTATAACTCCGAGCCAGCTCGTCGTCGCTGTTCGACATCGTCGTCTTCGTCGTCGTCGTTGCTGTTGTTCGAGATTAATAATAGATAAATATTTACATTGTGTTTTTGCCACGCTCTCGACCGTATTCACCGCGTGTATAAAATACGCGATAACGAAAATAAAAAAAAAAAAGAAAGAGTACAACCCGACGATAAACGTTTTTTTTTTACTTCGATCCACTTGCCGCAACGTTATGATTCGCAAAATACATCGTATAAAAGTCGAGACGCGAATCGCATTACTCATTTTTTCTCTCTCTCTTTTTTTTGTACATCGATGTGTATTGCTTCCAAGAAAATGCACATGCCTATACCGGTATCGATCATGCGAAATAATGTATTTATTTTTTCTTACAGGTGATTCAGGCTCGATCACATGCGGAAGATGAGAGCACCAGCGCCGCCGCCGAGTGCTCCGCCCCCACCAGGTGAGATTTTCCACTTTTTTCTCTCTATTTCTCTCTCACTCAGGTTAAAGGAGTTATCGAACATAATTGTCTTTCTTCAACACATCCATCGACCGTGGCAGCTGCGAGCTGCATATTTTACTTTTTTTCAACACTTTTACAAAATATTTGACAATTTTATGTAAAACGACGAGACGTGGCGCATCGCAATAGTTGCGAACGAGACATTTTTTACGACGAGCAGGAGAAAAAAATGTGCAATACTCGTTTTTTCTTCTTCTCTTTTTTTTTGAAGTGAAGTAATTTCGCTGGTCTTTCAATTAGTAGATAGTAAGCGAATGGAATCAACCTAGCTGGAGCATTTAATTAATATCTTGGATATGCAATATTTCACGTTCTATTGAATTATTATTATTATTATTGTAAGCAAAGTAAGATCAATGAACCGAGTTTCGACCAGCTCGAGCTAATTTTAGTGGGTTGATTCGGTTTTTCACCACAGCTTATCTTTGCCCCTGGAACGTCTGCAGCCGAGCTCGCTGCTGAATAAATTTAATAAATCGCCAATAGGTGTCGCGTCCGAAACGCGCAGTTGAATAGTAAAGTTTATCAATTTTATAGTGAATCTTAAGTATCTATGAGTACAATTTCAGAGTTCATCTGGAGATCGCAGTACACGTATCCATGCAAGCTCTTTAATTTATTAAGATGTTGAATAAGATTAGAATCAACGGGTGAAAAATCGAAAGCTCAAGCCTTATATGTCCCGAACTCGACACCTAGCGGCGACTAGTTTCAGTCATGCTTCAACTGTGCTTGTCGAATGCTCGCTGAAAATTCCCAAACGCAGCGAGACTCAGCGAGACGTTCGACTGTCTGAAAATTGACAAACAGAAATCGATCGATGCTACGATAAAGTAATGAAAGTCCATTCGGAAAAATAAATAGCCTGAAATTTTGTCTAATACACGTTTTGTATACCGTAGATAATCAAATAATCAAAAGTGAAACTTCAGGGCCCGTTTTCTTTCCTGGAATTTCATTCAAATTTTTTTTTCTCGTCATTTACCGTTACTCTTGATTGAATTGTTAATTCGATCGGATTTTATTACCGACGAGTCAGAGGTCATTATCTTCTTGGGTCCACTCGTTCGCTATATGTACGCTGATCGTGACAAAAATTCGGCATATTTTTGCGTCACCCTAAAAGTAACAGTTAAAATAAATAAAAATAAATGAAACTAAATTAAATCAACACGATTGAGCGAGATTGATGCGTGAATTATAATCACATCGGGTTTATTTCGTGAAATAACACACGATTAATCTCAAGGTTTCCGATTTCCGTCTGATTTTTTTTTCTTCTTCTTCACGTTATCTGAATAACCCCGTCGCGCACCCAGGCACAATATTGATGCAGAAGCAGCAGCAGCAGCAGTAGCAGCAGGATAAAACATTACTTGCATTGTAAAACACGTGCCGCACGGCGATGTTTCTTCTTCTTCGACTCGCGTCGTGTTTTCTCATATGACAATAAAGTCTGCGCGTATATAAGTCGAAGGCGAGATCCGGAAGTGCTTCAGTCCGTACCTCGAGAAGCGAAAAAAAAGTCATGAAGCTGTCGATTTGCGCTCTCGTCTTAGCGGCGCTCGTCGGCGTCGCCCTGTCGAGACCTGGTAATTATTACAAAAATTAGGCTTCGATTATAATATTACATATTTACACGCGCGCGCGCGCGCGTAGCTCATTGGCATTTAAATTAATTTTTTTTTTGTATTTTTCCACCCCGATCTCTCTCGTAACGTACACAGCCGCAGAAAGTGTCGCAAGCTCGAACGCGGTGGCCGTTGCGCAAGCGGTCAACAATCAAGAATCATCGTCGTCTTTGTCGTCCGGTAACTCCGTGGCGAAGGCCGACTCCAGAGCAGTGGCCGACGGCCGATCTGGCAAGAGCGTCGACGCCAAGGCGGTATCCAAAGCCGAGAGTTTGGGCAAGAGTGCCGTAGCCAAGGCTCGAGCCGACGGCAGACGTGTCGAGGTGTCCAAGGTGGCCGATAGCGACGCCAAGGCCGAGGCCATCGTCGACGGTTCGACCAGAGACGTCGTGGCCGACTCGCAAGCTCAGTCCGAGGCCCAATCTGAGGCTCAAGCACAGGGAAAATCTCAAGCTCAAGGACAATCTCAATCCCAAGCACAAGCAGAAGGACAATCTCAAGCTAAAGCTCAAGGACAATCTCAATCCCAAGCACAAGCAGAAGGACAATCTCAAGCTCAAGCTCAAGGACAAGCAGCTTCCAAAGCTCAAGCACAGGGTCAAGCTGAGGCTCAAGCCAAAGCACAATCCAAAGGAGCTTCAAAAGCCGAAGCTCAGGGTCAAGCTCAAGCCCAAGGAAAATCTCAGGCCAAAGCCAACGGTCAAGCTCAGGCACAAGGAGTTTCTGAAGCTCAAGCCAACGGACAAGCTCAAGCAGCCAGTAAATCTCAAGGAGACGCGAAAGCTCAAGCCGCCGGTGTCGCCGTAGCTCAGTCCGAGGGAAAATCTAAGGCTCAAGCCGATGGTCAAGCTCAGGCCAAGGGACAAGGAAACGCCGAAGCCGAAGCAGCCGGCGTCGCTGTAGCCAAGTCCGAGAAGCAATCGGAAGCTCAAGCCAAGAGTCAAGCTCAAGCTGTCAGCGAAGGAAAGGGAAACGCCAAAGCCAAGTCCACCGGTATTGCCGTGGCACAATCCGAGGGAAAGTCGAAAGCTCAAGCCGAGGGACAATCTCAGGCTCAATCCAAGGGACAAGGAAACGCCGAAGCTCAGGCTGCTGGCGTTGCCGTAGCCCAGTCTAAAGGAAAATCCGAAGCCGAAGCTCAGGCAAAGGGTCAAGCAGTCAGTCAAGGCAAAGGAAACGCCAAAGCTCAGTCCAGCGGTGTTGCCGTAGCTCAGTCCGAGGGAAAATCCAAAGCTCAGGCCGAGGGTCAAGCTCAAGCTCAATCTAAAGGACAAGGAAATGCCAATGCCGAAGCGGCTGGTGTCGCCGTAGCCAAATCCAAAGGACAATCGCAAGCCGAAGCTCAAGCCAAGGGTAAATCTCAGGCCGTCAGTCAAGGCAAAGGAAACGCCAAAGCCCAGTCCACTGGAGTTGCCGTTGCTCAATCCGAGGGCGAATCTCAAGCTCAAGCCGAAGGTCAAGCTCAAGCAAAGAGTCAAGGCAACGCCGACGCCAAAGCTGCGGGTGTCGCTGTAGCTCAATCCAAGGGAGAATCACAATCCGAAGCTCAAGCCGAGGGTCAAGCTCAAGCCAAGGGACAAGGAGACGCCAAGGCTCAAGCTTCGAGCGACGCCAAGGCCCAAGCCGCCGCGACCAAAGTCCCGGAAGAAATCGACATCGCCGGCAAAGCCGAGGCACCGGGCGTCGGCGACGCGGTAGCCGTAGCCCAGGCCAACAGCGACGCCAAAGCCACCGCAGCCGAAAAACAACAGGCCCAGGCCGAATCCGAGGCCAATTCCCAGACCGTGCAGAAGGTCGAGACGAGCGAGAAGAGCGCCGTGGACGCGGTGTCGCAGAGCCAGGGCAACGCCGTGGCCAACGCCCAGTCCAAGGGCAAGAAGCGGGTCGAGGCCAACGCCGTCGCCGAGTCCGTGAGCAACGGCGGCAACGCCAGCGGCAAGGAGCAGAAATCCAGCGCCGTGTCGCAGGCCGTCTCGGACTCGCAGGGCTCGGCGGGTCCGGGCGCGGGCTCGGCCAAGTCCAACGCGGTGAGCAACGCACTGGGCCAGGGCGCGGGTAACGTCGAGGCCGAGGCCAAGGGTCAGTCGGTCGCGCAGGCGCGTGGCTCGGAGAACGGCCGCGCCGAGGCCAACTCGGTCGGTCAAGCCGTGGCTAACTCCAGCGGTGGTGCTGCTGCTGCTGGTGGCGAGTCCATCCTCAACGTGGTCAAGGCCGTGTCGGACGGCAGCTCGGTGGCCAACGCCGTCGGCACCGGTACCCAGGTGGCCATAGCCAACTCCAATCAGAAGGCGGTGGCCAGCGGACCCGGCGCTACCGAGGCCGCCACCAACTCCGTCTCGGTGGCCAACGCCGAGTCCAAGGGCAGCAAGGACGGCGAGGAGGCGGGCGCCGCCGTGGCCAACGCCAACGCCCAGGGCGAGGCCGTGGCCAATGCAGTCAGCTCCAGCAACAGCGTCGCCGTGGCCAAGGCCAAGTCCAAGGGCAAGGCCCGGGCCACGGCCAAGAGCAGCGGGTCGGCCAACGCCTCGGCGACGAGCAACAGCGTGGCGCAGGCGGTGAGCGTCGCCAAGGGAGGCAGCTCCGAGGAGAACAGCAGCGGCTCCTCCGAGGAGGACAACACGAAGGAGGATAAACGCGGCCTCGTTGGCAATCTGTTCGGCGGAAAGTTCGGCCGGCTCAGATTTTCCCATTTCAATCTGTAACGATGACGACGATAAAAATAAAATATAATCGAATCTCTCTCTCTCTCACGCTATCTATGTCCAGTGAAAAATAAATAAGACACGTGTCAAAAAATTATTCTCTCGTAATTTCTTTCAATTTTCTTCGTACGTATGCAACACAGCGTGCGATAGTAAAACCATGCGACGTCTCGAGAGCTTCATTGAGAGTAATTCGCTCGTTATCCATTTATCTCTTTAGCGAGCTCGTTGCTCTCTATATAGCAAGTAGTATAGTAAAGTCCGCCCGTCGCACGAACGCAACAACGTACACAGGTTGGGGACCCGCATCGCTCGCGAGAATCCACTTCTTTATTTTTTCGTTTTATGAAAATTTGCTCGCACGAGCATTTTTACATCGATTAAAAAGCAGTCGATCATCGGCGTCGCGTCTGTGTGCAGCAATTTTATACATACTGCATCGAAGCAATGCGAAGCTCGGCGAGTTTTACAGCGTACACCGCGCGATGCACGTTGACGCGCATTGACACGTACACATCCAAGCATCTCGCTTAATAGACTCCGTATATGTGTGTGCGTGTGTGCGTCTCTGCGGCTTATCTGCGGTGCGTATGGCTTGTGCACTGCGACGACGACGACGACGACGACGACGACGACGACGACGTTTTACGATACACCTCGGCGCACGAGAGTCGCAGTCGATGCGTGGATACAGCGATCGAGAGAGATCGTCGTCGCGCCGTTTTACCGATCGCAATGCATTATCGTGACATTTGAGAGTGCGCGAGTTACACCGATCGTCGCAACCAAAAACACAAAAGAGCGCGTCGTGGGTTTTTATTTTTTTCGGCAGTTGGAAAATAACCCGGAAGCGCCAGCGCGCGCGATAAGATTATATATGTATATAGATGAGTTGCAACGATGCCGATTTCTCTTCCGATCATCGTCGTATGGTCGTGTCGCTAATTGCTCGCAACTTTATGGACGACGACAACGACGAAGACGCCGCGCGATGATGCGCGATTTTGTGGATCGATAATACAATCGCATCGCCGAGAGCTGAGATCGCCCAAAAGATCGTCGTCGTCGTCGTTCTTGTTGTTGTTGTTACAATTGCCGCGTCAGTACAAGGCTTGATAATATAATATTGTAATCGTCGTAATCGCGAACGATTTAAGCTCCTCTTCTATACGCGCATAAACAGTCGAGTTGATACACGTATATATATATATCGGTGTAATTAACTTATCTAGCGGTTATCGCTCTCTCTCTCTCCTCTCTCTCTCTCTCTCTCTTTCGCTCGGTTCTCTCCCCCCGTTAATATAATATAAAAGAAGAAGAAGAAGAGGAGAAAGAAGGAGGTGTATCGTGCCCACGGTGATAGTAGTAGTAGTAGTAGTTGTTGTTGGCGCGTAGATCGAGAGTGAAAGAGCTGCGGCTCTCCGTGGGCGAATTTTCGTGCCTGTCGCGCCTCGTGGGGGCCTCGTCGCGCGCGTGTGTCGATCGGCACGTATATATATATATATATATATTATAATAAATGTGCGCGTCCCGTTTCTCGAATCATCGTCATCGTTGTCGAGGAAAGTTCGTTGCGTGCACGAGTAGTCGATAAGGAAAAAAAGTTAATAAAAAAAAAAAGGAGAGACAAAGAGAAACAGCGAGGGGTGTGCGAACTCGTTATTATTGTTCGTCGATCATGTACGAGCAGCATATGCAGCAGCAGCAGCACCTCAAGGACTGCGCCGACTATCAGCTGCACAATCCCTGGAAGCTGAAGCTGCGCAGGCTCGGCAAGCGCGCAAGAAGCGCCAGGGCCACAGCAGTTCTCCACCGGCCGGGCAGCGGCGCAAGAAGCGCCAGGGCTACAGCAAGTTCTACACCGAGGACGAGGAGAGGCTCAGGTTTTTATTATTCCATTTCATAATACGAATTCTGTATCCGCGAGCCGCTACCACTGCGACGTCGATCAATCGTTACGCGTTATATATTTATTATTATACAATTGAAAATCGCGTCGTGTTGACACACACTGTATATATGTACCCACACACAGATATGCGGCGAGGCAGGTGCAGAGCAACAATTATTCCAGCAGGGCCGATCGCATCGCAAGGATCGAGTTCGCGTGCGCCTGCGGCGCTTGCTAAATATAAAACCGTACAAATATTTTAGCACGCGGTGTACATAACAAAAAAAAAAAAATCGTCATTTTTTTTATAATAAAAAAACCACACGACACACATCACTCATCATGGCGCATCGTCGTCTTGTTTTCCGGTTCCAATCTCCTTCGTCTGGGGGCCCGAAAGAAGGATGGCACGGGAACACTACGATCTTACCGCCCGGCTTGCTCTCGCTTATGCGCCTTGATCGGCTGTTCGTCGAGCACGAGCTGCCCGCCGGCATCGAAGGTAACGATACAAATGATAATAAACTTAATTTTGATACACAGCTATTAATAATTAATTGCGACGATTCAATGTATATCGATTTCATTTTTTTTGCTGCGCAGCGCTGCGCCGACTGGACAACGAGCGCCGCTACCGGGTGACCACCGCCGAGGGCGAGCACATCTACAGCGCCATCGAGGAGTCGAGCGCCTGCGGACGCTGCTGCCTCGGACGCCACCGCGACTGGGCCTTTCACCTGGTCGAGCAGAGACCGGCCACGGACAGGCGCGAGGTGCTCAGAATCGCCAGGAGCCGGCGCTGCGAGTCCTGCTTCTTTCCGTGCTGTCTTCAGGTACGACGAGCGACAAATAATTGTATATAATTACGATTTAAGTTTTATAACTAATTATTTATATTTTTTAAAGGAGATGTCCGTATACGACTCGGAGAGCGGCGAGCTCCTGGGCACTCTGGCCCAGAACTGGAACGCGCTGAGGCCGTCGTTCTCGGTGCGCGACGCCTACGGCGAGCCCGTGCTCGGCCTCAAGGGCCCGTCACATCTGCGCTGCTGCGGCCCCAGAGAGTTGGACTTTATAGTGAGCTTTAACTCATAATTAATTTACGCGAATGAAATGAAAAACCAAAAAATAATAATTTCTTTTATTATGTATAGATAAACTCGACCGGCAAGCAGCAGAGCAGCGTCGGCGTCATCACCAAGAAGTGGTCGTCCGACCTGGCCCGGTCCTTCTTCAAAGACGGACAGTCGATCGGCATCGGCTTCCCCGTCGATCTCGACGTCAAAATCAAGGCTGTCCTCCTCGGCGCTTGCTTCTTGATCGTAAGCTCGTAATATTATCATCACCTGTGTGTGTGTGTTGTGTTTGCGTTTGTGTATATATGTATTATTACCGATAAGATAAAACGCGATCATTTTTTTTTCTCTTCTTCTCTCTCGTCGATCGATAATAATATTCCACGCGGCGATGATGTCGAAAAAAATATGTATTTCATTTTTCGTATTCGCAGGATTTCATGTACTTCGAGGACAACGACAATAGCAGGCGTCACAATAATCATCGGAGCTGTAGCTGATCAGGCCGATATCATCACACTTGCCGCTGCTGCTTCCTCGCGCATTTACCTCGGCACGGCACACGTGCTAATAATACATATATATAAGTTTTTATATAAACCACGAGTTCGAGAAAGATAACGCGATGTTGTGTATAAATACGATTTTTTCTTCCTTCATTTTTTAAGTAATATAATAATGATAATAATGATGATGATGATGAAAAAACCGATTATGTGCTGTGCTGTGTGTCCCATCGACGAACGGGTATACACACACACACGACATTTTTGTACGCAAACAAAAAACGAGATTCTGTTTTATTATTATCGATCGCTGCCATAATGTTACGTCGCGTGTGTATAAGTTGTATAGTTCGAGACTTCGAAATTTAAGTATTATTACCTTGTTATATATTGTTTATAATTGTTTTAACGTGTTGCATATTAATATTATATTTACCAAATTGTTCGTTTTTACATGTGTAAAAAAAAAAGTAGGCGTTGTTTGTTTATACTAAAAATGTTTTTTGTTACATTAAAAAGAGACAACAATTTGAATTGTTGAAAAATGAAAAACGATAGCCGATGTTTTTGTTGAAGTGTACGTCCTTTATTCGTCTTTTAATATCGTCTTATACATCCGGTGCATTATTGAATTAATCGAATACGTATGCGCGCTCGAAGTCGCATAAAATGAGTAAAAACAGAACGAAAAGACTGAACACACGTTTGTTCGATTTTTTTTTTCTTCAATTTCAATGTAACTTGCAATTCAAGACAATCATCATTAGTACTGGGCGGAGTACCCCCTTTTTTTTAAAATTATTTTTAATCGTTTGTTCGTTTCGTTCACAATCTCACACACGTTCATTCACCGACTTACTCTCTGACACGTTAATATAATGCTCGGGCTGAATTTCAATTCCATTATTGAAATCAATTCCAATCGACCGGAAAGGAAAATTTTTTTTTCATTTTTTCTTCTTTCATCCACGTCTTTTGTTAAAGGAGTGCATTTATAATTTTTTTATTTTTGTTAATTTACTCATTAATCTAAAATACAATGCTTTTATTTTGGTTTTTATCATTAATTGTGTTTATTTACTTAATTTTTTTTTTTATTCTTTCATATAATCAATTACACTTTTTTTGTTTTGTTTACTTTAAAGTGTTTCGCACGCAACGAAACAATCACAATAAAACGTCGAACAGCACGTGTTTTATATACTATACGCGCATTTTCAGCGAGAGATGCCACTAGATGTCAATTCAACGCTGCGCTACTAATTTTACTTTTTTGTTTTTTACTTTTTACTCTTTAATTAATTAAAAACGAGTTTTACATCATAAAAGTGAAATAAAATTCGAAACATAAAACAAGCATACAAAATGTAGTTATAACTACTTTTAAGAAAAGCAAAGGTTTAGGTAAGTTTACTTGTGAGTTTTCAAAAACCCCTCTACTACGTTTTTCAACTTTTTGTTTTTTAATCAGCTAGAAAAATCTATATAGATTCGGTTTTTGACTCTACGAAGGTGTATTTCGCATATATAACGCTTTTCTCTCGAAGTTCCAAATAATTAAAAATGAATAAAATCGGAAAGTCGAAATACAGAAGACGGAAAATGATAATTAACACAATGTAAAATACTGAAAGTCACGACATACAATAGATCGTATAGTACAAGCTGCTCGAGTGATGTGTGTCCTGTGTTATTTTTTTTTCTCCTTTGGTTAATCTTACACGATCGTTATCTTTTTTTTTAACTATAGCCTAATATCCACATTTTCCCGGACTGTTAATAATAATACATACTTTTCTTAGTGTAATCAAGGAACTAATGAAACATTTTTTTCCTTCTTCGTCGCAATGCGCTCATACAAAGGCGGGAATAGAACAGACAACGCGGACACACGCTTGGGCGAAGCCGATTATCATGAAAAATTCGCAACCGAAAATAAAAAATAAAGCTTTTTGTTACCGTTTACGTTACATAAAATCGAGTGGTTTAATATTGAGTATTACAGTAATTACATATACATAACAATCAACAATCGTATAACTCGCATTCAACTGAGCACGCAACAAGTGATGCGCAACGCAAGAAAAGAAAGAAAAAAAAAGAACGAAGAAATCTATAATATGTTGCATTATTACACGTACGCCAGCAAAATTGCATTAATCAATGGTTTTACACGTAATATCGTTTATAGAATATATATACTTTTACTATATCATAATGCGTCGTTAATTTTTACGTTATTTAAAATTTCTTGCAAATTTTTCTCTTTTGCTGAAGTGATCTTTATTGCGTATTCTCTTCAATTCGTTTTTCATGCATATTATGTGGGGGTTTTTTTCATTGTTGCTGAAGTGGGTTGTTACATTTTTATTTCGTTGGCTTGCTCTTTTTTTTTCATCTGCTGTCTTTCGACATTGGTACAATGTGCACACCATTCGTAGATCGGAGAAAAAAATTAGGACAATCGAGGAAGGAGGATTTTTACGGGAGAGCTAGAGTAAAGAGAGAGAGAGTGGAGAGTGGAAATCTCGCAAAGTAGAAATCTGAATTGTTACAAAGAAAAAAAAATTGTGATTTATTTCTATATCTCTCTCTTTCAGAGTTTCGTGTTGTGACAACAATTATTTTTTAATCGAATGGTCAAACGGAAATCGGAGGTGGGGCGGGGAGCGGGACACGAACCATCGTCGTCGACGCTTTACAGCTCCTTCTCGATCTTGATGAGCTCGGCGATGCCGTCGTGCATCTCCTTGACGGCCTGGTACTCGGTCAAGCCGAGACGCCTCTTGTTGGAGATGTCGTAGATGCCGCCCTCGGCCTCGGTGTGCTCGCCCCGGGTGCCGCGCACCTGCAGATTGAACTTGCTGGCGACCTCCTCGAGCTTGGCCTTGTTGGCGGCCAGCTTGGGGACCTTGATGTGCACGGAGGCGCGCACCGTGGTGCCGAGATTCGTCGGGCAGAAGGTGAGGAAGCCCAGACGGTCGTTGTGCGAGAACGGGATCCTCTTCTCGATGTCGTTGACGGCGCTGACGAGGCGACGATAGACCTGGCCGAGGTCGCCGCCCATCTGCATGGAGATGATGCGCAGATGGTCCTCCTCGTTGCACCAGACCAGGAAGGACTTGGCGTCGTTGTGATAGATGCCGCGGCCGGTGGGCCAGAAGCGGCAGGCGTTGGCGGCCTGGAGGAAGCGATCGCCCTCCTTGAACAGGAAGTGGTCGTCGATGAGCTGCTGCTGGGTCTCCTTGCTCATGCCGGTGAGCGGGTAGAAGGTGCCCTTGAGCTCGCCCTCGAGGCCGGACAGAGTGCCCGAGACCTTGTCCTCCATCTCTTTGTATTGGGCCTCGGTGAGGCAGGGATTGAAGGGGTAGCCCTCCATGGAGCGACCGCATCTGACGCGGGTGGACACGATGTACTCGCCCTGTATATAAATAAAGCAAAAAAATTAGCTCATCACGTGGACGATAACCAGCGCTCGAATGAATAAAACGAAACTTACGGTCGGGTCGAGATTGCCAAGAGTGTCGACATCGCCAAAGTCCTTGGGCGGGTGTTTGTCGGTCTTCTTGAAGCCACCGTGGTAGTCCTCGATGATCGGGTCGAAGAGCTCGGAGAAGGTGGTGTAGGACTCGGCGTCCGGGGCATAGATACCTACGCCCGAGTCGAGATTCTCAACACCGGACTGGATGACGTCGAGGAGGGTCGAGCCGAAGGACGTCTTCTTGGTCTTGCAGGCGTCGAAGACCTCCTTGGTCAGATACTTCTTCAGCAGGGATTTGCTGTCCGAGGCCTGGAGCTTGGCGAAGCCAGCCTCCAATTTGTCCATAGTCTCCTGGTCAACCATACCGCCTTTTTTGCTGCTTTTGGGGGACAAAGAAAAATAAATCAAATTAGATAAAATGGCCAAAAAGCACACGTAGAGGAGTATATAATAAGGTGTATATTATGTATGAGCGAGCAAGCTTTATAAAGCGACGAAGAAAAAGGAAGAACGACTTGCGTCACGGCCCACGCGTGATTTCCTGCCACCGCTGCTCCGAATAAGGCCGCAGAGTGGTTTCACCGTTACTTAATTCGCGCATAAGTTGGATAATCGTTTCGGGGCGCGCGAGCATAATTCACAATGAATATTATCTGTGCGCGCGTATACGTACGTATGCATGCACCTACTCGGTGACGAGACAGCGCGCGAAAAGTACAGCAGGGTAAGAACGCCGGCGGCAGTGACTGCAGCAGCAGCAGCTCTCAAAGAACGAGTGCACTTGGGCATGTGTGCGAAAGAACAAAAAAAAAAAAAAGAAAAGAAAAGTGGCTCAACAAGTTATAATACACATGTAATAACGATATTTTTTCAACGCTGCCTCCTCCTCCTCCTCCTCCTCCTCCTCCTCTCGTGTATATAGCTACGTAACAGCTCTCGGGACGCGTGTGTATAAATACATGACGAATTTTGCAGCTAATGGCACACAAATATTTAATGCTCTCTCGCGAGAAAAAAAAATCTTATCGCTCGCTTTATGTATGTAACCGGTTTCCGAACCGTATACTCCGACGGCTAATTACTTTTTAGCGATGTCGATATAAATATAATACTTTAGCGGGTAATAAAAAAAAACGACGCGTACACATATATCGATCTTCTCGCGCTATTGCAATAACGCAAAAATCTATAAATAAATATACTTCGCGAGAGAATTTCGATAATTATCTTATGTACAACGCTAAAAAAAAAAAGGCGAATTAGTCAATCTCTGCCCGCTCGATTTATCGTCCTCCTGTTCCGCGTATTTTTAAGTAGTAATAGCGTGTATGTATAACGATGTGATTGCGCTGCGGGTATCGTTTTTATTTTTCAATAACGATAATGATAATAATAATGATCACGATAACGACACAACAGCTGCACACGAGCGATAGTAAGAGAGCTGAGGCCCACACAAAGCACATATTATCATCGTCATCATCGTCTCTCTCTCTCTCTCTTTCTCTTACTCGACACTCGGGCAACAATAGAGGCCGCCTCCCCCCTGACCGTACACATGCATGTATCACACACGAGAAAGGGATCACTTTTCAAGTATCACGTCGTTATCGCGCGTAATGCACGACGTCTCCTCTCTCTCTCTCTCTCTTCTTTATTTTTTAAAGGGTTACGAGAGAGAGTGAGAGATGCGATATTAAACTTGACTAGGTTCTGTAACAAACGCCTTTTATCTCTCCTTTCGCACATATATAAAACACTGAGCGCGTGTCAAGTTTCCCATGTACGCGTTATATGTATGAAAATATCTTCATCCCCCTCGTCGTCGTCGTCGCGCGACGCGTGCATAAATATGCGTTATAAGAGGCATAAGTCTCGTCGCGTGACGATTTAAAGAGCAGAACAAAAAAAAATCAAAACGCGGCAACACCTACGCGATATAGAGACGTGTTATACGTTGTGTCGCTGCGCACATGACGGGGAGCAGGAAGAAAGTTTACGAACGTCCGGCGATTATGGCCTACGTGTGTTTATGTGTGTGTGTGTGTCTACTTTACTTGTTGAACGTTGCATATAACACACATACTACTACTGTTATACTACTACTACTACATGCCGGGCCGCCGCCGCCGACTTCGGGTGAACAAAAGTGCCAAGAATTTCACGTGTCAGTATGTATACTTTAGCTTCACCCGAAGAGATTTTTTTTTTTTTGCCCATATAGTTCAATGCCAGTGGCATGTGTGCCTGCGCGCGCGGGTGTGCGATGATGCACAGACGCGCGCCGCCGCCGCACATTAAAACTCCAAAGAGAATTCTAAAAATAGTGACAAGACTTAACGCTCAAAGTGGCAGTACAATAATACATGTATGTTTATCTATGCGTGTAGGGTTGGCTGTCTTTACATTTGCAACAGCCTCGATTAAAGCGTAAAAAGCTCGCCGCCGTCGGCCAGTCGCGAGAATCGATGCTGAAATTATATTTTATACAATAACTCGAGCGAGTGAGTACGCGGGCGCGCGCACGCGAGTAAAAACAAAAAGGAATATGATAAAAAAAAAGGGGGCACGCGCGCGCGCGCGTCAAAAAAATTTTCCATGACGACTTGAAAAATTCATCCTCCAATTAAGAGCCGTTCAATCAGAAAACGCATGCCTCTACACACACACACGCGTATCTCTCACTTATAATATGAACGTGATAGACGTCTGAGTACGTGTGTGCAATTGTCGGTCGCATTCTCAAGCCACTTGAGCGAGAGAAGCAGCAGTAGCTACTGCTGCCGCTGCTGCTGCTCGAATCGGCTCGCCGACACAAGCACAAAATTGAAGACTATCAAAGAAATGAAACTCTCGCGAACGATACGATAAATAAATCCAGACATGCGTCGTATACACTCCTGATCAACAACAACAACGACAACAACGAGAAGTATATATACGATATATAAGGAGAAAAAGAAAACTAAAAATCGCAATTCCGTGGAATCCCACGCGCGAAAATATCTTCGGCGAAGATCTCTCTTTTCATCGTAGTATAAGCGCAGCGAACGACTTGACTACTATGCGATACGATGATGAACATTGCGCAACGGCCGATGCGCGCTTAGATTTTTCCGAGTATTAGTCGTACGCCGTGTGTACGATGTGTATATGTACAACGGCAACGCAGCCAAAGATATATAGTATATACACGTAGACAGGATACACACACGAGATTTGATGTAATTTTTGTTGTTTGAAAAATTTGTATCGTGTGCTCTTATGTATTAGAGTAAAAAAAAGATGTTCGTTTGTTACGTACTCGTCGCTCGAAGCGGCATCCTTGGATGTGCATCCGCCCATTATTGCTCTCTGGCTTGTTTTTTGTTTAAATTAAAGTAGCTCTCTTTGTTTTTTGTTTTTCACGCACACACACACTTGGTAGGGCGCGCGTAAAAATTCAAAAATAAATTTCCTCTTTTTCTTCTTCTTCTTCTTCCAACGATATCACACGCACACACTTATCCAATGTGCGTATATAGTTGTATGTATATATGTATAAACAACGCAGCGAAGCGACTGTATATATATATATATGCGCTGCTGTATATATGCTCGTCGTCGGTGAAAGGGGTGTGGTTGTAGCACACACAGCCTCTCTTTCTTCCGTCTCTGTTGCTCTTGCTCTCGCTCTGCGTGTGCCGCCCTTTCTGCGGCTTGGTGTATATGTATGTAGTATATGTGTCCTACGCTCTTTCGGACTCGAATACGAACGAGAAAAATCCGAAATCGAGTTGTAGCAGTAGCGACGAAAAATCACAACGTTCACTGCACCGCGAGCACTCCGGCAATGAAGAGACGGGACTCGAGTATATAAAACTTTCTTCCTTCGCAGCGCCTTCGCTCAGCCTTCGAAAATTCAAAAAAATCCGGCCGCGCACACTATGTGGCTATATATAAACTTCTTCTTCGCGTACTTTCTCCGATTTTTCGGCTCGTGCTCGCGCACACGTACACTTTATTCACTGCGTGTATTATAAGGCCCGGCGGCGGCTTTTATACAGCTACTACTCCTATTCCTTGCTCTCTTGCTCGCACGTGCGATGCAACGGGAAATGTACTGTGGTGTGCCTCGTCGCTCTCTTGTATTCGTCGTCGGCTTCTCTCTCTCTCTCTATATCTATCTCGCTTTTATAATTTCTTTCTCCTTCTTCTTCTTCTTGTTCGGACGACGACTCCGATTATATATGTAGCGGCAGCAGCGGTAGAGATAGCGACGTTATGTACGCGCGAGTATCATGAGCATACTACTACTCTACTCTGCTCGTATAGCACAGCAAGCGGCAGCAGGCCGCACGCACTTATACCACTACTACTGTACACACCGTCTGTGTATGTATGTGTTTGTGCGTGTGTGTGTGTGTGTGTATAAATGCCGGGCGTCCTGGGCGTCGGACGCGCGAGCGCTGTCACTTGGGCTTTTGCGTTTTTGCTATTGTGTATTATTATATTATCACGATATCGTAGCACCACCACAGAGACGTATATATATCTAAGTAGTAGCACACACGCGCACCCACTTTTCCTTTATTATTATTTTTATTTTATCTATCGATAATAAAAAATTTAGGATCTATTTTTCTCTCTCTCTCTCTCTCTCTCTCCTTTTTTTCCTCGTCGCTCCTTATATATTATCGATACGATTAACAACGTTTTAACAAGGAGGCTTATAAATCCGTGCTTATGCGTCGTCGAGAGGAGAGCAGCAGCAGTAACGGAGCCAAACTACCGTGTATATAGTGTGCGCGCGTGTGTGTGTGTGTGTGTGTGAGGCGATCCGGACGCCGCGGACTCTACGCTATCACTGCGAAAAGTTAAGCGAAGTTTGCGGAGGCCGTGCAGCAGCGCTGTGCCGCGTGCATATATATATACGTTGTGCGCCTTTAGCCTGGCGAACGTAAAAGCGCGAATATATGTATGTATATATAGTGTGCAGTGCCTATAGGCAGGGGCATATACGCACGGGTACACACAGACATACATACATACACGCAGGGATATGGAGAAGGCAGGCGAGGAACGCACACACACACACATCTGCTCCGAGTATTGCAACTCTCGTTCGAGCCGCGCGCTGTCTTTGTTATAAATGTATGTGTGCGTGCGTTTGTATTTGTACGCGTGACTCTCGTACACGCGCGTATGTATAATACGCTCCAATGCACATACAAACGCGCGCACGTATATATATATATATACTTACAACTTTGGCGAGCGCGGAGAAAGAGAATAATATGTGGGCTAAAGCCCAGAGAGAAAGGGGATCGACCGACCGATCGCGGCGCGTCCAGATGGGAAAGTGAAAAATTTCGAAAATCCAGACGAGACGCTCTCTACAAATGTTTCAACAACCGAAGCGGGGGGGATGATGCGTTTCTTTATACATTGAGCCAAGATAAAAATTAAATCTCTCATTTTTCATGCATAAATAATGAATGTATATTGAAAAAGCGCGTCGTCCGTCCTTCTTTCTCTCGCTCTCTCGTGTGCTTAGCTCAGCTTATAGCTTCGAGCTCGGCTTGGTGGCGTTGGCCATCCGTAGTAGTCGTCGTCGAGAGACACACGCACATACCTAACGCAATATATATATACGAAGGGGAAGCGCAGCAGCATTATATATACCGGCGTGTATGTGCATTATAGCGCGGCGGCGACGGCGTCGCTTGCCGCTGGTGCTGCTCGCGCTTCGCCTGCGTTATATATATATACGATATATAGGTCCTGGGGAAAAGCAGCAGCGGAATACGCACACATACAAACACAGAGGGTGGGGCCCGTCGCCGCCGCCCCGTCTGCTTCGGGGGGTTGGTTTGATGTGTGTTGGTGTGTGTGCGATACCGATCGATATTACGCACACACCATCGTCATATATAGCTGCTGCTGCTGCAGGCGAGGAGCCGGCCGGCTTTTTATCAGACTCTCTCGCGGCACACGCAGACTCTCTCTCTCTCTCTCTCTCTATCTATGTGCTGGCTGCGAGCTTACGCACGCGCACTGTCGGTATACGAGAGCCGCTAACGCACACGGGGGAGGATACACCACCACCACCGCCTATGTTAATATAATGTACCGACTTCCTGCAGACGCTAATGATCGTGTAAAACGGACCGTGATAAAGCCTCACGCAGAGATGCATCGTCGTTTCATCACCGAGAAATAATAAAACCGATTTCGTCCGCTCGTATGTATACGAGAGCTTTTTCTCACATATACCAAAGCTGCTGGATTGATGGGAGATCGTGTGTCAACGAGCTAGCACAGCTCGATATATATAGAGGCACTTGGAAATTAAGCGCTTCGCATGGTTGCGGACTACACACATGCCTGCCGAGCAAAAGAGGAGAGAACACTTCCGAGTATAGTTCCAATTGATTTTTACACGACGACGAGGATATACGAGCCCGCTATACACTACTTCACGCAGTGCCGTGTGTTGAGCTGCACGTTGTGGCCACATGTTCGCTTTACGTTCTCTGTTAGCTCCTATTTTTTTTTTGTTGCTGCTGCTGCTCCCCCCGCATTAGAATCGTGAATGAATTTATATATTATAATACTACGATGTGAATAATCCCTGTATTCGTCGTTATACATGCGTATGTGTATAAAATTTAACTACTTCCATTTCAGCGGATGCTTTCTCATCTATGACTAGCGAAAAACGTCGTTTATACTTCTCGACTCTTTTTTTTTTTACGAGTCGTATATAGGTAGTTTTCCGTGGAACGCTTAGTTATGATAAAACGAGAAGCAAAAAAAAGAGCAATAACAATAACGGCGATGTGATTCATCCGTCGTATATATATATACCCACCCGCATTCGTACGATTAGTCATTTTATTACACAAATAGGAGGTAAACATTTTTTTTCAAAAATTCACGCAAGGCTCTTTTCGAAGGCCAACACGAATCGAAACAAAGCTCGATTATATTATTATACATTAGCTGCTGCTGGGCGCGTGTGCACGTGACGATGTCGACGACGAAAGGGGGAGAGCTGCTAATTCTTATCTCCAGAATTGTGACACTTTACACACGAGAGCCCCCCTTCCCCCTCCTATACACAAAAGCTTAATAATAATAATGGGCTTAAATTTACGACGAAGGCATTGTGTGTGCCTCGATAATCGGAGTAAGCCGAGAAGTCTGCGCGAAACAAACGAATAAAAAAATAATAACTATCGACTATCGCGAGTATATCTCGCGCGAAACGCCCGAATGAATAATGAATTGTTTGTTGTTGTTGTTGCTGTTTTTGCTATGTTAATACCTAAACGAGCTAAACGACGTCTTGGTCGTCGGGCCGAAGTAGCCGTCGTGTATTCCTCCCGATGCAGCAGCCCGCGGCTCGACCCAGCAGCAGTGCAATAAGCGACGATCGCAGACGGCAGCGGCGACGACGATGATTCGACGCATATAATGCATGTGACGATGACGACGACGATGATGATATATGTGAGACTCGAGTGTGTCACTGACCCCCTTGCGGGCAATTACGACCCAGCGTCGAGCTTTCGGCGGACGAGATGAGATGTAGAGACGACGACGACGATGATGATGATGCCGAGAGAGGATTAAAGCAGAGAGAGAGAGGAGTGATGTGTACTTTTTTCTTTTGTTGCGTGCGCTATAATGTGTATACTTAGTTAATGATATCGATGACAATTTAGCATCATCATCGCCCGTATATTCTTAATGTAGATATATTCGTATGATATCTCCGAAACGCGCAGAGACATTATCATAATTATCCTATAACGTTATTGTTTTCTATTTCAGTCGTCGATTGCTACACGCACACGCATGCATCATCGCGTTGAAACAATGATTTCGCATACCTCCGCCGCTGTCTCGTCTCTGTCTATTATAATAAAGAAATACAAAGTACAACGAGACGTCGAGATCATCATCATCGGCAGCTGTGTATCATTGCATAGTCCGACGCGATTTCGATACATTAAACGCGTCGTCGTCTCGTGCCTCGTGCTTGCGCTAATACTTTGGCATTGCTCCACTGATCGACATTTAGTCGTCGTCGCGCGTCGCCAACAACGAACAACACACCAACGAGTCGCCAATAAAAATCGGCTGTTTACGAGACGCTGAGACACGATCGTAAATTTTACCTCATTATCGGCGCGTAAATTAGGCCTCGTCGCGCGCTCGGTACATAATATAATGTACTCGATGATATATATCAAAGCTCACCCGCTGATATACACACGAAAACTCGTCGATTTCTCTCTCTCTCTCTTATCGCGTTATGGCATTGTGCAAGACGAGTTTCGCCTTGTGTACTCTACACAAGTCATTTGGAAAATCTTCGGGTTGTAAACCTTGTATAAATATATATATCAACAGGTCCGAGACAGACACACACGTCGAATTTCGGGCAGGAAAAAAGCTACTTTGTGTAACGATTCAGCAGCAGCATTGATTTTCCACGCCGAGCAGCGGTAGCAGCACCGATGCGTCGATAACGGAGAAAAGCTCCGTGAAACTCGCTCGGCTCGCGTGGATTTCCGTCGGTCGGTGTGTGTGCTCGCGCGCGCGCCACTGCTCACACGCTGCTGCAGCATCGACCCTGGGAAGCTAGCACACAGACACACACCTTCAGCCACCCACTCGCTCCACCGCTGCCGCCACCCCCTCCTCTCCCTGTGTGCAAAAGGCCACAGAGCAAGCTAGCTAGGCAGCGCCTAGCGTACAACAGCGAGGACAAGGTCAAGGTCACGGTCAGACACACACGCCTATCTATGTGTATATACCATTATACCGCCCGCCGACTTTCCATCAATTATTCGCTTTTATTTTTCGCGCTTTTATATATATAATATGTATCAAATTGTGAAAACCGCACACTTCTTTATATATTGTACAATTGTATCGTATGCGCGCACGTGGCTGCTCAAGTAACAAGGGTGCTGCTGCTGCTCGAGGGTCTCTGCGTCGCGCGGCGGTTAATTAGAAGATAGAGAAAGAAAGAAAAAAAAGTGGAGACAAAGAGCAAGCGCACGATATAGTAGAATGACAAGAATATTATTATATCCTTGCAAGGTCCTTACTTTTCTTTATAATCTCGTTTTGGGATATTTGCGCGATCGCAAGTGTTAATCTCGCACGAGGCACACGACGAGCCCTCGAGTCTCTCTCTCTCTCTCTCTGCGTCTGTCTGTTATGCGCTCGCGAGTTACTAAAATTAGCCGCGTCGTATTTATATATTTATAAAAAGATGCGTTATGTATACACGATACAGCGAGCGATGACAAATGAAGCGCAATGCTTTAGGTAACGTTTGTGCACTTTATGTATATGCGAATTAATAGAAGACGAGTCAAAACACTCCACACACGACGACGAGTTATAGACGATGTAAGAGGATCAAGCTCCATCTGCGCTCGTTGTCACAATTGCGTAACGTATTACATTCGTTATATTCAGCCGCAACAGCAACGGATCGATACACAATGTCTCGGCTGCTGACTGCTCGCGTAATGTCATCGCGCGGGGATTGCATTTCTGCGAATTCTGTGTGTGCGCGTCTGGTCGTCGCGACATCAATTATATACATGTGTATATAGGATGTCGGAGCTCGGCAGAGATTGAGAGATTTTTCACCTGCAACGATCGAGCCAAATTTGAAAATTTCTCTCTCTCTCTCTCTCTTTCCATTTCTTTCGGGTCGTTAATCTCGCGCGTCCGGACGATGGAATATAGTAGGCAATTACCGCGTCTAGGGCCTCAGCAGCAGCCGCCGCCGCGAGACACAATGAGAAAATTGCACACACAGCGGCAAGCCTCTCTCGCCTAGCTTCTCTCCTATATATGAAATCGTGTGCGGGTTTTAAAAGCGTCGTCTCTCTCTCGACTTCTCTTCCGCGCGCGAAAATAGCGAGCAGAGCCGCCCACTGTAATACTGCACTATACTGCGCCTACTTCTGGATTTTACTCGAGTCTATCTCTGCTGTATATCTACTACTACTACGGGCAAACGGCCATTTCCACGTGAAATTTTTCTCTCTTTCAACTAACTAACTAACTCTCGCGGGTCAGCTGTATTCTATGTTTAGTCCGACGACGCGAGAAAGATAGAAGAAGCCACTTCTCGCAGCACACGAGTGTCGAGGCACATTATTATTTTTAGACACACTCGCATTAACGCTTCGAGCTTATTATTATTTCGCAGTCGTCGTAGTCGTCGTCGCGCGACTCGCATTATTTGCCTGCGTTTCGTCCCATTGTTGTATCATTTTTTTTTTTTTTTATAAGAGAGAGGAGGGCTCGATTTCTATCGTATACCATATATATATTATAATTGATTCGCGCAACCGAGTATATATCATGCGTCGGTGTGTGTGTGAGTGTGTATATAATAATAAACGACACTACTCATCCTCGAGTGAGTTAAACGCACCGGCAAGTATCAATTTCCGTTTGGAATTAAACAACCCACTCACACACATACACAAGCCGTGCGATGAACTTCTCGCGCGTCATGTATATAATAGCAAAAATAGAGATGATTTATTATAATTTTTCAACGTTGGATTTTTCTTCTAAATTGAAACGCGAGATTATTCTTTTTTTTTGCGCACTCTCGAGTAACACACACACACACACGGCGTAGACACGGGCGCGCGCTTCTCTTTGCGTAACACCGAGAAAAACGAGGAAAACATTTCGTTCGTTGAATGAAAACTATACTACACTTTGACTCATATATGGGTGCGCGCGCGTGTATACACGAGCGATTACGTATCATACGATACACGCACGTTGATCGCCCGTGTATATGTGTGTGTGTTAATAATAAGAGGTGTACGCGGAGATCTCATGACGACGTGCGAAATACACAGAGAGCGAGAGCTTTTAATATTTACACGTCGATGGGCAAACCGATTTTAAAAAAAAAATTTTTTTTTGTTTTTGGCAAGAGCGAGTTGTTGTTCGGCCGTTAACGCTAAACACGACGCGCTGCCTATGCCAAATTTTCACCTATTAGCACGAAGTAGCCGTCCGTCACGGGTTGACGTGTGGTATTTTTTTTTTCACGCGTATCACGAGGCGTGTTGTACCGCGCGCGCCAGTAAAAACACAAAATATGACAAAAAATCGGTATTAGATTCTCGAGAGTCGACTTGGAAATAAAGGGACTTGGACGCCGATTTTGTAGAGACTCGATTTGTACACGAGGCAGGCAGGCAGGCAGGCATGCAAGCACGCAGCGGAAATTCGACACGCTCGATCGATTTGCCAGACAGACGGACAGAAGAGAGAGAAGCTCAAGGCAAATGGGCCGAGTGAACGACGATGCGTGTCAGTATTGGTCTGCTGCTGCTGCAGTATCGAGTTACGCAGAAAAAAATGACACAACATTCCGCCACGTGTGCGATTCTTTATTACGGTTTTTTTTTTGTACGACACGGGTTGTTAGCCTCCCCCTCGCTGCGTGTTATAGTATTAAAAATGCAAAGCGAGGGTACCGGGATCTCCGGATGCTATATTGTCGTAATATAGTGTCATCAGTTCCCTCGCAAATTTTTTTAATCCATATAACTCTAATACCGTGAGAATAACGATCATAATATTCATAATGGAGAAATGCATGTTTACATAAAAGGCCGGATCGTCTCCACTGCATATGCCTCTGTGCGCGAGTCGTTTCTCGCAGCGATGTTATTTCAGCGCTTCTCTCTCTCTCTCTCCGGTTTAATTGACGTTCATAAAAAAAAAAAAAAAAAATAGAGGCGAGAGCGAACGCGAACGAACGAGGCGAGCAATAAAAGTCAATGCTGAGACGAATTCACTGCTGCGCGTCTGCTGTGTTGTAAATATATATACAGAACAGAAGACACGGGGCCGCGAGCGCGATTTAATTGTTCGGAGCTGTGTCTGTGCAGAGATGCAACTGCAGCCGTGTTTTTTTCTCTCTACAACTCTTTGTCTCTCTCTCTCTCTCTCGCCCTCTCCTCCTTTTTTGCCAATGCCAAGTTTTTCAGGTTACGAGATCGAGGCTCTTGACCGGGTGTGTGTGCAGTGCCGATTTCTTTCGCGCGCGACGAGACAACAGTGTATATTTATTTAGTAGTAGAAAAAAAAGTGTTTCAACTATTGTTACCTATGTATACCGTGAGGTAGACACGACACCCGAGTTTACACAGTTCGTTGTCGTCTTCGTCGTTGAAAAAAAAAAGAAAAGAAAAGAAAAATATGATCGATACGAGATGCGTGCCCGTGTGCTCTTTTTTTTTTGACGAATGTCTCTCGCGTTATTATCATTATTATAGTAATAACGATCGAGGCGATGTAATAATAGCGGATAAAAGTATATCGTAACCCCCCCCCCCCCCCCCCCCCCATTGTTTCATGCGCCTCGTTTTGCACAAACCCACCCACCTAAACGCAAAAATAAAAAAAGAGCATCGTCGCGTCCCGTTGTATACACGTCACTTCCTGATGCACACACACAGTACAGTACACGAGTATAGTATACAACGCGCGACTTTCTCTAACAGGCAGAGAGAGAGAGAGATAGAAAAAAGGCGGAAAATTGCATCCGCGACACGTTAACGCCTATATCGCGCATATGCGTGTGTGTCCGTGTTCGTATAGATCATCGTGCCCTCCCCGGTCGAGGCCAAGGCGGGTGCAGTAGTAGAACGAAAAAAGAAGAAAAAAAAAATAATCAACAGACAGGGCATCATCTTGCTTGTGTCGGTATGTGTCTGTGTGATAATAATTTCGGATCGAGAACGAAAAAGTATATTAAATATACGATAGACGCACACACAGTCGACTAAACTGTACCACTGCTACAAGGCGGTGGCGGCGGCCTTGTCCCTTTCTTCGATAAATGCCGATCTATATAACTATGTGCAGTTGTGTGTCTATGCAGTCTATATGTAAATGTATGCTGCTGCTCGAGGCATATCGTCGTCGTCGTCGTGTGTCGATACGCCGCCGCCGACGAGTCAATGTCACGCAGCGTTAAGCACACAGCAACTCGAACTATTCTTTGGGGTTTGATCGATCTCTCGTTTATTTATTTATTTATTTGTCAATTCAACTCTCGATACGATCATATCGAGCTCTTCGTGGGTATATAATAAATACGCGAAACAAATGCACACCGCACGCGGAAAAGAAAATGCGGGTACAAAAAAGGGTCAGCCGCTTCGAGGAACTCGCTCCTCTCTCTCTTGCACCGAGAGGAAAAAAAAAACGAACGAATAAGAAGAAATGACACATACTCGGTCGGTTATCGTCATCGCACGCAACGCACACGCATATACTCATTATTCGGAACGATATTTTATTTTCTGGTTCGTGCCGGTTGAATTTCGCAGCGGAGTAGGGGGGTGGGTGGATGCGTGCGTGAGCAATTGATATGTTATTGTAAGGCCCTCGATGCAATGTTATAAAAGCGATAAGAGAGAGAAAGAAAGAAAGAAAGAAAGAAAGAAAGAGAGATCGATTGGATATATATATACATATGTGATACGTGTCTCGACCTGACGTGTATGTATACCTGCTGCGCCTGAACGAGACGAAACGAAACGAAAAATCGATTATAACGAGTCTCGGGCGAGAGATAGATGCTCTTACACTGTATAGCCGAGTTATTACATCACTCTTGACACGGGTCAATCGTAACCCGTATTTAATGCCGCAGGATCTCCGCTGATCACCACACACAATCCGCGCGCCTACACCGTCTGGTATTTTTATGCATCATTATAAATAAATAAATTATAAACTGCGATTCGCTGCGGGATTCGAGTCATCGAGTCGATTATTGACAAAAACAAAAAAAAAGAAAAAGAATTACGTGGACGTGGGTGGACGCGGGCGAACAATCGATATTACATGCAACGAAGGAGAAAAAGCGTAACACACAGTGTCGGTGCATGGTGTGGCGGCGGCGGCATGTGGAGCGGCTCTCTCCCGAACGCAAAAGTGCAGCAACGCGATATAACCTCGAATTCGCGCGAGACCATAGTAGTCCTTGCACACACGAAACACGATACAAGAGGATGCATGTAATGAAAAAAAAAAGCGCTGAAGCACACCCGAATCACGACGTTCGGGCTAGTTATAGATAAATGACAAAATCAACAACAATTAAAAAGAAACTCACCTTTATAGCTTTCTTTCTAAGACGAAAACGAAGAGGGTGTATATATATATATGATATATACACACACGTACAACACCGGGGCGAAGACTGCACACGAGTGGTGGGTAGTAGTAGCGGTAGGTGGACGAAGAATGTGCCACGCGCAAAAGAAGTAATAGAGGAGAGAGTATAAGCAACCGAACGAACTTTGCACGACGAGCGGATGCGAACGAGTGGCGCACGGCGGGTTCTGCCCGCGGCGGCTTAGCCTACGATATTCTGCACACACGTATACACACACACGGACTTCCAGCTGCTGCTGATGCTGCTATTGCTACTATGTATATGTATATGTATGTAGACTCCCCACCTTTTTTGCACGACCACGACGACGACGAGGAGGCGCGCGCCAAGCCAGTATAGAGTAGTATATAGAACGCATACCTAATATTGTATTATAGACGTTTTTTTCGACTGCTCGCGATGCAACGAGTCGAGCCTATACGAATATACGTGTGTGCAGACTTGCAGCAGCAGCAGCATCCATCCCCCTTCTTCAATGATTTCCGACCGTACAGATTGCTGCGCGTCTCGTATTTCGTTTTTATTTGAAATAAAATAAAAAACCAGCCATGCCTCAGCACAATTATATACGAGTTATTATCACTGTAAAGCTTACTCATATAGCGCAAAGCTTTACCAACGATGAATTTGAATTTTCCACGTTTTCGAAATTAATTCTAAACACGAGTTTTTTTTTCCATTATCTCCGAAATCGTTCGTTTCGACGCCTCGGCCCAAATGTATCGGCGAACGATTGACACGATCTAATTCGCGATTAGTTTCGACAGAGACAACTTTACTTGTAGTCTCGTTTGTTCAATTATGTTTACAATTAATCATCAAAGATATGTTAAAGTCTTGAACTGAAATATACTTATTTTAGTTAGGGCGAAGAAATCAAGCTTCTAACGCAAATAAAACGTAAATTGAGGCTACTTTGTTGTTGTTTTTTTTTATCGCTTCTGCATTTTACTCCAAAACTGCGTAAAACTCTCCAGTTAACGGAGGCCTCGTTTGTTTTTTGTTGTCTTTTTTTTTCTTCAAATTTTATGACACACGGAGAGTTATCTCTCTGCCGCCGCATTATATTATATGTATCGACTTTAAGGTGTAACTTTTTCGCCACGTCAATTGGGTTACAGATAAAGAGACGCACACGGCCCGCGTCGATAAGACGAGCGTATACAGAATTGCGACGATTACTCCGGAAGTGCACACATTCTCTCTCTCTCTTTTTGGGGCGCGGAATCGATTTTTCACCACTGTGTGTACAGTATTATACAACCGTCCCCCCCGAGGGGGGGTGTGGGTAGGTGGGTGTGGGAGGAGATTTTTTTTTTTTTCGTTTACTCCGCGAGTTTCGGTTATTATTATCGCAGTTGTTGTTGTTCGAGCTGTTTTCTCTCTCTCTCTCTCTTGCCATTTTATGTATGCGCAGGCACGAAATGTACGTTAGCGACTGCGAAGGACTTTTAAAAAGCTTCGATTGCCAAGTGTTTGCATATACAAATTGACAATACGGCACACGAACGAGTAGTGCATCGAAATATATTACGAGAGATTTGGCAGAGGGATTTACTTTCGGAGAGCTTTACCGAAATTATGATTTATGCCAAACGCTGTAAAACACGTGTCACACAGCGGCAGCAGCACGTCCACGTCCAACAACAATAATATTATTATTATCATCATTATCGGTGATAAATAATAAATTTCAACCAGGTAGTAATAAAAAAATTTATGGATCTTTAATTGGCGGCCTCCCACCGAACTCTCTATACATTCACGTATGAATTGTTTTTCCGCGCACACGCAGGTGCACAGCTCTCAAAAGCTCGAGAAATCGCGTTTAAGTTGCTTATAATATATTTTCGTTTTGTTTTCTTCGAGAGAGAGAGAGAGACGAGAAATTCTATTTTTATACAAATGTGCGCAATCTCGCGGTGCTCGCGTACGCTAGCGTTTATTTTTCTTTCGCGGAAGAGCCAATAATTTAATTGCGCGCGCCGAGTAGTGCTAATCGTTGCATAAAAAAATAGAGAAAAAAAAAGAAGAAAACCGCAGAACTCGGCAGTGCTGCGCGAGTATGCAGAGTTTAGCCTTGGCCTTCTCGATTTCTCTCTCTGTCTCTCTAAAGCTGCAACAAAGATAATCCGGTTCTTTTTTTTCCTTTCAGCTTGTCGACGCGTCGACGGCTCGATGTAAACGAATTGTAATATAGTAAAATACACAATTGTTACGCGCGACTGTTCCGAAGTGATCAGACCTTACGTAAAGTCAAAAAAAAAAAAAAAAAAAGAATCGCACGCGTTATTTCGCGGATCTCCCCCCGCATTTCAGCATCGATTCGGTTTATACCGGGAGAGCTGACCTTGAATCGTGTCTATGTGTGTGTGTGAATGTGTGTGCGTGTGCAGTATACAAGAGAAGGTGAAATGCATCGGGGGGAGTGCACCACCACCCCCTTTTTCGCGGCAACTATGTGCAGTAGTAGCCCGGATTTCGAGCACGAGGACGTCCGATAAATAATGTATTACATCATTTTATCCTCATCCAATCGTTGAGAAAAATCCGCGAGATAATTGCCATATCTCGAATTCGTGAGCTTTCATCGCTCCCGCGCGGGTTCGCAAATGGACAATGATGGATTCGTATCTCGATATTCCATCTACGTGTATAGTAACATTGATTGCTATGCAATCGAGTGGAAAATTCGAAACCGAGAGAGAGAGAGAAGGAGATGATTTTCCCGCGTCCTTGGTCTGCCGCGAGCTTTTCAAGAGCTTGCAACTCGCGCGGAATTAATAAAGTCGCGCGAGCTTCCGGGATCTTGCGAGCTTTTCCTGAAACTTTTCCCGAAAATTTGCTGCATTCGTATAGGTATACGCCAAGCTCGACTCGCAACAATCGGTCGCAGCTATATATAAATTTGCCGTTTTCGAGCTTTTTTACTTTTTTTTTTAACCCGTACATTATTTCCTCGTAGCTTTTCTCTCTCCCGGAGCCTAGACTAATGTCGCTCGTGCACGCGAAATAGAGAGCCGAGAGTGCCTCTGCTCGCTCTCTCTCTCTCTCGAGTCTCGGTGATAAATTTAACGTAGCTCTCTCTCTCCCAGGTCAGCTAGCAGCAAAGCTCGTTTAAACGTTCCCATGTCGCACGTATATATATAAAATAATAAGTCGAGAATTGTCTTACGCGATACACTTGCCCAATTTTGTATAATAACTTAATAAATCGTGCAAACGCATCGCGGTCTCGCGCTGCAAGCTCGCAAGGCAGCAAGGTTGCATCGAATCCGTGTGTATTACGTGTGTGTGTGTGTGGAGGAGCTTTTTAAACTCGCGCTCGCCTCAAGTTTAAAGGTCACGCGAGAGCCGAGCTGAGCCGAGCCGAGCTGGATCGATATCTGCACGAGCGCGCGCGCGCGCGCGAATAAGCTACCTGCCTTATTATAGGTCTACGCGCTCGAGCGATACATATTATACACGCATATATCGCTACTATACTCGATTAAAGCATCGTTAATCATCGTCATCGTGATCGTCGTCGCGTATTTATACGAGATATATATATATATATATAATTTTATCGCGGGAGTGTCTCTCGATTTTCGAAAATTCAGTCGACTGGCGCACGATACTCGTGATTAATTCGGTTGTACAAATACGTGTCCGACCTGAGTGTTACGAATTACTCGCTTGGTTGCGGGGACGATTGGATTTTAATCGACGGTGGCAAATTACTCGCCGGCGCGTACGGTATTATCACTGTACACTTTCGTTCGAATTAACATTTTTCTGGTTTTTACGATAATATACGGCTGAATGAAAATGCGCCGCTCGAACAATTAGGCACGAGAGCAGTAGGCAGCGCGTATATATTTTCAAAAATGTCGAGTCTGTATACCTGCTGCTGCTGCTATTTTACCTCGTAAATCATGCTACGTGCTGCTACGCGCCACGAGCGAGAGTATAATAAATAGCCGCGCCGGCAAAAATATAATTTCTAACAATACTCCGGTCACTCTCTCTCTCTCTCTCTCTCCGCAATAATGTACCTTTTGATAACCATCAATTTTGCTCGTTTACTTTTAAAAGCGGCGTCTAAAATTAAAACACGCGGAACGTGTGCGCGGCTGTGCGTTATATACTCGGCGCATCTATTTTCTCCTGCACCGGCTGTACCCGGTATATTATACACTGTAGTAGCTGGTACACACGGGTCATTTTCGGTGCCCGGAAGTGATCACCGTCGAGTCAGCGGAGGTTTTTTTTTTTTTTTTTTTTTTTTGGCTTTAACAATTTGTCTTACAACGCGTCGATAATAATCCACATTTCTCTTTGATCTTTTTATGTCAAAACTGAGCTCGGCCAAAAATTCACCGCGTCGCGCGTGAAAATTCATTCAAGGGGCGTGTATATAATAATCGGCGGAGCTCAATGAAAGAGCCGAAATATAATAATCACAAGAGCTGCTGCTGCTGCTGCTGCACTTCGCTCGAGGTCTTCGACAATGCGAGCGAGGCGCGGGGAAAATTGCGTGGGAACTTTGGCACGCCCAGAGCACAGGAAAACGTCGTTTTCACGGCTAATAAATGTCATTTTACGCTATTTACGTTGTCATTTTAATAATAATCCATCACGTATACATATAAGTGTCATTTTTAGACGCGGGATTGATTTTCGGCTCATTGTGTGTATCAATTATATAAAATTAAACTGACTGAAAAAAATCGATCGATTAACGACAAACTTGTTTTTTATTTAATTGTATCATCGTAATAACGCCAACGAACGAATACGAACATCGAGTGATTATGTACGAGATCGATATTACGCGAGCTTACCGAGTTTGCGTATGATACATATATACAAACTATATGTACGTGCGTACATCTTCGGGTCAATATTTAACGTAGTGTATTTTTGCTCGTTTCGAGTTTTTGAAATTTGTGAAGAAGAAGAAGAAGATGAAGAAGAACCTGACCCATATTTACGAGTCGAACTGTATTTCATTTCTCAAATTTTTTCGAGTATTTACGTTTCTATGAGTAATCGTATAGTTTATGAAAACTTTAAAACTTCCAATATGACAGGCATAAAGTATCTTGAATGATGGAAAAAATGACGACTCGTCAACAACGGAGATGTATATATCAACTCGAATAAAAAATTTTGTTTTTATACGTCATTTGGTGGAAAAGTAAACATTTTAAACTAATAATCTTTTTCGGGTACAAATGGTTTGGAAAATGTTACTATTATCGCAAGTCGTGACCTCGAATTCTTTGCTTCACTAATTTTTCGAATAACTAACCTTTTATCAAACTAATCGACGAGAAATTAAGGTTTCATTAAATTTAAACGTCGAATTATTTCCATTGATCCGAGCCTCACCTGAAAAAAAACATTAAAAATTCAAACGATTCGAATTTATTCGAGACTTGGAAAAAACAAGATAATTCAATTACGAGAGTCTCGGAAAGGCTGAAAAACAATTAAAAGGCTCTCTCGTAATTTATAGTCCGAACAAATTCTCGTGACTCGGAATCGCTCGATCGAGCCGGCTAAAAGTAGCAAACAATTATATATTATCATGAATGAATAATCGTGAATGAACGATAAACGTATGAGATAAGGATTTGAAATGATCGAAAAATAAAAATAAGAAATATCCGATTTCTCATAATATTTATCGACAGTATTATAATTTGTAATTTGATAAAGCGTATAATTGGTTTTGATAGATTGCTTATTGCTATATTAACCTAATGTAATCTAGTTTTTTTGCAAATTATATGAGTACATCTATTCTTGTACCAACAGCTTAATTTACAACAGACTTCATAAGCTTCTCTTAATCTTAACAGTTTCTTTGATTCTATGTTTTTATCATTGAATGAACAACTATTGGACGCAAATATTTTGAAAAATTGAACAACACTTAATTAAGTCATATACTTAGCTTGTAATACAGAAATTTGATTGCTTTCAATATATCCAGAATGAGAAGTGGAAAAAAGCTTAAACAAAATATAATAGTTTCTGAAAAGAGTCCTAAAAAATCAGAAGAAATAGTAGAGATGGAAAATCTTATAAAAAATCCAGATAAGGTCGAACAAATTGATGGCTTTTTTTAATACGAAAAACTAGATAAAAAGTCTACAATACATAATTTACGTCCCCGATCAAATACAAGGTATGTTAAGACGCAGGAAATAGAGACTCAAATAACATCTGTAATGGAATATCTGTAAAAAAAGAAAAGGATTAAACTTATTCTACAAGACGTAAGATTGACAATAATCATTGCCGTAGTAGGAGCAAATGTAGTAAAAGAAAAAAAAAGTAATGCTCCAAGTATATTTCAACCATGTTAATTCATTTATTATTAGCTGATTATGTTAATTATCATTTACAAACGGTAATTACAAATAATGCATAATTAAATAATTAAGAAATTTATCTACTTTTAAATACGAAAAAAGCACAACATTTTCACAAAATATAGAGCCACCCCCCCCCCCCCCCCCCCCCCCCCCCCCCCCCCCCCCCCCCCCCCCCCCCCCCCCCCCCCCCCCCCCCCCCAATGGTCGACTACTTTGACTTTAAGACCAAAAGTAGAGCGACCCCTACATGCCGCGAACTACATGCCGCGAACTAATGTCTCAATTCAATTCTGATGACTTTACTATTATTGTATTGTATTTAAATTATATATTTTAAGAGAGGATATTTATATATTATATATATCAATATAATATAATAATAATACTTATAAAAAAGAGAACGGCCGAAAAGTGAAGCCGCGTAAAACGACCTCTGATTGGCTGACACTGACGACGACGCCCGATGCAAACCGACTCGATACGAGCGCCTGCGCTGTTAATAGAAAGTTAGTACTTAGGTAACCTCAAAACACGAATGAAAAAAATAGACGCGCGCGAAGCACGTTGAAAACTTACTTACTATTTCTGAATCTCAAACTAACCTTGAAACGCGAATAAAAAAATTAACACGCGCGAAACATACTAGTTACATTAATATTGCTAAATCTCTCATGAATGTCAGCCAAATAACCCAATGTGCGGTATGGAGCACAAAAACACTCCAGTCCAAAAAAAATTCATTATAATGTATATGAAGATGACGAAGTGATGGTATCTTTTCAGAACACGCAATAATAGTAGATTTTTTTACAAAGGAAGGAATTACATTTCTGCATGCAGGTGAGGTTGACGCCGAGGCGAAGAGTTTCGCTATCCACAATCAATTCGGCCTCTTGATCAAAATCTCTTAAAACCTCATCTTTGTCGGTAGACATATCATCGTCGGATGAAATATTTATATTTGTCATTGTATCTAATTGGATAGAGCCAACTATAAATATAGGCTGTTTTCACAGTCGTCAGTGACGGTCACAAATCGATCAGCTGATTTGACTGGAGGCCAAACAAACCGAGCCGTCGTATAGTTTACATGTTAAACTTAGTCAATTTCAAGAACTTATAAAAAGTTTATTAATTAAGTTAAAAAAAGAAAAATATCCTGACGTTCAGTGAAATCTCAAGATTTCAAGTATATATTTTTTTTCTACCGAGTGCGTGAAATTGAGCTAGAAAAAAATATTAAAAATATTTAAAATTCTAATTTTCAGCAAAATTTTCTAATTTTCAGCTAGTATCTATGTACCACGCCCTATGAACTGAAGATCAGCGCCACTTACAAAAATTTCGGTCTTCATCATTGATTTTAAAGTAATAAAATGAGTGAATACGCGAAAAATTTGAGAAGCGATATCAAATTAAGGTGCTGTGATAAAGTCAAGTGCATAGATTCCATGGATCCTTACACAATTACCGAAGGGATGATTGCTGAAGATGATAGCACGTTGCCGAAAGTAGGGATACTTGATATCCAATCTTATGTTGTTTTTACGCATAGTGCGTATATAGTCCGGACGCTGGCAGGGTTTTCGTAAAAATTTTGGACTCCGCGGTATTTCTACACGTTTCTAGGCGTATTTTGATGCGCTGAATCGATTTTTCGAGGTTGATTTTCTCGAAACAGGTGCGTTTAAAAGTTATAAACAAATTAATTGTTTAAACGGCCATATCTTGTAAAATATTGAAGATAGATTAAAACAATTTGTTTTTATTTTATTTGTCTTTAAAAAACGAAGAAATTGACTTAAATTAATTGAAAATCCGTCCACTAGAAAAAAAGTTATGCAATAATTAGTGCAAAATCCCTAGAAATACGTCCTTTTTATCTTTCAACCTCTGTAACTTGGCTCGTATTAGTGCGATCGAGCTCATCGACGTCTCATTTTGAAGGTAATAACCTACACAATGATGTAGCATAATCTTTATGTTAGTAAAATTGTTTATAATGCAGTTTGTAGACGTTTATATACGTAATTTTATGGCTCTGACGTACTTTCCATTTGTTTATACGCGTTTTTCGCTGAGATAAATTATTAAAACAACTTGGCAACTCAGTTCAAATGAAAGTACATTAAAAAACGAAAATTTTAAGAGGTTTCGAAAGGTAATCGGTCAAGTAGACGCCAAGTTACAGCCTTCTGAGCTTGGGCGCCCTGCCAGCGTCCGGACTACTCGGTAGAAAAAAATATATACTTGAAATCTTGAGATTTTACTGAACGTCAGGATATTTTTCTTTTTTTTTTAACTTAATAAACTTTATAAGCTCTTGAAATTGACAAATTTAGCATGTAAACTATATGGTGGCTCGGTTTGTTTGGCCTCCAGTCAAATCAGCTGATCGATTTATGACCGTCACTGACGACTGTGAAAACAGCCTATTGTAGGGAATAGTTAGTTTCAGGTTTATACTAGTACCCTGAAGAATGGTTCATCTCTTACGGGTACGTCTCTTTTCCGACGCTGCGCCACCTGGCGGCCGAACCTAAAGCTTCAAATGGTAGAAGTAGGAATGACGAGTAAATGCTAAGTCGACTTGTTTCAATTGACTGAGTTCACTATTGAAATCTACTAATTTAATATTTCAAACTGTAAACAATTCAATAATGCAACAGAAAAATTGATTTTTAAACAGTTGTAAATCAGAATGCTCCCGCATGAATGTAAGATTTTGGATTGATAAAAAAAAAGCTAAGAAACGGATAAAACAATCATAATCAGAACTTTTACAAAATTTTATCAAAAATCTTCACTAATGCATATTTTATTAATTCAGGGTCACGTATCATTAGCGAAGGTTTATTCAAAAATACGGTATTACAACTAAATGCTCGCCTCATTCACAGTTCCAAACAAGACGTGAGAAAAACTTTTAGTTGATCGTTGCCTGAATAAATGCGGGAAGCTAGTGGCCAAAAATGAACAAATAGTAGTGTGACGTCCTTTACAGCTAGATACGTCTCTTTTTCAATAAGGCGCCAACACATCGAAAGCTATGCCTGCGCCGGTACCGTTGTCTTACCATTCTTTACCATTCCTTACCATACTACATTATCATAATCTACCTTACCATAATTACCATTGGTTTTACTCTTTTACCAATAATATTAAAACTAATAATAAGTACATAACAATAAATTTAAACGATGCTAAATAAAACAATCTGTCGGAAAATATAGAAATAAAACCACAAACATTTATATTAATAATTAAATTTGGAACTTAAAAATCACATGGCGAACTTGTATTTTATTTAAATTATGAACGAAACACTTATAACACCTAGCGATGTTCATTATGATACTTTTATCTCATGTTAAATAGATACAGACCGTTAATCATAAATTACAATAAACAAATTGAGTGTATTAGTTATGCATGACTCGGCGTAACTTTGAAACTGCCGAGTCATCATACAACATGTGCTACTATTTCTATGAACATTTACAACTATGTTACAGCCTAGAATATTAATTGAATCATTTTATTTAACTTATTTATATCAAAACACATTTACAACACTTCTATCAAAAAACATTATTAGAAACAGCACTTTATTTATTTATCACTTTTCACACAAGTCGTTCACCACTGTATTTTTCACTGCACTATATAACATTTCATATAAAAACACTTGTAATACCATAACGCAATTTTGTATCATAGTTTTAAGTTGATGTTTTATTCATTGTAATAGTTATTAAGCAAAATCAATAAAGTCAGTTTGCCACGAGCGCTCGCCGATCTGTCCAACGCGACGGTTGCTCGTCCCCACTTTTGAGCACTCCGCAGACCGACTATAAATACAGGCCTCCGCAAAGGCAAAGTTGGAGTCTAAATTCTCAGTCGAACCAAGGCAGTTGTACGTGTTACATAGGTCCTCAGCAACTATTTCACGCACTGCCTTCAGTACGACAGAATCCCCTAGATCTGGTTATATTACTGGATCTAGTTATTAAATTCACGGACTCGATTAACTCGGGCGCTGTGTGGGCAGCTGTGAATTACAACAACCAATTACTTTATTTATCACCACAACAAAACGTACGGTCCCCAGTACCGTCTCTCTCTCTCTCTCTCTCTCTCTCTCTCTCTCTCTCTCTCTCTCTTACTTTCAAGTTATTGTAAAAGTCTTCAGCACTTCTGCAATAACGCCTACAGTTACTTTGTTACATAGGTCCTCAGCACCTTTGTAACAAAGTCTTATACTTATTGTAGAGGTCCATAGCACCACTACAATAAAGTCTATTTTTCATGCTATTGTAAAGGTCTTCAGCACCTTTACAATAACACTACATCTACTCGTTACATAGGTCCCCAGCACCTGTGTAACAGAGTCTTATACTTATTGTAGAGGTCCATGGCAACGCTACAATAAAGTCTACTTTTCATGTTATTGTAAAGGTCTTCAGCACCTTTACAATAACACTACATCTACTCGTTACATAGGTCCCCAGCACCTGTGTACAAAACCATTCTACAAAACATCAAGGTCCTTCAGCACCTTCTCAAAATATCTACTTAGACTAAACCTTAAACAAGGGACTTTAAGCTATTGGGGTTGAACCCAGGCTTTAAAGGCGAGCGTTTCCTATTTAATATTGGACCTAAGGTCACAGTAGTCATTGATATTCGTCTGGTTCGAAAATAAAACACCACGACGACAGCGTAGGTAATAATAGTTAAACACCTGAGGTTCGGGTGTTTAACATAGACATAAAACTGTGTAGATAAAAATTTTATATGCATAAGTATCTATACATATTTACAATAGTCAATCAGCATTTTTTCTCGCAATTGTGGCACGTTTAATCTTTACAACCTTCATGTATTTTCCTTTGGTGTTTGAGCAATTGCTGTTTACGTCTAAATTAAACGTTCAAATAGTCTTTGAGATCTTCGTGAACTATTTTTTGGTGTCTAGTCAAATTATAACGTTTTCCAAATTTCTTCTCGCATTGGTTGCATGCGTAATCTTTACGACCTTCATGGACATTTTTTTGGTGGGAAAACAAAGTCGATTTTTCTCCAAATTTCCTCTCACATTTGTCGCATGCATAATCTTTCCTACCTTCGTGTACTGTCTTTTGATGTCTTCTCAAACCATTTACATGCCCACATTTTTTCTCGCACTTGTTGCATACGTAATCTTTGCCACTTTCGTGTACTGTCTTTTGGTGGGTGAGAAAATTTCTTTTAAGCCCGAATTTTTTCTCGCACTTGTCACATGCAAAATCTTTGCGACCTTCATGGACAGTTGTTATATGCAAGAGCAAATTCCCTTTGTTTCCAAAATTTTTCTCACACATGTCGCATGTGAAATCTTTGCGAACTCCATGTACTGATATTTGGTGGTAAAGCAAACTTGATTTGTGTGCCAGTTTCTTCTCACACTTATCACAAGCGTAATCTTTCCGACCTTCGTGGACTGTTTTTTGATGCATGATCAACTTGCTTTTAAACCCAAATTTCTTTTCGCACTTTTCGCACGCGTAGTCTTTGCGACCTTCGTGGATGGTTTTTCGGTGGTTCAGCAAATGATGTGCAAGTCCAAACTTCTGATCGCACTTGTCACATGCGAAATCTTTGCGACCTTCATGGACTGTTTTTTGATGAGATATTAAATGATGTTTACTTGAAAATTTCCTCCCACACTTGTCGCATGCGAAATCTTTCCGACCTTCGTGTAGTGTTTTTTGGTGGTAGAGCAAACTAGATTTATGTCTGAATTTTTTTTCGCACTTATCGCAAACGTAATTATTACGGTTCTCATAAGTTGTTTTTAATTAAATTGCTTTGACCCTCTAATTTCTTCTTGCGCTGATCATAGGTGAAATCTTTGCGACTTTCGTGTAGTGTCCTCTGGTGGTAGAGCAAACACGATTTATTTCCAAATTTTTTCTCACACTTGTCACATGCGTGATCTTTTCGACCATCATGAAATGTCCTCAGGTGGACGAGCAAACTGTGTTTTTGTGTGAATTTCTGTTCACACTTGTCGCATGCGAAATCTTTCCGACCTTCGTGAACTGTTGTTATGTGCAAGAACAAACTCAATTTATTTGCAAATTTTTTCATGCAATTGTCACATAAGTATTCCTTGGAGATTTTCGAAGTGAAATCGTTGCGACCTTTGTGTACTCTTTTCAGGTGCAAGAGCAAACTATGTTTAGTTCCAAATCTCTTTGCGCAAATTTCACATAAGTAATCTTTGAAAACTTCGTGGAATATTTTTTTGTGCTTAAGTAAAGTTGATTTATTGTCAAATTTCCTCTCGCACTTGTTGCATGTGAAATCGTCTCGATCTTTATGCGCCAATTTCTGGTGTGTGAACAAACTAGATTTTTTCACAAATTTCTTTTCGCATTGATCGCATGCAAAATTACGGCCTTTGTGTTCTGATATTTGGTGTCTACTTAAATGACTTCGGAACTCAAATTTCTTCTCGCACTGGTCACATACGTAATCTCTTAGTTCCTTGTGAATTGTATCTCTGTGGGTTATCATACTTGATTCTAGTGTAAATGTCTCCTGACAAATATCACAAACGTAATTTTTTTTGGTCTGAAACAACATCGTCGTGTTCACTTAAATTATTTTCCGAGACAACTTCCTCGGATTTCATCTCACTTTTATCCATTTTAGTGCCTAAATTAAATGTTGAATTCTTCTATTTAGTACCATGGGAATTTAATGAGTGAAATTTATCTTTCGGTATTATGGCTTGTTTAATTGGGAAATACAAAATTCAAACTAATTTGATATTACTATAAACATAAACAGTGTATCGAGAGAATATGTCAAAATAGTTTAGGATCATATTATTTACAATTGAGGTATCGATTTATCTTTTGATACATCATATTATTATCCTAACAATATGTGAATATTTTGTTTCAGTCCACTGAAACTAAGTAATTAAAAAATAAGTCCCAACAGACAACATCGAGTTGACACAAAATGGACGTATGTATGCGATTGCATCTCTGTTACTTTCATTTGCGATTACAGACGATCAACAGAGGGTACAGTTCAAATGCTCATTAAAAAAGTCACTTGATTGTTATGGAGACACTTCTACGTAGCTTACGGTATCTTGGAACGTGGAGCACTGCGAGTTTGAGTAGTCTGAACATGGATAAAACGTATGTTTGGAATTTATCGTTGCTCGAATCGAAGTGCTACCCTGTCACTTGGAGCATCATTGAGATGGTAAAATCATTTGAGTCGAAAGGCAGCAAATGGATTTTTTCGCTAAACTCAGAATGGTAAAATGGAGCTCGAGGAAACGATATCAACTTACGATCTCTAAAGATACGTGTGTTATATATATGTTATGTTTTCGTCAAATTAGGTCATATTGTATTTATGTGTTATTGTGTTCGTCGCTATAAATAGCTGACTTGTATGTTATGTTGTGTGATTATCGTCGAGCCTCTCGATCGGCAAGATGAGAGCAGCGCGTAGTAAATAAAGTAAATAAATTAAATTAGAATACTTGAGCAATTATTGGCGCTCTCCGTCAACCGGAACCCTTCCTGGCACAACGGTAATTAACACGTGGTATGCCATTTAATTTTTCACAACTGACACGCGACTGATTTATAAAAAGTTTACGGGGCATTTATCTTTAACCAGATTGTGGAATTTGAATTTACTCAAAGTGAATTGAACTTTTATATCAAACGAGAAGCTATGGATTACTTAAAACTGTCATGCATCGCTTGTCGTCAAGTTGCCAGTACACGATTAATGAGGATCTATTTCGTTTGTTCGAGCAAGTTAAAATAAAATAAAAAAAAAATTAAAATTTCAACGATCTCTCCTTCATTACTTTTATGAATAACCTTCGTTGATTGCATGTTCATAATGAAATTCATTGGATCGAATTTCATTCAGTTTCATTCTTGTGGAATATTCCTTTAGAAAGCAAGTCAACTCTTTTTACCCAACGTGTCAAAGGGAATTTTGTCTTTAAAAAAAAGGGAGAAAAAAGGTAAGGATCTCTCGTATATAGCTCAATTAATCCTCATGACTCAGACCTACTTATAATCACGAATGAACTATTGTTGAACGTCAATGGCCAAGATGAGATAAATAAAAGAAAACCATCAATTCTTCATGATATTTATCATAAGTATTACAATTTTCTGTAATCGATGAAGCTCGTGTAAAACGAAACCGATGAATATTTTCTCGAAATTTCGTCTTGAAAAAGCATCGCTCTAAACCAGCGAGATCATTACCGTTATGTACGATAGCGAATTGCTGACGATCTAAAAATTAAATATAAACTTTATTGAACAACGACGCGAAATTTTTATCGAATAGCCGTTATTCACCAAGTTGTAGGTCTCGTAATTGAGCCTTATGAATCCAGCCATGATGCCGCTCGATTCCGACGATCTCAGAAGCATGAACAAAATCAATTTGCGCGTTCTCTTCGGCAGCTTGTACCATCCGCTGGCGTAACTTGAAAACAAAAAAAACAACAAAGAGTTGAACGTTAAATGATCGATGCAAGCAATACAGTTGAATAAATTGACAGTAAAAAAGGAGAAGATACGCCTTTTCGAAAATCTCGTCGCTCGAGTCGGTCACCACTTGGCCGACGAAGCACAGGACGAATCCCGTCAGCAGGGCGCTGCAGGCCGACGCGCCCATTTTCAGGCAGTGCTCGCGATTCTTGTCGAACTGAATGACGATCTGCGCGCGCATGACGATGCGAAACAAAAAGGGAGAAAATTAATTTTTTTTTTCACATTGTTTCGCTTTCGTCTGCAATTGTATGTATATATTTGTTTTAATGTGACCATGGCACCGGAGACGGTGAGGCCGACCAGAGCCAAGCCCAAGGCGATGAACAGTACCGTGCCGCTCAAGACCGCGATTTGATCCAAGACACTGCGAGTAAAAGCAAAAAAAATGCGATTTTCATATATCGTCGATAATTCGAACGAAGATTTTTCCGCGGCTATGAAAATCGTACTCGTAACACGAGCCGTGATCTTTGATCAGCTCCGCGATGTGTCGATAGAGCACATCCTCGTTGCGCTTGATGCTGGAATAGGCCACTCGGTCGTCGTCGAGTCTCGCCTGCAGCTTGTCCAATCGACACCTGCGCCAAAAAAACGAGTCGCAGATTTTCACGAAATAAAAATGAAATGAAAAATTGTACTGTATATACCCGAGCACTTTGAATTTGCCGACGATGAAGATGATCATGAATATGAAGGCGCCGGTGCAGGCGTTGATGCACAGCGTCATGGCCACGGCGTAATTGAGCAGGATGAAGAGCAGCGCGAGCAGATGGTCCTCGTTCTCGAAGCCCGCGTACGCCTGGGTGATGACGATCGGCACGAAGCTGGTGTTGCCCGGCACGAGGTAATTCAGCAGGTAGGGCACCGCGACGGGATAGACGATGGCGCACGGTATGATGACCATGAATAAACCTGCGCGAGTAAAGATTGTACGTATTGCGATAGTTTCGATGGAAAACAAGGACGATGAGATACAGTCGAGTCTCCCTAATTCGTAAAAAAAACTCTTTATTTCATAAATTTGGACAACTTTTTTCGATTTCTTTAAAAAAAAAAAAAAATTACGAGTAAATCTACCTTTTCAATTCATAATTTAATTTTAATCGTTTAACAATAAATATGACTAATAAATATTAATGTTTGCTTGTAAAATGCATTTTAGTTCAGTCCTATTTAAAACAATTTAAAAAAATAAGTAGACGAAAATTACCTCTTTTTTATAAAATTAAAATCACTATAATGTGTCTAATGGCAATAAATAATACTTAATTATTTCTTAATGAAACCTCTCTATTTCAAATTTCGATTCCTCCGAGACCTCAAAAAACTAAATCAAAGAAGTTTCATTTTTCGCTAGTTCCCGAGAAATTAAAATTAATTAGGGCCGGTTCGACGGTTTACGAACCGAGGTAGATCATGGCCAGTTTGTAGTAGAACACGATGAAATCCGTGAACACGTCGGCCTCCTCGGAGCCGAGTATCCTCTGACTGTCGGTCACCACGGTGTCGAGGAAGCCCTTCATTTTCTTCACACTCGGCTGGAAGAGGACGTAGAGCACGCCGGTGCACACTACCGTCGACGTCTCGAAGATCGAGTCGGACGCTGCCTCCACGGTCATGTCGTGCCTCGCGCGATACAGGCCTGCAAACTGCGTGCGGAGTATTATTATTATTATTATTATTTTCTTTCTTGGATCTTTCTTGAGTCAGTCAAGCTCGATCTATTTTCGATCAATTTCGAAGTCATTTTTAATATGTAATGTTGGAAGAACATCATAACGCAAAGTCTCTGAAAATATGACGTGCTCTTACTTATACAATTACTATTACTCTACCACTTGCAGATTTACGGATAAAGGTGCACTCGCCATCTAGCGGTAACGGGTGGCTTTAATTTTGATTGAATATTCATACACTTTTTGAGCAACTAAAGCAAAACATAAATCATTATTAAAGCGATAATTTTCAAGTGAACTTTTCAAGTTTGATTATAGAACTAAAACTCTTATGTTCATCATTGCATTACAATTATTAATCTTAGTGCGTGTGATTGCATTTTTGTTTATTTGAATAAAAATAAATCAGCACTGTCAAGTTATGAAACTATTTGCTTTAAATTAAAAATCTTTTAAAACGGCGTACAATTGAACATTCGATGTCGTTTATCGACTGCAAAATTGAGAGAAAAAAAAAACTAGGGCACCCGCGCTTACTTCCATGGCAGCGACTAAGACGAAGACGGCGCTGAACCACACCTTGCTCGCCGACTTGACGAGGGGACTCTGGTCCAGCCACAAGCCCGCCAATTCCAGGTACTTTTTAAAGCCGTAAAATTGCTTATTCATGAAATCGTTGATCTGATGCATCGGCAGGCCACCCGAGGCCTCCTTGACGATTTTCCTGCTGCGTTTACTGTGTGGAAAATCGTGCTCGATCGTAACAAATGTTTTCGGAAAAAACAACAGATATTATTATTTTTTTTTTAACTTACGCACGAGCCATTGGATTAACTTTGGATTTTACGATTTATAGTTTGCTTCTCCAATAGGACTACGACGAAAATGAAAATTATGTAGTTTACGAAGTACTCGACCCACCCTCGCACGACCTAATGTAATTTTCATGATTATACGATAGCGAAGAAACTCTGAATTAAGCATTACAACTTTCCAACTAAGATTTATTCATCGCGCCGTTGAATGATTAATTATGACGGCTCGCATAAAACAATTACGAACGAACGCATCTTATGTTATATACTTACTGTACATTAGTTTGTAGGGCAGGTATCACAAAGTTTCAAAGTTTCGAAGAGACTGTAGAGCTTGAGAAGTTATGAAAAATTAACGCCGAATGTAATTGAATTAATTATTTCATTTTGATATTTAATCGCTTGGTAAGTTGCGAAATTTTAAGTAATGTTTTTGGACTCATTTATTTTTTTAAATATTTTCCAAAATCTTGAATCTACCATAGTGAAACACATTGTATACAGTGAAAAATGCATAAAAGGTATTATTATGAAAAAAAGAGAAAAAAAGCGAGAAATAATGTAAGAGATAGTTACGCGCACATTTGTCTATAAGAAAACAATAATAATAAATAATTGACAGTCGAATTATCGCATTGAGATAATGGCAGTTTCGATCAAGTTGTCACCACCACGCCCTCCCCTCGCACAAGCCTCCATTATGTACTTATATCGAACCACGGCGCAAAAGAAACACACTTAAATTTTTTTTCTCTCCTCATCGACATGTCGAAAGATCCACCAGCAAGCGATATACAGCGTAGAAATCGTCAAGGTTCTCTCTCGAAAATTTTCCAAACACTCGAATCATATATCGATAGGTATATAGAAGAATCGTGTAATAATTTCGACAGATTTCGAATGGGCGTTCGGCCTGAATCGTTTCGTCTTCGGTTTACTGGGCATGTGGCCGAAAAAACGGCCCAACGACAGCAACAGCTCGTTCGTGTCCACGAACGTCCTCGTGATTCCCGGCATGATCGTCCTGCTGGTGGGGGGCCTGTTCCTGCCGCAGATGTACGCCCTCAGCAGGATCTACGACGACTTCGACCTCGTCATCGACAATCTCATCAGCGTCAATCCGTGCGTCTCCTCCGTCATGATGCTGTATTTTCTCTGGTCGAATCGCGACTGTACGTATTATATTGGTTGTACTCGTGATATTGTACGGAGAAACCCTGACGGAATATCATGTATTCGGGCTGTGTCTCTAAATTTTCGAGTAACTTAAAGCGTCTCATAAGTACAGAAACGATAATTGTACTCTAGTGACGATTTGATAATTGCTTTGATTTTCCACAATACAAGCATACATTACAAGCATTTAAGAATTTGTTAAACGATCGACATTGTATGTGACAGTGAGGGAGGGGAATCGTCTGAATCTCTAATATCTATAGTGTCAACTTGAAATTTTCGTTAATGGATTGAAAAACGCCGTCTACATTTGAAACTTCTTGTTAAGCACAAGTCAGGGCTTTTATCTCCTATCTTACGAGTACGATGAAACAAATTTTTTTCGTTATTATTCTGTTGCATACGGTAAACTTACTGGTACTCGACTTCTTGTAAAAATAATGCATCGTTGCAATATTTTTAAAAAAAGTTTTATCTAGTTGATGACCACCCTCTTGAACCATCAATGAGATAAACTTAGAATTAGCTTGTATTTTCATTCTCGTGGTCTGAAATCAACATTAAGCTGGAAATTTTTCAAAGTTTATTGCAGGTGGTCAAAGTCTAGTCCAGTATACGAGCAGGATCGATCAGGGTATACCCTGAACTCTATAGAGTTTTAGATTATATATAAAAGAAAATTGATAATTCATAAGTGCAGATATAAATTTTCTTTATAAAATATAATGTTTGAGGGAGTGAAAAATATTGTCATCGCAACATAATTTCATTTCAATTACTATTTATTCAAATAATAGATATATAAGTTGGCCTGGTACTAGTAGTTTTACTTAAACCATTAACACCCAGACGGACAGAATTTTTTTTCTATTGTAGTCTGCAATTAAATGATCTTATCGGAGCAAGAAAAATTCTATAGTACTCTGTTTCTATGTAAAATTTAATGTACTTTTTGAATATGGGTTTATAATTAACCTCTGACAAATATTAAAAAAGTTATAAACAATTTACTGCGAAAAAAAACGATTTTGAATCTTGAAAAAAATCTTTGATTCAATAACTTTTTTTTCTAATGTTGATCGTTTTCTAACAAAAAAGTACATTTTTTGGTAAATTTTTTTGGAAAAGTGTATTTTTTGGAGTCTACCATTTTGAATATTCAAATCCCACCTACAGTACTTTAAGCTGTAGGTTATTATTCCACAATTTTAGGTATTATTGGCCACAGTTTAAGTCTCTTTCATAAAAAAAATTTGAATCAAAGTTTTTTTTCGTAGTAAATTGTTTATAACATTTTTAATATTTATCAGAGGTTTATTATAAACCCATATTCATAAAGTATATTAAATATTACATAAAAAGAATTTTTCTCGCTCCGATAAGATGATTTAATTGCAGGCTACAATAGAGAAAAAAATTCTGTCCGTCCGGGCGTTAACGGGTTAGTTTCAGAAAATTAGCACCTTCAAGAAGCTCCTTTCGCGTTTACCGAGACACTTCAGACGCAGCACGAGTCTATATTTTTAAACTCGAATCCGTACGAAATTACAGCGGTGTCGACGATCGCCAAGATCATCGAGATCGACTGGCTGCGCGACGTCCAGAGAAGCCCCGGCGAGCGTCTCACGATGCTGCGCTACGCCGGCTACGGTCGCACCTTCACGCTCTCGGGCTGCTTCATCACGATCTTCGCCGTGATCAGCTTCGTCTTCACCCCCTTTCTCGGCCTCAACTTCCGACTGATCAACAATCGCACGGACCACATCGGCCAGCGCAGGATTCACCTGCCCCTGCAGACGGTCTATCCGGGTGATTATCATCGGACGCCCTACTACGAGCTGTGCTACACCGCGCAGATGCTCGGCGGTTGCATCATCGGCCTGACGATCGCCGCGACGGACAACTTTTTCGCCGCGCTGACGTTTCACGCGAGCGCCCGATGCCGCGTGCTGGCCGAGAGGATGGCCGGCCTCGCCACCATCGAGGTCGTCCGCGAGGAGGAGTTCTTTCGTGCCTTGGGAGCGTCCATACGCGAGCACGTGAGAATCATAAGGCGAGTCGTTGACGACGACGACGCGCAGCTGAATTAATCGATGCGAAGTTCCGTCTTGCATATTTATATAGATTCGCGCGGACGATCGAGAGAATCTTCAACCGATTGCTCCTGACGAAGCTCATCTGCATGCCGATCGTCCTCTGCTTCGTGGGACTGGGCCTGATAAGCGTGAGCGATCGGAATTTTTTCGAGGCGAGATCGAGCGAGTATATATACAGACTCGAGCCGATGCTCGCTCGAAATTCTGATTTCTTTTTTAACGATCCGTGCCGTGAAATGCTCGACATCGTGTGGCTAGTTTTTGGGCCAGCAAAAAAGTTGCTTTGATATAAAAGTGCCATTAGAATGTACTAACCAAAAGTGTGCATTTTTTTTACATTTCAGTAACAGTAAAATTTCTAACTGTGATTTGACTTATACAATTATTTCGAATTTACCACTTGCAATGCACAGGTACAGATACTCGTCATCTAGTGGTGGAAGCTCAAAGTGATGTTAATGTTTATTTCAAGTGATTTAAAACTGGTCTAAACTTTTTGACATAATTTAATAGTTCATTTAAAATGCAATCTCATGCAAATATCATGTTATAAGATCATTTGGTCATTTAATGTTGAGCATTTCTACCAGACTGGAATCTCCCTCTTCATACGTTCCATAAGTCCAGTCAAGTAGAAGCGATACCTATGCCTATCTTATACTATTTTCATTATTGTCGAGTATGTTATAACACGAGCGGCCCCTACTACGCTTGATTTTCAGAATGAACTTTTAAGAATTGAGTAATATTATAACATACAATGTATTAGCTTAACACGGTACCAGACTTATATATTCGAGTCTAGCTCATGTGGCTTTCTGATACAGCTGCTAAATGATTTTTTATATTTTTATTTTTTGGAGAAAAATAATGAACTTTGCCTGCCGACAGTCGTTCGACAGCGAGAGCATCCGTTTGACGACGCTGTTCGCTCAGGTCGGGGCTCTGGTCACGATGGTGTTTCACGCGTTCGTCGACTGCGTCGCCTGCGAAGTACTCGTGAGCTGTGTAAAGATCAGAATACATCGTTTTTTGCCTTAAATCAAAAATTATTTTATCGAATACCGACTCCTACTTCGTTTCTGTCTTAATCTTACTTTTATTTCTTCTACAGAGTACGGACATCAGCCAAGCCGTTTACAATTCCGCGTGGTACGATTTATCCGGGCGCTACTCGAAATGCTTCATTCCGACCCTCGTACAGCTCAAGTATCCGCTGAGACTTACGGCTGGTAAATTTTGCTTCATGAACTTGGTAACGTTCATGGGTGTGAGTAGATATCGCCTTCTAAAAGTTGATGTAATAATTTTCTTTCGTATGAACGATAATCTTGTTTTTTTTTTTTGCTAAATTTTAGATAATGAAAAGTTCGTTCGCGTACATGACTATGCTTTTAGCAGTGGGTTGGCGCTAAATCACCGATGCTCAATTGTTCGCATTGCTTTATCTATCTTTTAATTAAAAAAAACAGATATGAGTATTTTTGTTGATCAATGAACTCTGCAGTTTGTTTTTATTTTCTCTCTCACCTTTTCTAGTTTTATTTAAAAAAATGCATGCGACAAATGCGAGAAAAAATTTGATAAAAAATCAGATTTGGTTGTACACCAAATGGCAGTACACAAAGGATGAAAAGATGATGCAACCGGTTAGTTTGAAAAGAAAAGTGTGGATCAATGTAACGCGATGGGAAAAATGTGAGAAGACGTCATCATGTCTCAAACTTCCAGGAAATTCTTCGAGTAAATTTTAGAAAATGTTGACTCCGACATATTCTAGATTGAGTTCAGAAAAGTTTCAGTATACTGAAAAAAATCTTAGAGGCTAGTCCAACAAAAGTGGACGGCTGGATCAGAAAAAAATAGTTTGCTGCCACAGAAAAAAACCGCTGCCAATTTATTGACAAAGAGCTTCCTCATAAAGAATGATATTAATGAAACTGTTTGATTATTGACGGAAAAATTCGTATTTTATTTTTGCATACTGAACTATAAAAAACTTATAGATGTTAGAAGTATGTAAAAGATTCCTTTGTATAAGTTTTCTTTATTCAAGTTCATGTTACTTACTAAAAAACCAACAATCTTTTAATTGACATTTTATTTTTTACAGTACATCAAAAATGATTTGAACAACTACACGCAATTTTCGTTTTTATTACATTAACACAAAATGTAAAAAATATAAAACTTTTATATACAAATTTCTAAAATAAACTATATAAAAGCCATGTATTTTTTTCTACATACTAAAAATGTCCTAAAAAAGGAGCAAAAAAACAAATTTCCGTTTTGAGGTCTAAATTTTTTTATATTCCGTGAATCTCTACGATTTTCGTCTTATATTAAAGATTGGCTGCTCCGCTTGCACTATACCGATCAAAAATTAAAAATAATAATTCCTTCATTTTTACATGAAAAAACGAAAAAAAAATTTTTTTTCCAATAAACCGAATTTACAAAACGATACAATAAAGCATAACTTTTTAACTACTCGGTAGATCATAAAATAAGTTTTTAGGGCTTCACGTGACACACAAATCCTTCAAAACAAGCCAAACCACTTGTCGCTCCGTATCTCCGTTCAAAAGTTACACTACTTCCAGATCGCCGCTTTTGCTTTATAACGGAGCAAAAAAAAAAGACTTTGTTTTGAGTTCTAACTTTTTTTTATATTCCATGAATCTGTACGTTTTTGGTCTCAAATTAAAGCTTGGCTGCTCCTCTTACATTATACCGAATAAAATGCATACAAATTCCTTCATTTATACATAAAAAAAATTAAAACAAATTTTTTTTTCAAAAAACCGAGTTTACAACACGATAAAAAAAATCATAACTTTTTTAACTACTCGGTGGATCATAAAATAAGTTTTGGACGCTTCATGCGACAGACAAATCCTTCAAAACATGCCGTACCGATTCTCAATACGTGTCTCCGTTCAAAAGTTACACTGGTTCCAGTAGAAAAAACGCACATACACACACACACACACATCCATACAGACAGTTGTTCAGAATTCAATGACGATTCTGAATATGTATGCAAAATTTTCCTACGAGTTCTATATCAAAAGTTGATTTTAACGCCTATCACAAAGCTTCCTCTATGAGGAAGCAATTTAGCAAAATTTAGCATTGAAATATAGACCAATAATTTTGCTATGGCAGCAAAATATCTTTTTCTGATCCAGCTGTCCAATTTTGTTGCACTTGGCCTCTAAGATTTTTTTAAGTGTAGAGCTCATTAATTTTATTTTAAGTTTAACGATCCAACTGTATGTACATCATGATTTTTGTATACTGTTTCATTTGTATTTGCGTCTTTTGTAATATTTCAATTACTTTTTCTCAAAATTGATAATATGCACAATTGCATTAAATTTCACGTCTGATAACAATCCAGTTTTTATAAATATTTTTTTGTTCATAAGAACAGCTCGAACTTATGGTAGTAACATGCTTTGAATAGTTTCTCAGAGAATAATCAGTGGTCGATAGGGACGGCAAATTTTGAAACGAATGTTCATACAATTTTTATAATTTATAATTTAATGCATGAGTATCTATTGACTCGATGTTACAAGTATTATTTTAAAGTACTGATTTTTAGATGAACAAAAATATTCCTCGAAGAAATCGTTGCTAAGTTGAAATTTGAAATTGATTTAAATATTGTTAGGAGAATGTATAAACAGATAAATCGGTAAATTAATTGTAAACAATATGATCATAAATAATTTTAATGTCGTTCCTCGAAAACTGATCATGTTCTTGTTCATAATAAAAACAAATCAGTTTGAAAGTTATCTTTCTCAATGAAACTATCAATCATTCGATTTCCGTGGAACTAACTAAAAGGATACATCGTTTTATTTAGCCCCCAAAATGGATAAAAGTGAAAAAAAATCCAAAGAAGTTGACTCGGAAATTAATTTAAGTGAACACGATAAAAAATATATTTGTGATATTTGCCAAGAGGCATTTACACTAGAATCAAGCATGAAAACTCACCAGGGCACAATTCACAATGACCAGAAAGATTACGCATGTGACGAGTGCGAAAAGAAATTCGAGTTCCGAAGACATTTGAGTAGACACCAAATTTCGGTGCACAAAATTCGCGAAGATTCTGCATGCGACAGATGCGAAAAGAAATTTGTGAAAAAATCGAGCTTGTTTACGCATCATAAATTGGCACACAAAGATCGTGAAGATTTTATGTGCAAAAAGTGCGAGAGGAAATTTGAAAATAAATCAACTTTACTCAAGCACAAAAAAATATTCCACGAAGTTTTCAAAGATTATTTGTGTGAAGTGTGCGCGAAGAGATTTGGAAATAAACATAATTTGCTCTTGCACATAAAGACAGTTCACGAGCGTCGCAAAGATTTCACCTATGATCAGTGCAAGAAGAAATTAGGGGGTCAAAGCAATTTAATTAAAAACCAAAAAACAACTTATGAGGACCGTAATAATTACGTTTGCGATAAGTGCGAAAAAAAATTCAGATATAAATCTAGTTTGCTCTACCACCAAAAAACAATACACGAAAGTCGGAAAGATTTCGCATGCGACAAGTGTGGGAGGAAATTTTCAAGTAAACATCATTTAATATCTCATCAAAAAACAGTCCATGAAGGTCGCAAAGATTTCGCATGTGACAAGTGCGATCAGAAGTTTGGACTTGCACATCATTTGCTGAACCACCAAAAAATAGTCCACGAAGGTCGCAAAGATCACGCATGTGACAAGTGTGAGAAAAAATTTGGGTTTAAAAGCAAGTTGATCATGCATCAAAAAACAGTACATGAATGTCGCAAAGATTATGCATGCGACATCTGTGAGAAGAAATTTGGACGAAAATGTCATGTGCTTTTTCACCAAAAGGTAGTCCACGAAGGTCGGAAAGATTACGCATGTGACAAGTGTGAGAAGAAATTTACACAAAAAACGAGTTTGCTCTACCACCAGAGGACACTACACGAAAGTCGCAGAGATTACTCATGTGACAAATGCGAGAAGGTATTTGGTCAGAAATCAGATTTGGCTAGACATCAAATGACAGTACACGAGGGTCGCAAAAACTACGCATGTAATAAGTGCGAGAAGACATTTGGTGATCCAAGCAGTTTGATCCGGCACCGAAAAACCGTCCACGAAGGTCACAAAGATTTCGCATGTGACAATTGCGACAAGAAATTTACCCAAAAAGGGCACTTGTCTCAGCATCAAATAACAATCCACGAAGGTCGAAAAGATTTCGCATGCGACAAATGCGAGAAAAAATTTGGTAAAAAATTAGATTTGGCTGTACACCGAATGGCAGTACACGAAGGTCGCAAAGATTATCAATGCGACAAGTGCGAGAAGAAATTTGGACATAAACAGAATTTGCTCGTTCACCAAAAAACCGTCCACGAAGGTCGCAAAGACTACTCATGTGACAAGTGCGAAAAGAAATTTGCACAAAAAAGTCATTTGCTCTTCCACAAAAGAACAGTTCACGAAGGTCGCAAAAATCAAAATAATCCACGAAGGTCGAAAATATTTCGCATGCGACAAATGCGAGAAAAAATTTGGTAAAAAATCAGATTTGGTTGTACACCGAATGACAGTACATAATGAACGCGGAGATGATGCATTCGGTTAGTTTGAAAAGAAATGCGTTGATCAATGCAACGCGATGCGAAAAAAGTGAGAAGACGTCATGTTTCAAACTTCTAGTAAATATTGACTCCAACATATTCTGGATCAAGTTCAGAAAGGTTTAATTATGCAGCTCATTTTATTTAGCATAGTTACACGACCCAACTGTATGTATATCAAGCTAATCTTTTTTTTCATAATGTTACCCTTTGTAATTGCGTCTTTATAATATTTCAAGTACTTTTTCTCATAATCGATAATATGCACAATTGCATTAAATTTTACGTCTGAAAACAATCTAGTTTTTATAAATATTTTTTTGTTTATAAGAACATTTCGAACTTATTATAATAACATGCTTTAAATAGTTTCTCAAAGAATAATCAGTGGAATAATGAAAAGTGCTGATTTTTTTCTTGATAATTTTGAATGTTTTAATAGATATTTATATACATGTTTTTTTTAAATTTCAATAAAAAATCGTGTCAATATGATCAAGTCCAAATTTACGTTGATTATCATTACATCATTGCTCACTGCCGTGGTACAGTGAAATCTCCCTGTACGGACACCTCTTAAAAGCGGATAAATCTTCCGGTCCCGGCAGAAATAACAAAATCCATGCAAAAGCATAAGCAGTTGAAAAATAGATTCCATTTATGTAATCAGACCTTCGTCTGCGTAGCCTTAACGACTACCAACATTTTCAGAACGATCGGTCAACCCGTTTTTCCGAAACCGTTGACACGAAAAACGATAAAAAAACACTAAGCTGAAAGGTGGACGAATAGTATTAATAAGGTTAACTGTTTGAACCAGAATAGCGAATAAGCTTAATTTATTGATATTGCATCCTTCTGACCAATTACAGCAGTCCAAGTCGCAATACCATTATAAGGAATTTTCGATTTACTATTATTTTGTTATTGTTTAGAATTGAAATGTCAACTTGCTGTTGATTTTATTTAAATATAAATATAACCCATTTATTACAATTTTTGAAAAGCAATTCTATTGTGGGATCTACGAAGGATTTGACTCTTTACGTTTTCTTAATACTACGTGTCACATCTCGTAGTAACTAAAAATCAATTCAAAAATTTTAGTTCGATTTAAATTAAACCAGTGCAAGATTTCTTTTATTTGTCACATTCCATGATGCACAATTTAGCGATTATAGATAGACATCAACGAAACAATATAGGACAAAGATAATTGAATAACCTAAAATAAAAATAAAATTATACGAATGATTATTTAAATTTTCGAAAAGCCCGTGATCGGTGTTCATAGTTACCTGCCGACTCATTTCATAATTCAAAAATTTACTTGGTCCAAGTCTAAAACCCGAAGGTCTGATGGACTTTATCATTATTAGTTGTATCATTTTCCTGGTTTTTATTGAGTATCTATACCAATCACTGAAGTAACTATTTTAGGCAGAAAAAGTTCTTAAATATAATAAGAAATCTAATTTCGATTAACGAGAATCGAAATCCGTACCAGTCCTCAAAAATGTCACTGCTAGCATCGTAGATTTTCTGAGAGGGATAGCTTACCAAAAGCAAACTTTGGGCGCAAACGATGTATACGAAGCCCATTTTCAAAACAATGTTTATATCTTGTTTTAATTCAACCACCATCTAAGAGAAAAATTAGGCTATAAATAATAAAATATCCTGCTTCCTCTATACAAAATTCTTACTGTGAATTATTAACATAATAAATCATACCAGACATCCGGAAATACTACAGCTGACAAGCACAGTCAATACTCCAAAGACTAACATGAAATTAGTAATTGTGTCCAGTAAATCAAATAAACTAATCATAAGCAGAAAAATAATGTAATGCAATTGAACGAGATAATTCACAATATTAACACTTAACTAGATACAAAATTGATGTAGTTGAACCAGCTGAGAAAGACGTTCGAAGGTTTCATCATCTTCGACCAAAAAATCCTTTGTTCGAGACAAAGACGAAATTTGTTTCAATTTGTATCTAATTGAAAATTGAAAGCTTCATTCATTGTAATGAACAATATAAGAATTATAAAAATTTACAATAAAATACCCCACAAATCTAAATTTTCCTATCACATAGGAAGTTATCGATAAATAAGTTATTGATATACTTGAAACAAATACTGCAGTTCTATAAGCCATTATTGGCAAAATAAAAAAAATTATAATAAAAGTATGTGTTTTCATCTATGAACAAGTCCAAGTAAGCAGAAAACTTTTTTCGATGCGTGTGATTTCTTGGTAAAATTAAATTTTGTATAATTGGGAAAAATATTGGGATTATCATGACATACATGATAACAGAGACATATATAAGACCTGCCAAAAATTAAACTCTTGATTTAGTATGGTTCATTAAATTTAATTTTGAGTATAAACCTACCTGTGATTATGTAAGAAACGAGATTAGTTGTGTCAATGTATTTTTGTAAAAATATTTTTTCCTCAGAACTACATTGAAATAAATTTCTCGTCATAAGAACCATTAACTTTTGTAACTTTAAGATAATTTAGATAAAAGTAAAGAAATATTTGGTTAATTGAAAAATATTTTTCTCGTGCATTAATGTTTAATAGAAAATTTGACTGTACTGTTGTGTGATTTTTTTTGTCTAAAGTTACAAAATACGTGCCGAGGGTAACGTAACATACAAAGCAGTTTTGCAAGCATAATTCCACTACTATATACTTATCGAATTCGCTGTAGCTTGTTATTCGTGCTGCATATGAAAACTGCAAAACACCATTTTTACATATTATAACTAAAATTTTATTCATAAATAAAATACGAAAAACTTCTTAAAATGGATCAATAATAAATTACCGTAGATATTAAATATGCAATCATTAACACACATAACACCCATGATCGATACTTCTTGATACCAGTCCAAAAAGGCCACATGAGCGAACCCTTCATTAAAAGTATCAGTAAGGGATACATTTCTTTTGTACGTTTTTCCAGATCTGATATATCTGATTGTGATAACTGTTTCAGTTCCTCATTTTTGATTGATTGTTGTAGAATAATCGGGCGATATTGCGACATGCTCTTTACGAACCTTAAACAAAACTACATTAACATATATTTATTCGAACTCCACGTGCGAAAAAAAACTTGATTATTACTGTGGAATAGCAAATTTGATTTCTCATTAAAATTTCAATACGTTTTACACCAACATTTTAAATTTTAACAAGGACAATTGTATTCAACTAGAGTATAGAAATATAATATCTAACATCTCATAATATAGTTTATAGCGCTAAGTGTCTCAAGTTCTTATTTAAGGCACGCTTTTCGGTGGTATAAGTGGCACATTTTGGCACCGCGTCGCGATTGTGCGACACAGAAAGTGCCACTTATAACTCGGAAAAGGGGGCATAAATGTGAACTTAGCACAAAGCTATAAAACAGTGTATTGTACACGTGTCATAAGTAGCACATTATAAACACAGCAGAAGCACTTTACTCTGCCGTGCCATAATCTGCTGCTTATGACCCTGTTTCATAATGTACTATTGTTAGTAATTCAATGTAGTTTTCAAATATGTAACCCAAATTTTCCTACAACATTTGGTTCCAAATCTCATTTTCGAGCTTATCACATAGATTCCTCCAAGAGGAAGCAAAATTCAATTTGCTCACCCACCTACAAATAGTCCATGAAGGTCGTAAAGATCATGCATGCGATAAGTGCAAGAAGGTATTTGGACTAAAATCATATTTAATTTTGCACCAAAAACAGTACACGAAGATCTCAAAGACTACTCATGCGAATATGCGATAAATGCGAGAGCAAAGTTGGGAATGTAAGGGGTTTGAGAAGACACCTTAAGTCAGTACACGAAACTCGTAAAGATTACGCATGCAACAATTGCGATAAGAAATTTCCACAAAAATCGACTTTGCTCGGCATCAAAAGATCGTACACGAAGGTCGCAAAGATTATGCATGTGATAAGGTCGAAAAAAGATTCGGATACAAATTTTCTTTGCTCCTCCACCAAAGCGCAGTACATAAAGGACTCATGTTAGTGTGAAAAGAATTTGGTAGATAATAAGTGAGTACCAATAGTAAATTCAAGAAAATATTGACTCTGACGTATTCTGAATCATGTTGAGAAAGGTTTTATAGGAGATAATTTTACTTTACATAATTAGACAACCTTACTGTATAATAACCATTAGGGTGGTTCGCTTTTGCAAAAATGTTCAAAATCGCGTTTACGTCATGGTGATTCTTAAAGTTCAAGTCTTTAAGAAAAGAAAGCCGGGTTCAGAACCTCTGAAAAGTATCGGGAACCGGTGTCAATAGATTTTTGAAGTTTAAAAACGTGCTCTTAAAAAAGAGCAAAATCGGCCAACCATTCAAATTATTTCAAACTCTGTTTTGAGAGTAAAAATAATTTTAGCAATACATTTTCTATGGACAAAAATATTTTTCGACTAAATCGTTGCTAATTTAGAATATTAAACTGGTTGAAATATTGTTAGGAGAATGTATAAACAGATAAATCGTTAATTCGTTCCTCGAATGTATTGGTAACGTTTATATAGTAAAAATCAATTAGTTCGAATGTTGTCTTTCATGACCAAACAAGTCATAAACCAGAAAATCAGTTTTACTCATTATAATTCCGTGGCATCAAATTCAAGGATCTGTCGTTTAATTTAGGCACCAAAATGAATAAAAGGGAGAAGAAATCCGAGGAAGTTGTCTCGGAAAATAATTCAAGTGAACACGACGATGTTGTTTCGAATGAAAAACAATACGTTTATGATATTTGCCAGGAGGCATTAACACTAGAATCGAGTATGATAACACGCCAAAACAAAATTCATGATAAACAAAAAGATTACGCATGTAACAAGTGCCAAAAGAAATTCGAGTTCCGAAGTCATTTAAGTAGACACCAAATATCAGAACACAAAGGCCGTAATTTTGCATGCGATCAGTGCGAAAAGAAATTTGTGAAGAAATCGAGTTTGCTTACGCACCAAAAATTAGTACACAAAGATCGCGAAAATTTCATGTGCAAAAAGTGCAAGAGGAAATTTGAAAGTAAATCAACTTTACTCAAACACAAAAAAATATTCCACGAAGTTTTCAAAGATTACTTATGTGAAAAGTGTGCCAAGAGATTCGGAAATAAACATAGATTGCTCCTTCATATAAAAACAGTTCATGAAGATCGTAAGCATCTTACCTGTGATGGAGTAGAGAAAAATCTTGGAGATCAAAGCAAATTGGTAAAACACCAAAAGACGACCTTTGAGGGTCGCAACGATTACGCGTGCGAAAAAGGCGAGAAACAATTTGGTCAGATATCAAATTTGGTTGGACACCAAACGGCAGTACACGAAGTTCGGAAAGATTTTGCATGCGACAGATGTGTGAAAAAATTTCGGAATAAATCAGATTTGTTGGACCACCAAAGAACACTACATGACGGTCTCAAAGACTATGCATGCGATAATTGCGAAAAGAAGTTTTACCGAAAATGGCACTTGTTTCAGCATCAAATAACAGTCCACGAAGGTCGAAAAGATTTCGCATGTGATAAGTGTGAGAAGACATTCGGACAAAAACCGCATTTGCTCAGACATCAAAAGACAGTTCACGAAAAACGCAAAGATTACGCGTGCGACAATTGCGAAAAGAAGTTTAGCCAAAAAGGGTTCTTGTTTCAACATCAAACAACAGTCCACGAAGGTCGTAGAGATTTCAAATGCGACAAGTGCGAAAAGAAGTTTGGGCTAAAATTCAATCTGATGAAACACCAAAAAATAGTCCACGAAAGTCGTAAAGATTTTGCATGCGACAAGTGCGAAAAAAAATTTGGGCGAATATCGCATTTGATTAGACACACTAAAACAATACACGATGATCGCAAAGATTATGCTTGCGATAAGTGCCAAAAGAAATTCGGGCTGAAATATAACTTGCTCATACACCAAAAAACAGTACATGAAAGTCGGAAAGATTACGCTTGCGATAAGTGCCAAAAGAAATTTGGAATTAAAAAATATTTGCTTTCGCATAAAAAATCAGTCCATGAAGGTTGCAAAAACTACGCATGCGATAAATGCGAGAAAAAATTTGGGAAATCAAGCAATTTGATAAATCATCAAAAAACAGTCCATGAAGGTTGCAAAGATTTCGCATGTGACAAATGTCAAAAGAAATTTGGAAAAAAATCACATTTGCTCAGACACCAAATGGCAGTACATAAAGGACACAAAGTTTGAGACTTGATGACATCTTCTCACATTTTTTGCGGGCGAAAATTATGCGTGCAATTAGAATGAAAAAATATAGGTGGATTAGAGCAATTTTATAAAGCACCAAATAACAATCCACGGAGATCCTTGAGATTTTGCACGCGAAAAATGTTAGAAAACGTCATGCCTCAAACTTATTAAAAAATATAATCTTCTTAATTAACAAGTACTAATATTAAATTTTACAATGTATTGGTTCTCGAAATATACTGGCTCTAGTTCAGAAAAGTTTTATTAGAGTTCATTTTATAACTCCTATTCTATTGAACGGTACTTTTATCAATCCAAAATCTTATTTTACAGAATTTAATTCTTAAAGTTTTAAAAAATCAAAAATTTTAGACAATGAAAAGAGCTTTCATGCAGTTTACTTTGCTTTTAGCAATGGGTTGACGCTAAATTATCGATGCTTAGTTGTTCGCATTGTTTTGTCTATCAATTAGTTAAAAAAAAAAGACATGAGTATTTTTGTTGATCAATGAACTCTGCAGTTTGTTTTTTCCCTCTCACCTATTCTAACTTTATTTTAAAAGATGCAATATTTCTTTCAGAGATGAAAACTGTGTATTGAATTCCTATAGAATTAGGGTCTGGCTACTCAGGGAAAATTCTTATACGAAATTTTTGATTCTCGTGTACAAAATTCTAAAATTGGTAAACGAAACTCCAAATAACCCGAGATAACCCTATTTTCGCATACAAATATCCGAAATTTCGTGCACAAATTTCCCCTGATTAGCCTTTTCGATGGAATAATTTAACGAGAATAATTGATAAAGCATTTAAAACGTACGAATAGGATTTTATTAACCTTTTAACGCCTAACGTGGCCATTTTTGGACAATATTTTCAGTGGTTTGCAGCACTAACTTAAAATCGTTCAAAAAATTCTTGAGATATCATTTCTAACGAAAAAATTGTATGCACTTTTAGAATCCAGTATCCAAATTGTCGAAAAATGTACTAACAAAAAATTATAAACAATTTTTTGCACAAAAACATGAAATTTTGAAAAAAATATTCCTTTAACTCCAATTAAAATTTTTTTTTAATTTTACGTTAGAAATGATATCTCAAGAAGTTAGGCTTTAAAGGGTTAAGTACTTGCTATGTGCTAGTTAAAACAACTTTATTTTAAACATTTTTCATTTTTAGTTCATACAACTGTCATAATCATTGTTCTTATACATGTAAAAACTGCCTGAGATTCCTATGCTGTGCTTGCTGCTGTTTTAAAATAGGTGTCTGTGCGCAATAATTTGTAAATAGCAAAATTATTTAATAGTATTACGAAAAATGTAAACTTCTGTATTGATATGCACTTTTTACAAGCAAAACTTATGCTTTAGTACAGACATCAGTCAAATCGTTTACAATTTCGACGAGGTCGGATTATGCAACACGTCAAATATGCGATAGCCCGAGGGTGAGAGCGGATAAAGACGATAAATTTTGGAATGACTATTAAAATTTCTTATAATTTATAATATAATACATAAAGATCTATTGAAACGCGTAGATATTACCAAGAGTTATTTTCAAGTACTTAGTTTTAGAAGGCTAAAAGAATTTCTTTGAGAAATCATCACCAATTTGAAATTTGAAACTGATTTAAATATTATAAGGAGATTTTATAAACAGATAAATTAATTGTAAACAATATGATCATCAATAATTTTGATGTCGTTACTCGAAAACTCATCATGTTCTTGTTTATAGTAAAAACCAATCAGTTTAAAAGTTATCTTTCGCAATGAAACTATAAATCATTCAGGCATCAAAATGAATAAAAGTGAGAACAAACCAGAGGAAGATGTCTCGAAGAATAGTTGGAGTGAACATGGCATTGTTGTTTCAGACGACAAACGATACATTTGTGATGTTTGTCAGGAGGCATTTATACAAAAGTCAAGTATGATAACCCACAGAGACACAGTTCACAAGGAACTAAGAGATTACGTATGTGACCAGTGCGAGAAGAAATTCGAATTCCGAAGTCATTTGAGTAGACACCAAATATCAGAACACAAAGGCCGAAAAGATTTTGTTTGTGAGCAATGTGAGAAGAAATTTGTCAAAAAATTGAGTTTGCTTACGCACCAAAAATTAGAACACAAAGACCGTGAAGATTTCAGCTGCCACAAATGCGAGAGGAAATTTGAAAATAAATCAACTTTAGTCAAACACCAAAAAATATTCCATGAAGTTTTCAAAAATTACTTGTGTGAAATGTGCGCGAAGAGATTTGGAAATAAACAGAGTTTGCTCCTTCACATAAAGAAAATTCACGAGGGTCGCCAGGATTTCCCCCACAATGAGCGCAAGAAGAAAATAGGGAATCAAAGCAATATAATTAAACACCAAAAAACAACCCATGATTTCGGATGCGACAAGTGTGGGAAAAAATTTTCGAGTAAATATTATTTAATATCTCATCAAAAAACGGTCCATGAAGGTCGCAAAGATTACACATGTGACAAGTGCGAAAAAAAATTTGGGCTTAAATGTAATTTGCTCGCACACCAAAAGACAGTGCACAAAGGTCAGAAAGATTACGTACGTGACAAGTGTGAGAAAAAATTTGGAGAAAAAACGAAATTGATTAGACACACAAAAACAGTCCACAAAGGTCGCAAAGATTACGCTTGCGATAAATGCGAGAGAAAAACAGGAAGTATATCATATTTGTTGAAGCACCAAAAGACAGTGCACGAAGGTCGCAAAGATTTTCCATGCGATAAGTGCGAGAAGACATTTGGTGATGTAAGCACTTTGATCAGGCACCGAAAAACCGTCCACGAAGGTCGCAGAGATTTCGTATGTGACAAGTGCGAAAAAAAATTTACACAAAAAAGTAATTTGCTTTTACACCAGAGAACCATACACGAAGGTTGCAAAGATTATGCGTGTGACAAGTGTGAGAAGAAATTTACACAAAAAACAACTTGGCTCTACCACCAATGGGCTGTACACGAAAGTCACAAAGGTTATGCATGCGATAAATGCGAGAAAAAATTTGGTCAAAAATCAGATTTGGTTAGACACCAAACGAAAGTACACGAAGGTCGCAAAGATTATGCATGCAATAAATGCGATAAAAAATTTGGGAACCTAGGCAATTTGATCAGGCACCGAACAACCGTCCACGAAGGTCGCAAAGATTTCGCATGTGACAATTGCGACAAGAAATTTACCCAAAAAGGGCACTTGTCTCAGCATAAAATAACAGTACACGAAGGTCGCAAAAATTTCGCATGTGACAATTGTGACAAAAAATTTACCCAAAAAGGGCATTTGTTTCAGCATAAAATAACAGTACACGAAGGTCGTAGGGATTATTCATGTGACAATTGCGAGAAGAAATTTATCCGAAAAGTGCGTTTGTCGATGCATCAAATAACAGTCCATGAAGGTTGGAAAGATTTCGGATGCGACAAATGCGGGAAAAAATTTGGTAAAAACTCAGATTTGGTTGTACACCAAATGGCCGTACATGAAAGATACAAAGATGATGCATTCGGATAGTTTGAAAAGAACTGCGTGGATCAATGCAACGCGATGCGAAAAATGTGAGAAGACGTCATGTCTCAAACTTCTAGAAAATTCTTCGAGTAAATTTTAGAAAATATTGACTCCGACTTATTATGGATCGAGTTCAGAAAAGGTTTATAAGAGCTCATTTCATTTTACACAGTTAAGCAACCTAATGTATGTTAACAATGTATATCATGATAATATTTTTTTAAATGTTCTACTTTGCAATCACGTCTTTTATAATCTTTCAAGAATCTTCTTCTCATAATCGATAATATGCGCAATTACATTAAATTTCATGAATATAAATGATAAATATACTTGATTCCTGCAGACTGTTGCGGCCATGAAAAAGCTGATTACATTGCGTCGATGGCAAATCAACCATACCATGGCGTGGCGACAGCAGTGGCCTGGGACGGAAAATTTAAAAACGAATAATCATAACATTTGTATAATTTATAATTTAATGTACGAGAATCTATTGAGTCGAATTTACAAGTACCATTTTGAAGTACTGATTTTCGATGGACAAAAATATTTTTCGACTAAATCGTTGATAAGTTAGAATATTAAACTGATTCAAATATTAAGAATATACACTACTCAACGAAATTATCGCAACAAAAAATGTCATCGAAACTTTGTGAATTTAAAAAAAAATTAGTCTCGATACGATGAATCTAGACCAAGATAGAATCATTTAAAAATTGACAAAATTTCGATGAAATTTTTCGTTTAGTAGCTGTGTATAAACAGATAAATCGTTAATTCGTTCCTCGAATGTATCGTTAATGTTTATAGGGAAAACGAATTAGTTTGAATATTGTCTTTCCTGCTGAAACACGTAATAACATCGAGAGATAAATTTTACTCATTTAATTTCTGTGATACAAAATAAGTTACATCATTCAATTCAGACACTAAAATGGATAAAAGTGAAAAAAAATCCGAAGAAGATGTATCGGAAAAAATTTTCAGTGAACACAAAAAATGTATTTGTGACAGATGCGAGAAAAAATTTTTAAAAAATTCGAGTTTGTTTACGCATCAAAAATTGGTACACAAAGATCGGAAAGATTTCCCATGTAATAAGTGCCAGAGAAAATTTGAAAACAAATCAACTTTACTCAAGCACAAAAAAATATTCCATGAGGTTTTCAAAAATTACTTATGTGAAATGTGCGCGAAGAGATTTGATACTAAACAAAGTTTGTTATTGCACATAAAAAAAGTCCATGAAGATCGTAAACATCTCGCCTGTGATGAGCGCGAGAAAAAATTTGAAGATCGAAGCAAATTGACAAAACACCAAAAGACGAACTTTGAGGGTCGCAAGGATTACGCGTGCGACCAATGCAGGAAGAAATTCGGACGGAAATTTTTGTTATTAAAGCACCAAAAGACAGTCCATGAAGGTCAGAAAAATTTCGCATGCGACAAGTGTGAGAAGAAATTCGGACTTAAACATCATTTGCTAATGCATAAAAAAACAGTACATGAAGGTCGCAAAGATTACGCATGTGAGAAGTGCGAGAGAAAATTTGGACGTAAAGAGCATCTGGTCATGCACCAAAAGACAGTCCACGAAGGGCGCAAGGACTACGCATGTGACGTGTGTGGAAAAAAATTCGGACATAAAGTTTCTTTGGTCTTCCACCAAAAGATAGTCCATGAAGGTCAGAAAGATTACGCCTGCGACCAGTGCGAACAGAAACATGGGAAAAAATCGAATTTGCTCAGACACCAAATGGCAGTACATAAAGGACGTAAAGTTTGAGACATGACGTCGTTTCACATTTTTCGCATGCGAAAATTATGTACCTGCAATTTTTTATAGCACCAAATTAAAATCTACGGAGATCATTAAAATTTCACATACTAATAATGTTAGAAAAAGTCATGTTTCAAACTTATGGAAAAATATTAGCTTTCTTAATTAGCAAGTATGGTTGGGGTACATTTTTTCTAATAGCAAATGTTATAATTTATTGGTTCTCGAACTGTACTGGTTCGAGTTCAGAAAAATTTTATTGGAGCTAGTTTTATTTTTAATAATCAGAGAACCTAATTATAATTATGTTATAATAATTTTTTTATAATAGTTTGCTTTGCTATTTGAGTGCAAAATCTTTCAAACGATTTTTCTCATGATCGATAATATCCGCAATTGCATCTAATTACAAGTCCTATAAACTCTCCGTTTTTGTGAGTAATTCTTATTAGTGAAATAATGAAAAGCGCTGATTTTTGTATTGACAATTGTAATTTTATATATATACATACTTATATAGATATTTTTTCTAAAATTTTAATAAAAAATCGTCCCAATACGATTAAGTTTATCCTTCTGTCAACTATCATTACACCTTCGTTCACTGACACGGTTTATACTTTTTATTTTAATCAGGCAACTACTAATTACTACTCTCAGTGAATTTTTATGCTACTTGGTTCCTGCAGCCTCTTCGGGCCAAGATCAAGCTGATTATATTGCACGTCAACGATTTCATGGAGCGAGGACAGCAGCGGATAGGGACGGAAAATTTTGTGACGAAATGGTTTAAATATTGTTTTGAGAAAGTATAAACAGATAGATCAGTAACTCATTCCTCGAATGTATTGGGCATGTTTATGGTAAAAGAAAATTAGTTAAAATGTTATCGTTCCCGACAAAACAAGTTATCATACCAGAAAATAAGTTCATCATTTAATTTAGGTACCAAAAATGGATAGTACTGATAAGAAACTCGAGGGAGATGTCTCGAAAAATTATTCAAATGAACATGACATTGTTGTTTCAAACGACAAACAATACATTTGTGATATTTGCAAAGAGGCATTTCCACACAAAAGCCGTAATGATTTTGCATGTGACCAATGTGAGAAGAAATTTGTGAAAAAATCGAGTTTGCTTACGCACCAAAAGTTAGTACACAAAGATCGCGAAGATTTCACGTTCATAAAGTGCGAGAGGAAATTTGAAAATAAATTAACTTTATTCAAGCACAAAAAAATATTTCACGAAGTTTTCAAAAATTATTTATGTGAAATGTGCGCCAAGAGATTTGATACTAAGCCCAGTTTGCTCTTGCATTTAAAGGCAGTACACGAGGTTCCAAAAGATTTCACCTGCGATGATCGCAAGAAGAAATTAAGGGATCAAAGCAATTTAGTTAAACACCAAAAAACCACTCATGATTTCGCATGCAACAGGTGTGGGAAGAAATTCGGAAATAAACATAATTTAATACTTCATCAACAAACAGTCCATGAAGGTCGCAAAGATTACGTGTGTGACGAATGCGAGAAGAAATTCGGACTTAAACAAAATTTGCTAATGCACAAAAAAACAGTACACGAAGGTCGCAAAGATCACGCATGTGACAAGTGTGAACAAAAATTTGGAGAAAAATCGAAATTGATGAGACACCAAAAGACAGTACACGAAGGTCGTAAAGATTACTCCTGTGACAGGTGCACGCTGAAATTTGGAGATAAGTCGACATTGATTGGACACCAAAAATCAATCCATGAAGGTTGAAAAGATCACGAATGCTATAAGTGCGAGAGGGTATTTGGACAAAAATTTCATTTGCTCCTACACCAAAAAACAGTCCACGAAAATCGCAAAGATTTCGCATGTGACAAGTGCGAGAAGAAATTAGGACGAAAATCACATTTGCTCAAACACCAAATGGCAGTACATAAAAGACGCAAAGTTTGAGATGCAAAGTCTTCTCAAATTTTTTGTGCATGCAAATTATTCATGCAATAACAATAAAAAGAAATGTTAGAAAATGTCTCAAACTTATTGAAAGATATAAGCTTCTTAATTAGCAAGTACTAATAGTAAATTTTACAATTTATTGGTTTCTCGAAATATACTGGCTCTAGTCCAAAAAAGTTTTATTGAAGCTAATTTTATTTTTAAAAATTAGACGACCTAACTGCATAATAATTACGTTTTTTTATGATGGTTCGTTTTCCTATTGAGTCTAAAATCTTTCAATAGATTCGTCACAGAATCGATAATAAGCACAATGGCATTAAATTTCGCGTTCGATGACAACCCATTATTTGTGAGTAATTTATTGTTTCTAAGAATGTCTTTTGCAGCCATATGCTTCAAAACAAGTGTTCTACATTGCAGTGTTACACAGAAAATTTTTATCAGTGAAATAATGAAAAGCGCTGGTTTTTGTCTTGACAATTGTAATTATAAATAGATACTTCTATGGATGTTAAAATTTCAAATAAATTGTGTCAGTATGATTGATTTTTACCTAATATTTATCTTCTATCGTTACACCTTTGTTTACTGTCGTAGTTGGTGCTTTGTTTTACCAGAAAACAGTTACTTTCTTCGCATTTTTTGGCTATTGCAAAGATCAGCCTCGAATTTTATTCACGTCTTGCTTGAAAATGTGAATAGGACAAGCGTTAAGTTGATTATTGATTCTTGAATAAAATAACATCTAATGATTGGGAACCCTGAATTGATGAAAGATGCACTAGTCAAAGATTTTTCATAAATTTGCCAATAGATACTGATTATTTCTGCCAAGAGAGACGTAATCGGTAGTAACAATAATTTTTTACTGAAGAAACCATTATTTAATTATTAAATTTAAACCAATAAGTATTTTCTACATTCTTTAAAATCATAAGAAGCTTTCCTAATTGATAAATCCTCCTTCTTGGTACTTTTATCAATCTAATATCTAATAAAATTTACTCGATATAATTCTTTGAGTTGTCAAAAATCAAAAATTTTAGATAACGCAAAAAGCTTTCGCGCAGCTGACTGTATTTTAGCAATGGGTTAGCGCTGAATAATCGAAGCTTAGTTGTTCGCATTGTTTTGTCTATCAATTATTAAAAAAAAAAGACCTGAGTATTTTTGTAAATCAATGAACTCGGCAGTGAGTTTTTATTTTCTCTTACATCTTTTCTATAGTTTCATATAAAAAAAATATAAGATTTATTCCATCTAAAGATTAAAAAAACCCTTTGTGCTGTAGAAATTCAACTGTAAGTGAGATAATAGATCTGCTTATCGAGGAGCGCGTGTCGCACTCCATCTGGTAACTACCTGACGACACGCTATTCGCATGTGCAAAAATTCGCGCTAATTTTCTTTTCGCTCTCATTTGAATTTGATGAGAGATATCAAAAATCGGACAAATTCATCAGATTACTTGGGAAAAATCCTATCGACGAGAGCTATTTGAATCTGTGAACGATCCACTTCTTCCTACAGAAACAACATTATGAAGTTGAGAAGCACGAAAAAAGGCCTAACGCAAAATTTTATCATCGCGCAATTTATTGTAAAGTATGACACCTCGCTATGTTAGTCTAACTTCAAAATTCTTCCTTTATCTGATTTTTGACATTTTCAATTTCGATCCGCCACTGAACAACTGAAATTTTCCCTTTTCAAACTATAAATCGTACCTGGAAATCGTGTTAATACTTTTTTGAAAAGATTATATTGGGTCAACTATGAAAGTCCAATCCTGCTAATTTGGGTCTAACTTCAAATTCCATCCTTTTTCTCGCTTACTTACTCATACGTTTTTCAATGCGATGAAGAAGAGAAAACATTTTCGAGTTTGGATTGGCTCACATCGTCGCAAATAAATTTTCAATACTTTCACTAATTTTTTCTGAAGCCCTCAATATTTAAAAAATTTGAAAAAATTCAAGGTTATCGGGATTGAAATGTACTTTCGTGAATTTTTCAAATTTTTTAAGTAGAAAATAACTTGAGAACTAGCAAAACTATGTATGTATGTATGTGTGTACGTACTAAATATAACATGCGGCGAAAGCGCGTCCATATCGGTGACAGTTGGCGCGTCAACGTGGCGCAACTTACTACAGTGTATTTCGTATGGCTTTGATCATTTTTCAAAACAAGTGTGTAGGGTAGCGAGAGAACCGAACGTCGTTGCGTTCGTTAAAATGGTAAGACATATGCGTTCTGCTGATTTATGCACTCTTTGTGCTATGAACTTTTTGTCACTGGGGCACCATCAAAAATAAAAAACATATTTCTAATCGGGTCATAAATTCTTGTAGAATACAATAAGATGGAAATGGGCTGCTACGGTCCTGGTATTGCTCTTCATCGAGGTTCAATCATACTATGCCCCAGCGGGCCCTGTGAACTTCAAGAAGGGCCAGAAAATAGATGTGGAAGTTTCCAAAATGTATAGTTCTCGTACACAACTATCTTACGAATATTATTCGCTACCTTTTTGTTTGCCCAAAAATGGGACCATATCTTATAAATCTCAAAGTTTAGGGGAAATTTTAAGTGGCGATAGGTGAGTTTTTGAAATTTTGTATCTTTCATTACAAACGTTATTTACAATAATTGTCATGCTTATTGAAATATTTCAGAGTCGTTAAAACGCCTTATGAAGTTGAAATGGGACAAAATATATCTTGTAAACTCCTTTGTGATGATATAATAGAACCCATAATTTGGAAAGCAAGTTATTCTTCACTCGTCATTGAAAGAATACAACAAGAATACATTGTTCGTTTGTAAGACATTTAAAGCTTTTTTATAAGGGTAAAAAAATACACTCAATTTAATATATTTTTCTTATGTTAAAGATTGATTGACGATTTGACAGCAGCAGGTTTATATAAGAAAGATGAAGAAGATGAAATAATTTATATGCAACCTGGTTATCATCTAGGTGGTATTGATAAGAAAAATAGGGTGTATATTAACAATTATTTGAAACTAGCAATAGTGTACCATAAACATGGAGAGTAAGTTTGACAAATTTCTAAAATACCAACTTGTCAAAGTTTGAATTTTTATCATTCTTGCATTGCTGCATTACTTTTTTTAGGAATGAATTTAGAATAGATGGTGCAGTGGTGAAAGCTTTGTCAGTAGATTATAACCAAGTAAGCTATGATAGCGTTACTTGTAACTTTCCACCACAAGCTAGTCCACAATTTGTCAATCCAAATGGAACTGAAATTCTATTTTTCTATTCTGTTGAATGGGTGGAAAAATCTAATATTAATTGGGCTAGTAGAAATATGTATGTTACGCATGATCATTTAGATAGACGTTGGTTTAGGACAATCTATCTAATATTACTTATAATTTTTAATTCTGGTAAGTTAATTCTTTGAAAATTATACAATATGTTATTCTAGTATACTAGAATGGAATATAATATTACTTTCTAGTACTCGCATATTTATCATATAACTATGCAATAAAAGATGCCAAAGCAAGGAACGATGTTGGTAATAGTGATAGTAATGCAAAATTAGGAGCTGAAGAAAAAACCAGACGGAACCTTGTTTATGCAGATGTATTTAGACCTCCTACTAATTCTTGTCTTTTTGCTGCTGTTATTGGCAGTGGCATTCAAGTGTTATTTATGACGTTTATTACTGTCCGTAAGTTGACTTATTTACTGTATTTATAAATATTCTTTTATGAAACTATTTACAATTTAATAAATCTTATTATATAGTTTTTACCATGCTTGGAAGGTTTTCATCATCTAGTAGAGGAGCTGTAGGAACTTGTGCAATTTATTCTTTTAGTTTCTCTGGACTAGTAGCTGGATATATTTCAGGTAGATTATACAAGACAATGCAAGGAAAAGAGTGGAAGAAAGCAGCTTTTCTGGTAATTTTTTTTTGATATTATTTATTCAATTGTGTGAAGCACATCAGTATTTACATTTACATGCAATTTATAGACTGCAACTTTATATCCTGGCATAGTATTTGAAACGTATTTTCCCCTTAGCTTTTTTTTGAGGGAAAAGCATAGTTCAGATGCTATTCCTTTTTCAACAATGATTTCTTTGCTTGGAATTTGGTTTGGTATTTCCTTACCATTAGTTTTCTTGGGTTACTTCTTTGGCTATCGTAAACCAAGTATTACTCATCCTGTTACAACTAAGGAGAAGCCAGGAAAAATTCCTGATCAAGTATGGCACTTGAATCCCATAAAAGTATAGTAAGTTTGACAAATCACTAATTTTTTTACTATTTATTCATTATATTTTAAAACAAACTTTCTGTCTTTAATAGTCTGTTGGCAGGGGTATTACCTTTTGCAGTAGTTTCGAAGGATTTGTTGTACATTTTGACTGCACTATGGCAAAACTATTTATACATCTTCACAGGATTTATACCCGTAGTTTTTATCTTATTTGTAATATCTTGTTTTAATGCTTCTACTATTATGGTTTACGCCATGTTACAGGAAAAAGTAAGTATCTCAATTGTCTTAACAATTGCTTTGATGAATTCATAATTAATTTTAAACAATTTTTCATTTCAGGATTATAGATGGGGGTGGGGAAGTTTCACCCTTGGTGGAGTATCAGCTGCACACATTCAGATATATTCAATATATTATTTCTTTACCGAATTAAATATAACAGAGCTAGCTCCAACTCTGATATATTTCGGTTACATGGGCCTGATAACTATTACATTTTGGTTGTTGATTGGAACCATTAATTTCTTTGTTGCCTATATGCTTATTAGAAAAATTTATGCAGTTGCTAAATTAGAATAACTGTCACATGTATAGTGTAATAGTTTTTGAATCTCATCTAATAGCTTTTGAGTTGCCATTACATTTTCTAGCAGACTCGTAACATCTTCTTTGTATGGATATAAATCCATTTTTTTGTTAATTTTTCTATTTTCAAAAAGAGATTTTTGCTGTGATATCTATACAACGTATAATGCATGCACACAGTTTCTCTTGACACAAAGTAAGCTCACAGATAACATGACAGTCATAAGAAAAATTATTGCATCACAATGACAATCATATACCATGCAAAGCTACTTCTAGTACCTTATAAGGTAGTGTTAAATAATTTTAATATTTTTGTGTCCATGTATAAATTGATTGTTAAATATCACTCATTACCATCACATATAATATGACAGTAGTATTGATAGTATTGGTAGTATTGATTCTTAATAGCAAGATAAAGTATAGTACAACCATTGCTATCGCTCATTACAGTAAGCGTTGGTGTCTTATCAATCATGGTTTCTACAATTTCAACAAAGGCTTCGTCTTCATTTCCACTTTCATTTTTGATATTATCCATTAGAATGTGGGCAGCAGTGTTGTTCCACATATTCGTAGCATCGTACGACTTTAAACAAGGTAATAAAATCAAGAGTACCTCCTTCAACTTGGGTTGAAGGATCCATAGGTAATTGATTTCCTTTTTGCTGCTACGAAGTTGACATCTACACCATTATCCAAACGAAATGTACCATTTTCATGTTTTTACTTTGAGCAGCGAGATACAAGGGTGTTTGGCCCAATTTATCTTGAGTATCGATGGGCTTGGAAGAAGGCGCTTCAATTTCAATAAAATTCAAGTTTACAAACAACGCCTACATATAACACAAAATGATCAGTGATTGAATTCAATGCGAATGAAAGATATGTATCACCGACTCAACCACATTAAAGACTGCATGCAAAACGTGCAGAACACGTATATTCGTTCGAAATTGACCATCGGAAAAGATATCTATATAGAAATTCAAACTGCCCGCCAACGCGGACACGTGCACTGTGCAGCTCTTTAGTCTTTGATCGCTGATTCGACTCGACCGAACTGCTGCGTCGAGGCGTCTGCTACGGCTCGATAGCTGTCACTCCCACGCTGGCACAAGTGAAACGATCACCGAAGTGTGTACACGGTTATTCTACGTTCAGTGAAAAATGTTGCCCGACATCAGCAAGCTCAGCCTCGACGACTCGGAGCCCACGAGGAGTTTTCGAGACGAACAGCAGCTGCAGCTCCGTTGTCCGCAGCTCGGGTTTTTCGCTGCCTGCAAGAACCGCGACTACGGCGCGATCGAGCAACTGTTGAAATTCAGCGACAGCTACTACCTCTACACGCTGACGACGGCCGACCTCGTCGACGAGAACGGCAACACGGTGTTCCACGCTCTGCTGGGTGACGGGACGCGACCGATCGACGACGACGCGATCTGCCTGCACATCGCCAAGCGTCTGCTCCAGGGCGGCGGGCCCGCGTTCGGCCAGTCGATAGTTCGGCCGGATCGACTCGGTCGTACGCCACTGCATCTGGCCGCCAGGTACAAGCTCCGCGAGACGATCAAGTTCATGCTGGTCTGGTGTCGGGACTCGTGGCAGGAGCCTCTGGGGGGTCTGGCGGCCAACGGCAACTCGGCCCTGCACACGCTGATCGACGCTCTGAAAGAGGGCGAATCGAGCGAGGACTTTCACGAGGTGATAGAGCTGATGCTGGACCAGTGCGAGGGGCTGCTGTGGGTGGGCGACAAGCACGGGCGCACGCCGCTGCACATTGCCGTGCAAAACCACCAGGACGCTGTCGCGAGTTATCTGATACAATTTTACAGGTGAAAATGAAGTGTGCGAGCTTGCTTCGGCTTTGTTCATATTCTTTATTTTGGTCACTCGTTTATCGTAGCTATTTGGATTTTACAGATGAAAGAATGGGGATGATTACAGTATCATCTCGATGTACAGTAATTATAACTTTAATTTATATTCTGAGAATATGTATATTTCACATTGTAAATAGCATAAAACAATATTTACATAGTACTTTCTGTCGTTTCGATGAAATCATTACTGAGTGATTATGTGATTAGTTTGGTGCTGTTTAGAATTGATAATTTTGAATGATGCTTGGTTCGAGACTTAAACTTGACTTCCACAAGGCAACTACAGGAATTTTCTATTCCTAAGAAACTTGTTTTTGTATATATACTGCAGTACCTAATTTTTTGAATTTTACCTTAGTTAATAAAGAATTTTAGAATACACGTTATTGTTTTAATTGATTTGTGCACATACATTCACATGTAGATGAATATTTGTCTTATGCTATTAAGAATAATGTTAATTGTAAACTTTTAATATCATATGTAAAACAATTTCAGTGTTGTTGAAATATTCAAATAATGGACGGATAAAACATGGCAACACTAGTATAAATAATCTTTGGTACACATTCCAAAAACTATATAAAAGTAAAGATTAAAATGCACCCATGCCTAAAACTAATTTTTTTATAAACAATTTCTCCTCAAAAATGTTAATAGAACTTATTTTCTTACATTTGTGCTAACATTTTTGGTCTACACACGTATAGCTATTACACTTGTTTTACTTGAGTATACTAACGTTTGACGTAAAAAAATAGATAACATTGCACTCACAACCTATCTGTACTAGTGAACTCAACGATATATTACACAAAAGTCAACTGAAGCACAAAAAAATGGTAAAAATAGATTACATCAAAATTAATGCTATAAAGTCTTTGTTTAAGTAAATGCTAATAATTCTCCTACGTCAACGTTTAAATCCAAATCTTTGGTATCAGAGATCTGTCTGCGTGGAGCAGGCCTAGGTGTATGTGACACATTGATACGTGGTTTAGGTTCCATATGACTAGATAGAGTTTCCAAAATTGAACTTGTTATGGCTGTGGTACTCTGAGTGCTGTAAGCCATTTCGCTATCTCTACTGCCGGTGACTGATGGCCTTGAAGAAAACATTGCTTCTACCGAGTTAGTTGGTTTTCTTCTAGAAGCTTCAAGCTGCAAATTCAAAATATATTTTTTGGTAATTTTTTTCAATACCAATGAAAAATATCAAAGTTAATTTTTCACCTTTTCCTGAATTTTTCTGGAAATTTCAGCAATTTTTTCACTTTGAGAAGTTTTGAGTTGAATATTTTCAGTACTCGATGATCTATCGTTACTGGATAAAAATTCATTTTCTTCTGGTACACTAATTTACACAAAAAAAAAATCCATTCAATGAGGCAAATTCAATCTTCAAATGTGAGAAAATATTTACACACCTGAATAACTTGCTGTTCCAGTCGCCATCTCCGATCTCTCTCTTTTCTGCGTGGCTCGAGTCCCTGAATTCTTCGAAAGACCTGGTCGCGTCGGCACTCTTGATCGGACTGGCATCGTCTTTCTCCAAATCGAACAATACTTTTTTCTTCACCATATTGCTCATGGTGCCGCTGCCACCGCCACCACCGCTGGTCGACTTCAGAACGCTTTTACTGCTGTTTTTCGGCGAGGCCCAACTCGGCGGCTCCGATTGCCTGCTGGAGATCTCGTGGCCGAGGAGGCTCGTCGCCGACTCCTGCATCGTAAAAGCGTTCGAGTCCTGCAGCAGATTACGCGCGTTCATGGACGGCGTCGACGTGACCCTCGTAGCAGCGCCGTCCGGCTTGTTGGAGGGCTGCTGCTGCTGCTGCTGCTGTTGCTCCTCGATGTCCCTTATGAAGTCCTCGATGCTCTGGTAGTTGCGCTGCTGCTGACCAACACCACCACCACCTCGAGCTTTTATAGGCTCCCTGACGATGTCGGCCAGCTGCTGCTGCTGCTGCTGTTGTTGTTGTTTGTGGTGTGCCCGTATGCTGCTGGCGATGCTGCTGCCCCCGTCGTCGCTCGATAAGCTCGATTTACGCAAGGGTGAGGACGTTTCGTTCTTTTCTCGTTTGGACCTGGACGAGCCCTCGTTGAGAGCTTGTCGCTTGATATTTTGAATATCCTGATTCGTTGGTTTCTTAGGCAGCAGCTCGAGACTGAGACGACGCTTGGGTACGTTCGCTTCTCGCGGAGATGATTTTTTCGGGCTCATAACGGGCGTAGGCGTTTCTAAAAAAGAAAAACGTTGAAATGTTATTATTGTATAATTCAACAGATTCAACTAATAGTAAACTCAACGAACCATATCCCTTGGGAACCTTGAATTCCTGAAAAGCTTTCAGCGCCTTCGACTTGACGTTCTTCATAGCCTTGTTCAAGAAGGACTTCTTCTCCGGCTCGTTGAATCGCTTGGGTGACTTTTGATGACTGAATATCTTCTTCGTCAGCTCCTCCAAGATATTCTTTTTAATCTGCTCGTACTTGGGAATCCCCTGTAGCAAAAAAAAAAAAAATAAATAAACGAGCAGCGTATACATTTTATTTCTTCCACAAAGGCTCGATCATAAAGCTCGCCGCGCTCACCTTCAAAGCCATGGCCTGCTGGTGCTTGATGCTCTCCATCTTTTGCTTGTAAGTGGCCACGGGGATGCCCGTCCACTCGGGATCCAGGCCCATCTCCCTGAGCTTGTCCTCGAACTCCTGACGGATCTCCTTGCGCACGACGCCGAAGGTGGCGGCAGTAGTGGTGCTGCTACTGGTGTTGGTGGTGACGATCGACGATTTTCGTTTCGCGGTTATCACCTCGTTATTGTCGTCTTGGTCCATGGGCAAGTTTTGTGCGTCGAAATCCGAGTCGTCGTCATCATCTTCGTCGTCGTCGGTGCTCTCGGTGTGCGTGGCCGAGGACTCGCTCGTCTCCTCGTCCGAGTCCTCGTCGGTCTCCATGTCCGACCCGGACACGCTGCTGGTCTCGCTTTTACCGGACTCGTCCAGCGACGAGTACTTGTTGCCTCCTCGGACGGTCTTTTTGTGAGGCTTGATTTTTTCCGGCTTCTTCGCGTGGCTCTTTGCTCGAGATAGGCTCGATTCTTTGGTGCTTTCCTCTGCCTTCTGCCTCGCGACTTCGGTTTTTTTTGGTAATTTCGTCGCGGCCTTGATGCTGTCGACTGTGGCGTCGGCGAAACTTCCTCCTCGCAACCGGTGGAATGTTTGCTGCTGCTGCTGTTGCTGCTGGTGCTCCGTCAGGGCGCCCGTGCTCGTGACGACGACCGCCGTGGCGGCTGCTGCATTTCCGCTGATGACGTGGCTGCTGTTGTTTTCCGCCGCGTAATTTCGCTTCAGACTGCTGAGCCGCTCGCTCTGCTCGTGCAGCAGCCTCGACTGATCGCACGACTGCCTCTCTAAAAAAGACACCTTCTCCTCGTACTCGGTCTTGGTGCGATTCGCCGACTCCTGGGTGAGTTTGAGCTCGGCGAACAGGCTCTCGATGTCGCGCCGGTGCTGCTGCTCGAGCTGCTCGAGCTTCGAGCGCCAGTGGCTCTCCTGCTGGGCGAGCTTGAGCTGGACCTCGTTGGAATTGGACGTCAACTGCGAACGAGCGAGAAAGGGAATGTGAAGGAAATTTTCGAGCAAAATTTTTAATTTATTAAAGTATTTACGTGATCGTGAAGTTGATTTTTCAATCGCTGTATCTCATTTTCCTGATGATTCATCAGTTCCTTGATATTTTCTTGATTAGCTTCGGTCTCTTGTTGATTGATGTTGCTGTCTTTCTTTTTGATATTCTATAAAAAAAATTATATCGTTTTAATATATTTTCTTAGCTCAAAAAAAAATTTCATTACGTACCCTTATTTCTGTAAATAACATTGACTTCAGATTGCTTATTTCCTCTTGATACTTTCTGTACTGTTCGTCCTTGTTGGAATCGTCGTCGTCGTTCGAAATTTTCTCCTTGATCTTTGCCTCACTGTGAATCACCCGCTCGGTTTGATTCAGTCTCTCCTTGAGAGTCTTTATCTCGTTGTGCAGCTTTTCCGTTTCGGCTCGATACTCGTCTTGCACCAAGCTGCTGGTCGAAAGATTGGCGAGATGAGCGTGACGTCGGAAGAGATGGGCGTTTGCAAATGACGCTGATACAAAAGTCTTTGGGCAGTGCGGACACTAAAAGTAATATTAAACATTTACATTTTATGATTTTTAGACAAGCTATAGTAGAGAAATAATGTATAAGTTACTTTGTGGATTTCTCCATGACTTTCAGATTTCATATCTATGCTTTTCTTATCTTTTATTTTTTCCTTAATTTCTTTTAATGACGTTCTGCTGTTGATCAACTTCTTCTTTTAGTTTTACATTTTCTTCCAACTTATATTTGAGTTCTTCCTTTAAAATCACAACGCTCTGATCCAAGTATTGCTTACAGTACAAAAGATACTCTACTGCGAGCTGGGACAAGCGAAAGAGTTTAACAAAATTTGGGTCCAAGATCTTAACATCGTATTCGCTATCTAAACAATAATCAACAACATTGTTAACATTCTCATCGACTGTATTGAAATCTCGCTCTCTTATCACTCTATCTATGTCAATTGAACCTGTTAACAAAAAAACCAGATTAACTATACATTCATTATTGACTGAAAATTTTAAACTCAGTAATAACATCTTGAGATAAATGATATTGTCAGCACCATATAGTTCATGTGCTATTTGACTTTTCATTAGCCCAAACTACAATGTAATCTTATGCTACTCACTGATGCGGTTCCAGTCAACGCGCACTCTTGACGTATGACTATTGAAGTAGAATCCTGATTCGCGAGCTAGTTTTGGAAAATCATGGCACCAATTGGAGGTGCTTCTCAAGGTAAATGCCATTTATGAATTCACACAATCTTGCAGCAGCTGTAACTATTAAGCATACACATCAAATTATGTAAAATTATTTTTTGTTTGCAATGTTGTTATAAATAAACAAACACGAGGGGGTACTAACCTAGGAAAACGTGTATGCAAACAATAACTTGACAACCCCATCACACACACAGCAGAATAAGCAGCCTGACGTACACTCAGCGAAAGGGTTGGCATCTATAAAAAGATAATCAATGGATAGTCTACGTATGTATGTGCTACGCTTAGGGCAATAGACACTACAAGCGAGTGTGACGCAGGCGTGCGTGTTCTATATGTCGGAGTTCACACAGGTATTATATAGGTGTATATACAATGCAGAAATGCACAAACCTATAATCGAAAGAAAGGACTAATGCTGCTGCCGCAGTCCAGCCACTGCTGCTGCCTGCTGCTGCACTGCCGCCGCCGTATTGTCGTAATAAGCCGCGGCTGCCACCCGCGCCGACGACGACGTCGACGATCCATTGGTAACGAGGTTCAGGAAAAATAAAAACATTGGATATTCACGGAACGACACAGTCACACACGGTACACACACACCTGCGGGCTGATAACATAACAGCGCAGCACTGGAGGCAGTCGCTCGACTATATGCGAAGCTGCTGCTGCTGCTGCTGCTGCTACTACTGCAGGCTATCGCCACCCTTTGTACGATGATAATAATAATGGGCAACGAGCCTGCGTCACCTGTCGCGGATGTGTGTGTGTGGGGGGTAGTAGCCACCACACGAGCTAGCAAGCCTGACTGAGAAATCAATCGATAACTCGAAACTGCCGGCTATATGCAACTGCACGTTGTTGTTGTTTTTTTTTTTTCGTCGTTGATACGCTCGATGCGCCCGCATTTCAACAAATCTGCATGATAACTCGTGCGTGCGGGTCTCGTATTGAATCGCGTGCTCGTGCAGTTTGTTTTGAGTTTTGACTTCGTGTAACATATCCGCACTGCACGCGTCGTCTGCTCCGCGACGCGCCAGATAATAAGACGGAGCAGACGATGATTTTCGAAACGCGTATATATATGTACATAGAGACCGTAACTGTCAAACGTTCTGAGAAATCGAATACGAGCGGCGACGGTCGCTGAACGAATTATATCAGGACTCGAGATCGCTGCAAGTAGTTCTTTTTTTTATTGTTCGTTACGATCGACGTCCGAAACATAATCGTGGCTGAAGGATCGTTGCAATTAGGGACGCGACGACGATCGTAATCTTTATTTCTTTTTGTTATTAATCTTTCGATCGCTGCTGCTGCCGCGGCGCGTCCAAGCTTTTTGTATACAACATGGGAGCCGTGTAAGAGCCGTTTGTTTGTAAATTGAAGACGATTGAGCGCACACACACACACATATGTGTCATTTATATGACAATGGGCATTTAATGCATCGCGGCGATCGACTCTTTGAATCGTGTGCCAATAAAGAGACGCGCGCGCGCGGATTCGTATTAATCGAAAGGGGAGATTTTCGCTCGTGTATATTACACACATACGCGTCGACATATCGCAACACGATACGATATACCGCATAATATGGCATCGGAATTTTTATCGCGCCGCGATGCGAAAACTTTTTTGCTACGTATCAATAATGCGAGTTGCAGCGAAACGCATAACGCGCGCGTGAAAACGTGCGGCGGCACACGTGCTGCACACGCGCAAAAGGTCAATTGTCGTGCAGTGCAATGAAAAAAACGAAATGAAAAAAAAAAGGAGGAAGAAGATTATTATGAATTCACGGTGTCATCGAATTTCGCAATATTATTATATACGCGCGCCGAAACGCGCTACAATAATAATATTCTTACAATAATAGAACTGCAGCCGAGCTCGAGACTCGCTCGCGTGAAAATTTGTCGAAGGAAACGCAGCTCTGTAATATCGCTCTATTAATCCGTTGCAGTACTACTACCGCAACGTTTCCTCATTACCGCGGCGGGTATTTTTCGCGCGTAAACGTGCTTATAACGCACGACGTCAAGAGCCTCAAGGAGCCCCGCGCAAAAGAGGCGAGTAAATGGCCAATAGCGTTATATGCATCATTATTGTTATCGTTACGATACGTTAAGTCACGCGCGGCTAATTATAATGCACGAAACGACGCGACGATTACGAAGTACAAAGGATCGTAACGAAAGGATTTAAAAAAAATTTGTACTATGGCAGCTGCTGCTGCTGCTGCTGCAACGGAGATTCCATCGATTTTTGCTCCTTTGCGCGTTGCGAACATATAGGGAGAATCTCGGAGCTGCCCATTGTGGAAAACGGGTGGCGGCGGCGGCGGCGGTGGTGACGGTGGTGAATTCCATTTGGCGCGCCTCGCAACACGCACACAAAAGGAAGGGGGATCGATCGATTTTTTGCGCTTCCACATATATACACATAAAGCAGCATACAGTCCACTCCACTTTCTGATAATATATATATAGCCCATGACGATGACGCAGTGTAGACTGTATAACTCGGGTGTGCTACTACAACCATATGTGCGTGTGAGACACACATACACATATTTGCACGCGCGTTCTATTCTTGCGATATTCACCACCGCGTGGACTATACATATAAACGTGCTTTTAACACATGTGCCGCGCGGACCTACTTCGACTCTGTACAGACCAATGCTATGTATGAAAAACGCGGTGGCCATCAGTTGGCGCTCGGCGTGCAACGTGTCGTCGTCGTCGTCGAGCTGCCGTCGCTGCTGTGTGCAGTTTTAATAAATAATAATAATAATAATAATAATAATAATAATAATAATAAGTGTCATGTCAGTCACGTGAATAAGAAGAAAAGATTTTCCTATACTTGATATTTGTACGGAAAATTTTTACAAATTAGTTATAGTTAATGTAATACAACACGATAAAACGAATCATGGAGGTGAACAAAAAGTACGACAATCCGAGCCCGAGACTGTCGGCCGGCGCACTCAGCAAACTCACGTTCTGGTGAGTTTACATACATCTTTTTGTTTTCGACATAATGACGTGCGCGTGCTGCTGCGTTGTCGCTGCCATGCTACTCGATATCCTATATATATTATGCCTAATCGCTCGATGCGCTCGCCTCTATTTGTATACATTATATCTTATGTAAGAGTACTGTATAGCGATCGCCGCTCGCAATTCTCTCTCGCTATATTATATGGGCAGCTAATTAAAAAAAAAAAAAAAAAAATTGCGCAACACGTGACCGACGGGCCTTTACATATACATACATACATTGGCCAGTTTTACAATTTTGCGTTAATGAGTCTGCGGCTTTTCCACGTTTATAACATATAAATTATGTCTTTTATGCTTGTATGCTGTTTCGATACTCACGATGACGTTTGCAAATCTCTCGCACACACACACAAAACCATGTTATTTTTGTTGTTGCCGTTGCGTATAGCTGGCTCAACAAGCTGTTCTGGTACGGAAGAAAGCACGACCTCGAGTTCAAGGATCTGCACAACACGCTGCCGGCCGATCTGAGCGAGCCGCTCGGCGACCGACTGGAGAAGTGAGCTTTTTTTAATTCTTAAGCGTATACAATTTATACATCCAATTTCATACTTATTTATTCGATATAGATTTTGGAAGGAAGAGGTGGAGGATGCGGCGGCAGCGGCTAAGACGGATCGCAACAGCAGCGGCAGCAGGAAAAAGAAGAGGAAGAGGCCGAGCCTCGCCAGGGCCATAAGGAGGACCTTCGGTTGGAGCTTTTTTTACTACGCGGCTCACATACTGTTTCTTACGGTCGTCGTGAGGTAAGACGTCGAGATATAATGCGTTCGATCGATAAGCGTGCGCTGCATATATTGAGTAGGAATGGGCTTATAGTTTTTATATTATATTTTATATTTTATATCATATCGAGGGCTTATAATCCACGTGAATCAAGGAGTTTAACATAAAATCAAAGTTTATTCATTCGAACGATAGATAAAAAAAAAAGTAATAAAAATTAACATTAAAAACATGAAATATAACAAATATACGCTCATCGCGGCATCGCTCAGTCTTGACCCCCGACCGCCAGGCAAATATTATGCAGATCCTGGTTCATCAGCAGCCCGAGTATCTTCTCGCAGCAGAGAATCGGCAGCGCGTTGCGCGTCAGCTCCAGGAAAGGCGGCAGCGCCCAGCGCCGGAAAAATCCTCGCGCGAGCTTCTCGCTCAGGTGCGAGAATGCCTTCGCGAGTTTCTCGCACGGCCGCCCGTCGCAGATCTCGAACGGGTTGCGCGGCTCGTGGCCGAACCACCGCGAGTCGTGCGATCTCGCCAACTCGTAATAGTCCCTGTACGTGACCGTCTTGGCCGCCTCCTCGGGTCGCATCGCGATCAGATCGTAGACCGACAGCCTCGTGGCTACTTTCGATGATTCTTCTTCGCGGCTTGGCTTGCTTCTTCCTCCTCTTCCTCTTCTTCCTCCTCTTTCTCTTCCTACTCCCCCTATCGCGATGTATTCTACCTCCGTCGTAACTTGGGGATGGGACGAAGCCCTCGGAAGTATCATCAACTTTTTCGCTTCCTCGACGAAGCGCTCGTCCTCGTACCAAGATCTCTCCATGGCCTGGCGCTCGGTCAGGAACAGTCCATTGCGGGCGAACGCCTTCATGATCCGCGCGGCGCCCCACCGATCCAGCTCGTAGCCGCCTCTCTTCTCGAGGCACTCGATCACGGCCAGCGCACCGGCGGCCAGTTCGAAATTGAACAACGCCACGTGTCCCGCGTTCGACTCGGCGCTCCCTGGTAGCGTACCGATCGCGCGCCGCTTCGGGACCGCCCAAACGAGCGGATCGACCAGGTCGACGTCGGCGCCGTAATCCAGCAGCAGCTCGACCTTGTCCAGATCGAGCTGCTCCGCGGCCAGCCGCAGGGGCGTACGGCCGCAATTGTCCCTGGCGTCGATCAGCACCGGCCGACCGCTGGCCCCGGCGATCCTGAACATGGCCTGCAGCGCCCGACGACTCGGGCTCGTCGCGTGCAGCGGCGTCCTGCCCTGCTTGTTGGCGAGGTTCGGATCGGCCCCGTGTCTCAGCAGCAGCCTGACCGTCGCCTCGTCCATGAACTGGACCATGTGCAGAGGCGTGTCGCCGGTCTTTTCCGCCAGCTGATTGGGATCCGCCCGGCCGAGCTTCAGGAATTTTTCCACGCAGTGGCGAAAGGAGCAGGCCAGCTGGCAGAACATGTGGAAGTGCGAGTAGCCGTACTCCTCGTCGACGTAGTTCGCGCCGTCGTAAATGCGGTACAGATCGTGGAGCACTTTGAGGCACGCGTCGTCGTTCCAATTCGAATGCAGCTCGCGATAGTTCAGGGCCGTTTGAGCCGCCAGGTGCAGAGCCGTGGTGCGACGCAAAATCGGCTCGCCCGTCGCCTCGTCCAGCTCGGGCTCGGACCTGTACCCGGCTCGGCACACGAAACTGACGAATCGATTGCCCACATCGTCCCGATGCGCCTCGATGTGATTCAGCGACTCCTGCAGCAGCAGCTCGATCTCCTCGGGCCGCAGGATCTCGCGCAGATCGGGTATTCCCCTTTCCCAGTTTCTGACGAGGGGATCGAGACGATGGAGAAAGCGTTCTCGCTCCTTCGGCGACTGCCAATCGGCGACGTCGGCGCGCAGAGCCTCGATCGCCGCCAGCTTGTCCGGGACAGGCTGGAGATCCGGCGCGCGCCTGTTACCGCGGTCGTACCAACGGCGGTCGAATGAATCCTCGTCCTCGTCCGACGACGACGTCGGCGACAACGACGGACCGGACATTTTTTTTTGCACTGATTTAACGAGAATCACTGATCGCTGTTTTGAGGCGTATATAGTTTGACGTTTAACCGACACTGTGCTTTATTTACGTTTGATCGAGTAAGAGACTCTTGTTAGAGACTGAGTTGTCTATACGATGATACGCAACACAAGAAGACAAGTAAGTTTACGAGGCACAGAAGTGTTGGGATGCGTGGTAAGGGTGGGGCTTACTGAACCATGTGACCCGACGATTCGAATTGAACGGAATCAAATATGAATTGTTGTCGTTTGAAGCTTTATTTAGACGAAACAATATAATTATTAATGAGTCAGATAAATTGCCGCCCACTGGAGGCGGGTGATTTTTCAAAATCCAAAAAATTATATTCGTAGTATTAAAATGAGATTGTCAATTGATAATAGAAATTTGGAAAAAGATGAAACAATCATGAGTGTGAAAAGTGTGAACAAACTTTATAAAATTTTACGTTAAAATAATAATTAAAATACAACTTTTCTTGCTTTTAATTTGGCTTTTATATTCAACGAAAATAATGAATTTTAAGCGTTACTCGCTTTTAGACGCCTTGGAAGGAGTTTGATTTTATTTTTAATGGGAGCGTTACAATCCTTTTTTAAATACAATTTTTCATACGAATCAGTGATTTTTTTTCTCGATCAGAATTGAATATGCGCTTAGAATTAGATCGAGGAATACGCGTGGATTTTTCCAGAATTTTCAGATTTTTAGATATCACTTTTTTTCGTATGGGTGGGAAATTTTATGAGGTACGATGACAAACAGTATGAGTGTTTTTTTATTGTTTTCCGAAACGCTTGGTCTGCAATCGTCAAGCAATTGTTTCGAGGTAATTTCGGGTAATCACTCACCTTCTTGTCGACTGTATACTTTTTCAATGAGACTGCGGCATATTTTATTTAATAATATTCATATTTTTCATGCGTGTATACATAACTCAATGATCTCGACGAGTTGCTGTGATATGATGATTGATTTTATTTTGATTTATTTGATTAATACAGTAGAAATACAACTTCAGCATTTACATTACGAGCTTCGGCCCGCAGCCATCAAGCAAACTTTGGATAGATCTTCGTTCGCCAGCAGCTCGATGATCGAAATACCGATCTCGATCGGTAATAGATTGCGCGTCAGCTCCATGAAAGGATCCAATCCCTGACGCCGGTAAAATCCTCTCAACAGTATCGAGGCCATCCTCGCCTCAACGGCCAAGAGAGCACTTTTGGGCAAGGGACCCAATACTCGTAGCGTGATCTTGAACAGCGCATAGGTCAACTGTTTCGCCGCTTGGTCGGGCCGTATCCGTACGAGGTCGTAGAGCGACAGAGCCGGCTTTATCATTATCTTTTTCGCTTCCGCCGTGAAACGCTTATCGCTGTACCAATTTTTCAAACGATCCGTCGACGTCCCGAGTAATCCGTGCTTTGCGAAAAATTTCATCATAGTCGCGACGTCGCTCCGGCTCAGTTTGTAACTTTTTTTCTCCAGGCGCTGGACGACGCCGAGAGCGCCGGATATCACTTCCACTTTTAACGCGCTCGTTACTTTCTCGCGCGAATGCCGCGGTTTGTACGACTTGTACAACTCGACGTGATGTTCGAAGTCGCTCTCGGCGGGGAAAACGAAGCTGGACAGATCGGCGCCGTTATTCAAAAGTACACCGACTACTAGAGGCAAGAGATTCGCCACGGCCAATTGCAGCGGTGTCCGGCCTCGATTGTCCTTCGCGTCCACCTGCACCGGCCGATCGAATTCTTTGCAGATCTCGAAGAACATTTTCGCCAAGCCGTCGTTGCTGTAATTCTTGTGAATACATTTCAGTGGCGTCGACCCGGCCGCGTGGCAGGTCAAATTCTCACCCATCTCCTTCTTCTTGAGCATCAAGTACTCGATACTATTGCTGGGCATGTCGTCGTTGATCTTGAAGAACAAATCCGAATCGTCGCCGTTGTAAAGCTCGTACCTCTTGCAGACGACGTACAGGGGCGTCTCTCCTTCGGCGTTCGCGACATTAGGATCGGCGCCTCGCCTCAGCAGCGATTTGATCAAGTTTTTCTGTCCGTGGAGCAGAGCCAAGTGCAAAGCTGAGTTTCCCGATTTATCACGAGCGTCGAGCCACACCGTACGATTCATTTCGTCGTTAATCTTGAAGAATAGATCCGCCAAGTCTCCTCTCGTGCAAACGACGTGCAGAGGCGTCTCTCCTTCGGCGTTCGCGACATTGGGATCGGCGCCTCGTCTCATCAACCACTCGGCCACCTTTCCATTGCCCGACTGCAGAGCCAACAGCAGGGGTGTGCTACCCTGTTTGTCCTGGACGTCGAGCAGCACCGGCCGTTGCACCTCGTCGCAGATGTCGAACATCTTCACCCAGTCATCGTCGTCGACTTTTTGTTTATAATTGCAAACGACGTGCAGCGGAGTGGAGCCTTCCTCGTTGGCCAGACTGGGATCGGCGCCGTGTCTCAGCAGTAGCTCGACCGCGTCCTTCTTTCTGCCCTGGAGAGCCAGGTGCAGCGGCGAGTCGCCCGTTCTTTCCACGAGGCAGTTGGGATCCACCTGGCCGAGCACCAAGAATTTCTCGACGACGTTTCCGGCGCCGAACTGGCAGGCCGCGTGGAAGTGCGTGAAGCCGGACTCGTCGCTGTGGTTCGCGTCGAATCTGTCGTATATTTTAAAAAGATCGGGCACGATGCCTCCTTTGTACTTCTTCGACGCGCGATGAATTGGTGTGGTGCGACGCAATAACGGCCTTCCGTCTTCGTCGACTTTGGGCTCGTCTTTGTAGCCGGCGCGTGCCACGAAACTCGCGAATCGTTTTCCCAAATTGTCGCGCCTTTTACTCGACGAGTGAATATCGACCGAGTCCTCGAGAAGACGCTCGATTTCATCGGGCTTAAAGATGTCCCGGAGATCGGGAAGATGGTCGTTCCAAGTGTTTATCAAGGGCGAAAGTTGATCCAGCAGTCGGCGGCGCTCGTGTTGGATCTCCCAATTGACCTTTTGCAACGATAATCTCTTCAATATTACTAATTTCCCCTCGTTTTTGTTATCACGATTGTCGCCTTCTGCGGACGTAGACATTTTTCACACAAACACACGAACAATCACTTGAATAACTTCACAAAAAGCACTCGTTACACAGTCCGTGCGATCTAATACTTTGTTTACGAATCTTACGACCTTTATTTCACCTTAGTCGAAAATGTCGGCACGAAGCTATGTCTCGTACGAAGGAGTGCGAGCTACTGAGTAACAACGAGCAATTCTACATGCAATGACGCGCACACGTCCTCGCTGGGCTCTGACTTGTGGTGTGTTGTGTACGAGTACGGCGTACGCGTATAATACCTACTTTGCAGTTTTGCTCTTTGTTCTTTGTCAGCAGCGCAGCGTACGTTACGGAGTCTGCGCAGTGTACTACTATAGGGCTAGTTCTATAAAGAGCTAACCCTATATTGAAAAATGTTCTTCGCTGATTCAGCTGGCCACACTTTTGCTGGATCTACCTCTGACGTTTTTTTCGCCGAGCAGCAGTTTCGAGCGTTTCTTCAAGTCTTTGCGCTTGTTGCAGGCCCGCAGAAGTCGAACGAGTCTAGCGAGACCTGTGACTGTCCTTGTCGATACATTAAATCATGCCGAATCCAATTGTATGCTTCTTTATGCCGCTCGCGCTTCGAAATATTTTATTTCAAAGTGTGTACTTTTTAATATTATAGCCTTATGGAGTGACTGCCAGCATGAGGTGTTTATTGACAAGGTCTTCTAAAAAAAAAAATCATCTTTCCGCTTGCGCATCGCAAAATAAAAATTATTATTATCGTACGAAGAAAAAAAAAATGAAATTTTTGCGAAAAGTCAGTGGATGACGGTGGCTGCGCAGCGCGTATACTTCAAAAACGCACCCAACGTTCACTGTAGAAAAACTTGAAATAAAAGAGTCTCATTGAACCCTTTTTTTTTAGACTTTGTATTGGGCTGTGTTGCAATTCAAAAAAGGACATTTTCATACGAGCGGCCCGAAAGTGACTACTTCCCTGCCGCTGCGCAAAGCGGGAATTAGAGCGATTTTCGGGCCACTGTGTATGAAAAATAGTATACAGGCCTATGCTGCGAAAAAAAGCCCCAGAGCACGTGTTTATTGACCTCGGCCACTAATTACACGACTTTTCTGTTTTTTGCGTCCTTGGCCAGTAATATACTATTTTCCTCGTTAAAATCGCTCCATTTCGCTCACCTATAAAAGTTGATGCGTATAAAAGTTTCGAGTTACTATTCGCTGGCCCAAGGCGGCCCTAGTTGCGTTCAAAGTCTGCACACTCTGTATGTTAAAAACAATGTAAAATTACATTTTACTAGAAAGTTTTGTTCTCAAACTAAACGAAAAACGAAACAAGATTTTGCCGCACGCAATGTAGAAAAAACATTGTTTAAACTTTGCACCGTAATTTAACGTATAAATTTGTTGAACTTTTTTTTTAAGTTAAAAAAATGTCTATTGACGATTCGCTTTAAATTTTGCCGGTATATGTTCAAAAACGACGAATTCGTTCATTGATATTCTTATTTTTCGCGTCGTTCGCAGAGTCGTGCAACCGCTGACCCTGGGCATCCTCATCTACCACTTCGATCCGTGCTCCACCACGACGGCCACCCAAGCCTACCTGCTCGCCTCCGGGGTCGTCCTCATGGCCCTGCTACAAGCCCTCGTCGGCCACCACTCCAACTTCGGCCAGTTCGAGATCGGCATGCGTCTCCGTATCGCCTGCTCCGCCCTCATCTATCGCAAGATCACTCGGCTCTCGAGCTCTGCCTCGGCCCAGGCCAGCGGCGGCGGCGCCGTCGTCAATCTCCTCTCGAACGACGTGGCCCGCTTCGAGCAGCTGTTCTACTGCGCCCACTACATCTGGGTGATGCCGCTGCAGGCCACGGTGATCGCCTACCTGATCTGGCGCCACGTCGGCTGGGCCGCTCTGGCCGGCGTCTGTCTCATGACCCTGCAGACGATCCCCGTGCAGGCCTACTGCGGTCGACTCACGTCGCGCTTGAGGGCCAAAGTGGCTGCCCGCACCGACGAGCGAGTCCTGCTGATGGCCGAGATCATCGGCGGCATACGCGTCATCAAGATGTACACGTGGGAGCGGCCGTTCGAGCGCCTCGTCTCGGCGGCGCGCAAGCACGAGGTCGGCGTGCTGCTCGTCTCGTCCTATCTCAAGGGCGTGAATCTGGCCTCGTTCGTCTTCACCGAGCGCACGACCCTCTACGTGACGATACTCGCCTACGTGCTCCAGGGCAACAATCACGTCACGGCCGACAAGGTCTTCACCATGGCCCAGTACTTCAACATACTGCAGCTGACGATGGCGATATTTTTCCCGCGCGCCGTGCAGTGCGCCGCCGAGGCCAAGGTGTCCGTCAGCAGGATCGAGGACTTCTTGCTGCTCGAGGAGGTGGAGCCTCGGCCAGCCGTCGACGACGATACGAACGACTGCGGCGAGGCGGGTATCTTGATCAAGGACGCGAGCGCCACCTGGTCCAGTCGATCGATCGTCAACGCGCTGCACGAGGTCAGCCTCGCCGTGCCCCGCGGCCAACTCTACGCCGTCGTGGGACCCGTGGGCTCGGGCAAGAGCTCCCTGCTCAAGCTCGTGCTGGGCGAGTTGCGCGCCAGTCGCGGCCGCTGCCAGACCCAGAGCCAGCTCGTGTCCTACGCATCGCAGGAGCCCTGGCTGTTTGGCGGCACGGTGCGAGCCAATATACTGTTCGGCGAGCCGTACGAGGAGGCGCGCTATCGCGAGGTGCTGCGATGCTGCGCCCTCGTCAAGGATCTGGAGCAGCTGCCGCACGGCGACAGGACGCTGCTGGGTGATCGGGGCGCCGGATTGAGCGGAGGACAGAAGGCCAGGATCAATCTGGCCAGGGCGGTGTATCGTCGGGCGGACGTGTACCTGCTGGACGATCCGCTCTCGGCGGTGGACGCGCACGTGAGCAAGAGCCTGTTCGAGGAGTGCGCGAGGGGCTTTCTCGGCGACAAGACGAGGCTGCTGGTGACCCATCAGGTGCAGTACCTGAAGCACGTCGACGGCATCGTGCTGCTGAACAACGTGAGTTTTTTCATTTTTGATATGCTTGTGTGTTATAAAATGAGTGAAGGGATTTTACGCGTATGCGTCACTGGTAGAAATGCTCGATATTGTATGACTAATGCAGTGTTTTTGGCCCAAGGAAAAAGTTTCTTTGGGCACAAAAGGGTTGAGAGAGCTCGACGTGTATGAACTAAAAGTGAAAGATTTTTATCAACAATTCATGGTCTTTTCAATAGACTAGCGATATGAGGCGCGCCATCTAATCAAGTGAAAATGACAAATATGAAATTGAAATAACTAATGACTTACAAATGCAAACATTTTAGCAAACGTCACATTAAGTTTTCCCACTAAAAAAATTATATGAATGACCGACGCGAGATTCCGACGTCAATTACGAAGCGAGGCGCAGTTACTCCTCGACCGATGAGGTGACGAATAAAACGACTTCGCATGATTTTTTTAAAAAAGGAGGATTTCAGTGGATTGCAGATTTAAAGGTTAAGGTGCTCGCCATCTGGTGGTGAATGCTTAAAGTGGTATTGTCGTGTTTAAGCCGGTTGAATGTTGGTCTTAATTTTTTGAAACTGTTCGATTGTCATTTTCAGGTCACTCAAAATGCCCTTAACTTTTTTAATGTAATTTTAATAGAAAATCGCTGAAAAATAGTCGCTTAACAATAACTTAAAAAGTATTTTAGAACATGTTAAGTTAGGCATGTTTATTTTGAGCATTTTTATCAGGGTGATTCGACCTGGAATTCACGTTGATTTTTGACTATCTTTAGGTCAATTTTCCACAGAAATCGTCACCAAGTTGAAACTTCAAACTGGTTCATATTTAGAGGACTATGTACGTAAGCAAATAAATCGGTAATTTAATTGTAAACAATATAATTATAAACGATTTGGCATCCTTCCTCGGCACACTGATCAGGTTTATAGTAAAAACAAATTAGTTTTAATATTGTCTTTCCCATTGAAACAAGTCATAATACCAACAGATAAGTTTTACTCATTCAATTTTCGCAACACTAAAAATAGAAGGATCTATTTTTCACCAAAATGGATAAAAGTAAAAAGAAATCTGAAGAAGTGGACTCAAAAGATATTTTAAGAGAACACGACGACGTTGCTTCAAAAGTCAAAAGATACGTTTGTGATATTTGTCAAGAGGCATTTACACAAGAATCAAGCATGATAATACACCGAGACACAATTCACAATGAAGACAAAGATTACGCATGTGACCAATGCAAGAAGAAATTTGTGAAAAAATCTAGTTTGTTCACACACCAGAAATTGGCGCATAAAGATCGAGACGATTTCTCATGCAACAAGTGCGAGAGGAAATTTGACAATAAATCAACTTTACTCAAGCACAAAAAAATATTTCACGAGGTTTTCAAAGATTACTTATGTGAAAAGTGTGCCAAGAGATTCGTAAATAAACATAGATTGCTCTTTCACATAAAAACAGTTCATAAAGATCGTAAGCATCTCACCTGTGATGAACCGGATCATCATAAGGATTACTTATGTGACAAATGCGAGAAGAAATTTCGAGAAAAATCAAATTTGTTAAGACACCAAAAGACAGTCCACGAAGGTCACAAAAATTTTGCATGTGACAAGTGCGAGAAAAAATTTGGTCAAAAGTTTAATATGCTCGTCCACCTAAGAACAATCCACGAAGGTCAGAAAAATTATGTATGCGATAAATGCGAGAGAAAATTTGCATATAAATCAAAATTTTTAAAGCACCAAATAAATGTCCATGAGGGTCGAAAAGATTACGTATGTGACAAATGCGAGATGGCGTTTGGTCAAAAAATGAATTTGCTCCGACACCAAAAGACAGTTCACGAAGGTCGGAAAGATTTCGCATGCAACAAGTGCGAGAGAAAATTCGGATTCAAGTCAAATTTGCTCGACCACCAAAGGATAGCCCATGAAGATCGCAAAGATTATGCGTGTGACAAGTGCGAGAAGATGTTTGTAAATCGGGGCAATTTGAATAAACACCAACGAATTGTTCATGAAGGACGCAAAGATCATGCATGTAGCGTGTGCAAGACGAAATTTGAGCAAAAATCAAAATTGATCAGACACCAAATGACAGTTCACGAAAATCGCAAAGATTTCGCATGTGACAATTGCGAAAAGAAATTTACCCAAAAAGTGCATTTGTCGAAGCATCAAATAACAGTCCACGAAGGTCGTAAAGATTACGCGTGCAAGAAGTGCGAGAGGAAATTTACACAAAAATCAGGTTTGCGCTACCATCAAAATACAGTACACGAAAATCGCAAAGATTATACGTGTGACAAGTGCGAGAAGAAATTTGGACGAAAATCACTTATGCTCGGTCACCAAAAAACAACTCACGAAGGTCGTAAAGATTACGCGTGCGATAAATGTGAAAAAAAATTTGGACATAGAGGTACTTTGATCTGCCACCAAAGGACAATACACGAAGGTCGGAAAGATTACGCATGTGACAAATGTGAGAAGAAATTTACACAAAAACAGAATTTGTTCTACCACCTACGAACAGTCCATGAAGTACGCAAAGATTACGTAAACGACAATTGCGAGAAAAATGATGATTGACTTAAGGGAGGGGTGGGTAGGGTCTGGACTGATTTTCAAAAAAAATTTTTTTTCTTTGTACATACAGTAAATCGAATTGATCTATAAATCATCCACATAATTAATGGTTATTTGAATATTTAGTTTAATTTTTAGCCCAAAATACTGAAAATAAGCTGACTACAGCAAATTTTCCGTCACTCAAAATTTACTCGACCGCTTCATTCAGCAACCCATGCTGAAATTTCTACAGCATATCAAGCACATTATAAATAATATTTCTGCAAAGTTTCATAACCATTTGTTGTTGACCCGTTTTACTCTGATGAGCCACCTTAAATGATGTTTGAATTTAAATAAAAATTGTTTCTAACAACTACCATTACATCTTTGTTCTGCAATAGTGGTGTTTTATTTATGGCTATTTGTTTACCTGTAATTCTTCATGCAAAGATCATCCAAGATTTTTTTCACTACTTGTTTGGAACTGGATTTTTGATAAACTAATTTTCGATTTTGATAACGTAATCATATCGTGATCCTGAATTGATCAAACACGAAGTAGCAAGAGATTTTGATGAATTTGCTGAAAGACTGATTATTTATGCTAACAAGGAAGTGAAGTGAAGGAAGAGTGTCTAAAAAAAGTTACCCAAATAGTTTGGATATAGAATTTTAATAGTATTCCATGCGCTTTATTTTTTTTATTTTTGTAACGTATTTATTATATCTATGACTCATAGTGCTTATTCACTAATTAATATGAGGGGACATGTTTTCTAGGTGTACTAAGTTCCCAAAATTTTTTTGGAAAGGATCCATGATCCAAAGATTAGAAGGTCTTCTTGTGAGTTTTTAAAGTCCAAAAACATTTTCCAACATAATCGTCGTCAAGTTTGAATTATAAACTGTTTCAAATATTGTAAGCATAATATATAAATGAATAAATAGGTAACTTGATTGTAAACAATATGCTTATGAGCGATTTTGAAATAGTCCCTGAAACACATTTTTCAGGTTTGTAGTAAAAACAAATTAGATTGAATGTTGTCTTTTCTGACGAAACACGTCATAATATCGAACGATAACTTCGATTCATTCGATTTTTGTGGTATTAAATAGAAGGATCAATTGTCTAATTAAGTTACCAAAATGAATAAAAGTAACAACAGACCAGAGGAAGATGTCTCGATCAACAGTTTAGGTGAACATAACATTTTTGTTTCAGATGACAAACAATACGTTTGTAATATTCGTCAGGAGACATTTACACTAGATTCAAGTATGACAACCCACAGAGACACAGTTCACAAGGAACTAAGAGATTATGTATGTGACCAGTGCGAGAAGAAATTCGAATTCCGAAGTCATTTGAATAGACATCAAATATCAGAACACAAAAGCCGTAATGATTTTGTATGCGATCAGTGCGAAAAGAAATTTGTGAAAAAATCGAGCTTGTTCACGCATCAAAAATTAGTTGACAAAAATCGTGAAGATTTCTCATGCAACAAGTGCGAGAGGAAATTTGACAATAAATCAACTTTACTCAAGCACAAAAAAATATTTCACGAGGTTTTCAAAGATTACTTATGTGAAAAGTGCGCGAAGAGATTCGTAAATAAACATAGATTGCTCTTTCACATAAAAACAGTTCATAAAGATCGTAAGCATCTCACCTGTGATGAACCGGAGGAGAAATTTGGAATTAAATCAGATTTGATCAAATACAAAAATACAGTCCACGAAGGTCGTAAAAATTTCTCATGCGATAAATGCGAGAGAAAATTTGCATATAAATCAGAATTTTTGAATCACCGAAAAGTAGTCCATGAGGGTCAAAAAGATTACGTATGTGACAAGTGCGAGAAAAAATTTGGACAAAAATATCTTTTGCTCAACCACATAACAACATACCACGACGGTCACAAGGATTACGCATGTGATAAATGCGAGAAAAAATTTGGGGATTCAAGCAATTTGAGAAGACACCAAAAGACAGTCCACGAAGGTCGAAGAGATTTTACATGCGATAATTGCGAGAAAAAATTTGGGATTCGAAGCAATTTGATATTACACCAAAAGACAGTCCACGAAAATCGTAAAGATTACGCATGCGAGAAATGTGAGAAGAAATTTGGAAATAAATCAGATTTGTCGAAGCACCAAATGACAGTTCACAAAGGGCGCAAGGACTACGCATGTGACAAGTGTGAAAAAAAATTTGCACATAAATCTACTTTGGTCTTACACCAAAGGACAATACACGAACGGCGCAAGGACTACACATGTGACGTGTGTGAAAAAAAATTTGGACATAAAACTACTTTGGTCTTACACCAAAGGACAATACACGAAGGGCGCAAGGACTACACATGTGACGTGTGTGAAAAAAAATTTGGACATAAAACTACTTTGGTCTTACACCAAAGGACAATACACGAAGGGCGCAAGGACTACACATGTAACGAGTGTGAACAAAAATTTGGACAAAAATCAAAATTGATCAGACACCAAAGGACAGTTCACGAAGGTCGCAGAGATTTCGCGTGTGACAAGTGCGAAAAAAAATTCGGACAAAAATCACACTTGCTCTACCATGAAAAGGCAGCCCACGAGGTTTGCAAAAACTTCGTAAACGACAATTGCGAGAAGAAATGATGATTGACAATTAATTAAATTCGTATAGATGTATTGATCCCTGAACACATGTTTTTTTTAATTTAAATAAAAATTCTGTCTATTAACTAGCATTATACCTTTGTTTTGTAATGACAGTGTTTTATTTATGGCTACTTGTTTACCCGCAATTCTTCATGAAGACTGAATTCTGAAAGACTGGTTTTTTCTGCTAATAGACAAGTGATCAATAGTAACCATACATTCCCCATTTAAAAAACAAACTTGAAAAACCATTTAATAATTCAATGTAAACTAAAAAATGTTTTCTACATTTATTCAAAAATACTAAAACCGCTATAATGGCTTTATCCTTTTCTTAGTACTTTTATGAATCAACAATTTTTTAAGAATGCTTTTTGAATTGTGTGAGCAGCAAATGAGTTTTTTGCCACTGAGAATATGAATGTTTGAATTTCCTTTCGTATGGAAATGTACGTGAAAATGGACAAATATATAGAGAATCGTCATGATTATTTAATTAAATATCTACTTGAGAAATCACAAGAATTTCAGGTCAATTTATACAATAATATCTGCTTTAATTCAGGTGGATTTCCAGCTAATCGTTTCGACTAATTAAATGTGTCAAAATTTCCTCGCTACAGGGCAGGGTCGAGTTCAACGGAACCTACGACGAGTTCAACAAGGACGAGCGCTACCTCCATCTGATCCCGACGGCCGAGGAGTTGCAAGAGTCCCGAGCTGCCTCCGAGGAAACGGAAAACGAAACGACGGACCCCGCCAATGGCCAAGTCGTGCCGCTCGCCGCGGCCAAACAACCTTCGAACGCGGAGAACGACGAAGCCGAGCCCGAAGAGACCGAGGAGCTCGTGGCCAAGGGTCAGCTGGCCAAGTCCCTGTATCTCAAATACTTTCGGGCCGGGGGCTCGTTCTTCTCCCTCTTTCTGCTCGTCGTCTGCTTCGTGCTGGCTCAGGTCTTCAGCAGCGGCTGCGATTACTGGGTCGGCTACTGGACCAGAAGCGAGGAGGATCGTCTCCGTGGCTACGTGAACGCCACCAACGCCTCGCAATGCTCGCTCGACGATCTGCCTGACACCTGGGCGGACGACGACGATCGCTCTAATTCGAGTTATCTCCGGAACGACGTGGCGCTGTACGTCTACACGGTCTTCATCGTGGGTAGCATCGTCTGGTCGACGGCCAAGAATCTACTCTTCTACAAGATCTGCATGGACGCGAGTCAGAATTTGCACGACTCGATGTTCGCCAGGCTGCTGCGCGCCCCGGCCCGCTTCTTCGACCTCAACGCCTCGGGCAGAATACTGAATCGATTTTCGAAGGACACGGGGGCGGTGGACGAGATACTGCCCATGGCGATGCTCGAGGCGCTGCAGATCTTCTCGGTGATGATCGGTATCATGGCGCAGGTGCTGCTGGTCAACTGGTGGACGGTATTTCCCATGCTGGTAATGGGATGCCTGTACTGGCAGCTGAGGAACGTCTACGTCGCGACGGTGCAGGACATCAAGAGGCTCGAAGGAAATGGTAATACGAGTGAACTTCCCTTTATGTAAATTTTGTGGGTCGACTCGGTGAAAATCATACATTTTTAAATGCTTTTATAAACGCGAATAAAAAGTTTATGACATTTCGGTTTGATTGCGTACTTATACACACGAGGCAACATAAGGGCATAAGCAAAGACAGTCAGCGTATAGCTCACGGACTTGACTACGTTGAGTTGTCTTTCTCTCTTTTGCTTGTGCATATCAGACAATACGCGTGTGCTGTCAATGCGTAAGTACCAATTTGACCAGCACCGGACAAGTAACAAAGATCTATGATTTGATTTGATTGATAAGGGTAGTATTTTATTTTGATAAAAAAGTATACGAGAGTATATCGGTCATTTACTAGACGTCGCCCGGTCATTTACTAGAAATATTTTCCGGAAGTGGCCATTAACTGGCGTTTTTGAGGTGATTCGTGAAATGATCATTTTTTAATATTAACGATGTTAAAATAATTTTTCAATATTTTTAATCTATAGAACATTCAATTAGCTACTCGATGATCAATTTAGTTTTCATTTAATTGCAATCATTAAATTTTCCTACATATTTAAACATTGGAAAAAAAAACAATTCGGTCATTCACTGGACGGTTTAACCTATCAGAGTTTTCTCCATAAATATATGCTCGTGACGGATTACAAAATATCTCCAACTTCATACCACCACCTCTTATCAATTTATAGATTACTGCTCTCGATTGTATCGCATGATTAACACACGTGGATGATTTTTTTTCTGGGTTTTTTTCTTTTTGACAGCAGCATCTGAGTGTGGTGTATAAAATTGGAGACTGACAACTGATGCAAGCATGATCTCTTATATAGTAATCGAGAGAAATTTCTAGCCACTCGCGGGGACCTCGATGTATCGCTAGATAGACATCTGGCGTCGGGAAAGTTAAATGCGGCGACGAAATTTTCGTGCACAACACATTCTCCGTGTGCGGTTTTCTCTGAATCTTCATTTTAATGAAGTTATCCAAATGGAGTCATTATTGTTTTAAACTCGAAACTAGTTGAGATTTCCAGTCACAGATTGATAACATACTTCCAATTTGAAAAAAATTGTACAAACCTTCAAAAACTTTTTTAAATGAAATAAGGTATTATTTAAATAATGGATGTCTCGGAGGAATTGAATTTGAAATCGAGAGATTTATTTAAATTTTTTGTTTGCTTACTTTTTTTTTATAAGCTGAAGTTCACATCTATTGAAAAACGTATGAAATAAAATTACAATTGTTGAAAATAAGATTATGAATTGGGCGGGTAAACTTACATGTAATTTTCTGTCAAGGAAACGAAAATAAATATCCACTTTATAAATTAGAGTAGTTAATATCAAACACGACTATTTAATTTTCCAGCAAAAAGTCCGGTGTTCTCGCACGCCAACACGTCTCTGGCGGGTCTGCTCACCATACGCGCCTGCCGAGCCGAGAAGATGGTGTCTCGCGCCTTCGACCATCACCAGGACGCCCACACCTCGGCCTACTTCCTCATTCTCGCCACGTCCACGGCCTTCGGCTTCTGGCTGGACATCGTCTCGATCGCGTTCGTCGCCTTCGTCACCTACAGCTTCGTCGTCGTCAAGAGCCACGGCGGCATCGTTTTCGGGCCAGACTCCGATCAGCCGTACGCCGGCAACGTCGGCCTGGCCATCTCGCAGTCGCTGATACTCTGCGGCATGCTGCAGTACGGCATGCGACAGACCGCCGAGATGGTCGCCCACATGACCAGCGTCGAGAGGATGATACAGTTCACGGAGCTGGAGCAGGAGGGCCCGTTCGAGACAGCGGAGTCGGATCGACCGGACAAGGATTGGCCGTCGAAGGGCCGGGTGGAGTTCAAGAACGTGTGGTTGAGATACTCCGAGGAGGACGAGCCCGTGCTGAAGAATCTGAACTTCGTCGTGGAGGCCGGCACCAAAGTGGGAATAGTCGGCCGCACCGGGGCAGGCAAGTCCTCGCTGATCTCGGCCCTGTTCCATCTCGCCCCGGTGGACGGCCGCGTCCTCGTGGACCAGCTGGACAGTCAGCGAGTCGGTCTGCGCGAGCTGCGCGGCTGCATCTCCATCATACCGCAGGAGCCGATGCTGTTCTCGTCGACGCTGCGCGACAACATCGACCCGTTCCGCGAGCACGACGACGCCAGCCTGTGGTCGGCGCTGCGCGACGTCGAGCTCGATCGCCACTTCCTGTCGCTCGAGCAGCAGATCGAGCGCGGCGGCGGCAATCTCAGCGCCGGCCAGCGACAGCTGCTCTGCCTCGCGCGGGCCATCGTCAGGCGCAACAGGATCCTGGTGCTGGACGAGGCGACGGCCAACGTCGACCCGGCCACGGACGCGCTGATTCAGGCGAGCATCAGGGCCAAGTTCGCCGAGTGCACGGTGCTGACCATAGCCCACAGACTGAACACGGTGATGGACAGCGACCGGGTGCTGGTGATGGAGGCGGGCGAGGCCGTGGAGTACGGCCACGCGCACGAGCTGCTCCAGAGAGAGGAGGATGGGGGATACTTCGCCAGGATGGTGCAGCAGACGGGCAACGCCATGGCCGCGCATTTGAAGAATATCGCCAGACAGGTCAGAGCTTTTTTGAGATTTTTCATTCGTTCGAGTTGACTCTTTTATTCTTGCACAAATTTTCTTTTTCTTAAGGGGACACACCTGTGTTAAACCCTATGATTGGAAAAATATGAAAATTATATGTCATTATTATAATTTATTGTTTTTGATGTAAAAATATGTTTTTACAAGACTTTTTACATAAAAAAATATGACTCTAGTACCTAAAATCATTTATGTTAGTCCAGGATTCATCTACAATGATTTATTATTTTTTAGATGTGTGCCACATGATTCTGAATGCAATTCTTGACCAATTTGTATCTATGCGGTCTCAAAAGCTTTGTAAACACATTTTCTTCCACCAAGTGAAACAGAATTTTGATAAGAGGCTTGGGAAATTTTTTGTACACTAAAATGTAAAGAAAATGCCAAAAATAACTATTTTATCAACGCTAATTGCTGTATTTAAAGACTGATAGATTGAACAAAAAATCTTATCAAAAATCTGCTTCACTTAGGTGGAAGAGAATTAAATTACAAAGCTTTTGAGACCGCATAGATACAAATTGGTCAAGAATTGCATTCAGAATCATGTGGCATACATCTAAAAAATAATAAATCATTGTAGATGAATCCTGGACTAACATAAATGATTTTAGGTACTAGAGTCATATTTTTTGATGTAAAAAGTCTTGTAAAAACATATTTTTACATCAAAAATAAATTATAATAATGACATATAATTTTCATATTTTTCCAATCATAGGGTTTAACACAGGTGTGTCCCCTTAATATCGATTTTAATTGAGAATCTGTGACCATTAATTTTTCAAAGAAATATACATTATTTAATCGTTGCAATTCAATTAACTCGTTATTACTATCAAGACTCGTAAAAACGCAAAACAACGTAAATAATTCAACATGAATAGCGTACGAAAATTTTTTGGAATTTAAAACGGCTATATGATTAGCAAGAAAAATACTTTTTAAAAGTTGAATACGTGTTTTTTCTATTCTACGATATCTTTGAGATTAATTATGCTTCATTGCATTATTCTAAAGGAGTAATTAAATTGTATTTTTGTTTTGTTTCAGGCCTACGAAAACCATGAACAAAAGGACCAAGAGGATTCGGTGAACGAATCCCAAAGATGAAAGTGCTTCGTATATTTTTTATTGACACGGAATGCTAGTTTTAATTATAGAAAAAAAGATGAACTTTTGATACTCAATTATTCAGATGAACACTGTGTGATTATAATGATAGATTTAAGCTTCAGATATCAGTTGATCTGAATGAAGTGGGATCAATATAGCGAGTACCGGAGCTCTCGGGACTTGCAAAAATATTTTTTGAAGTGCAAAGATAATAATTTATACATGAATAAGTATGAGTGTAATGTATATTTTTAGTATTCACCAATTTAATGTAAAAACAAATTTTAATGATAATAAAATCTTTACTGTGATACAACAATTTACAATCGGTATTCCTGGTATTTTTAATCGTGCATCGGTAAAGAAGGAAATTTATATCTGAACGCCGGAGGTAAGGTACCGTATTTTTTTTACCATCAACGAAAATATTCTCAATGCGAATTTGAAATGCCATGAAATAAATGTTAACGATTTAAACAATGATTGTTAAAAAAAGATCTGTAATTTATTTTTTAATCAACTAACAATTTGATATCTTTTCAAAGCTAGTGTTAAAATATAACTTTAGATGGAGCTAAAGTCCAAGCCTTGCGTTCGAATGGACATTTGTACGATGAGATCTGTAAAACTGAGGTAAAATCCGTTGATGCGGAATTCGACTGTACAAACCAACGTATACTGTCAAGACGTTTGATGCTTTCAAACGCCTATTTTCGCCGAAAAAAAGAGAGACGTTCTATTTAATTATTTGTTTCAACTGCGTAGATTGAGTAAAAATAAAGCCGGTGGGATGTGCGATACGTAATATTCACGTGCCACTGACGTAAAATAATAGAGCGTCAAGGATTTTTTTATGTATTTTGACACACTGATAACGAATACTGAACGTGGATAGTGATGGACCAATTTTCGGTTAAAAAAAAATTTTTAGTTCGACCAATTTTAAGCTTATTATAATTTGTATATATTATATACCTTTCATACTTATGATCTATTTAGTCAAAATTCATGATTAAAAAATTACATAGACCTTTTATTTCTGCCAGTGTTTCTCTATCGACTAAGAAAAATTTCTAGGCTCACGAACTCAGAGTGTTTTTATTGATTATAGCTACTGTTAATTTTTCTGTGTAACGACATCAATTATGGGAGTTGGTGTATGAGATTTAGAAGTAGCTCTTGCATCATAACTATTAATTTCTACTACCGTACTAATAAAGAGTAGGTCTTGGGAAATTTTGTTTTTTAGTTTATGCAAAAATGATAAGTAAAAGGATTTTTTAAAATCATCACAACATTAATAATAGTTTGATATGTTTTATTGTTTTTAACGAAATTGAAAATGATATTGTGAACATTTTTTTAAAATTACTCAAACAGCTCGAAGTTTTCATTGCATTGCAATTTCTCCAGACAACTCTTAAATTATACAGGTTTGCTACGATTATGTACTGCATTTACATGTTTATTGAGTTTACTTTTTTCTCCAAATGATTCGTGACAAATATCACATTTGTAAGGTTTGCTATGATTATGTACTACATTTACATGTTTATTGAGGTGATTCGGTATTTATATTTGAAACGATTATTTGAAATGATTCAAGACAAATCTCACATTCGAAGGGTTTGTTACGATCATGAACTACATGTATGTGTTTATTGAGATAACTCTTGCCTGAAAATGATTTGTAACAACTGCTACACTCAAAGGGTTTGTTACGATTATGTACTCCATTTATGTGAGGTTTTAGATCACACTTTCGTCCAAATGATTTATGACAAATATCACATTCGAAGGATTTGCTACGGTAATGCACTGTATTAACGCGATGTTTTAATGTTTGCTGGTATCCGAATGACTTGTGACAAATGTCACATTTAAATGCTTTGCTGCTATCATGTGCCAAAATTATGTGAAAATTGAGGATACTTTTGTATCCAAATGACTTGTGGCAAATCTCTCATTCAAAGGGTTTAATACGATCGTTTACTGCGTTCAAGTGGTTTTTAAGATTACCTCTTAAAACAAATGACTTGTGGCAAATCTCACATTCAAAGGGTTTTTTACGACCATGTACTAAATTTATGTGTTTATTAAGGTTACCTTTTAATCCGATTGATTTGTGACAAATATCACATTCAAAAGGTTTAATTCGATCATGTACTGAATTTATGTGTTTATTAAGGTTACCTTTTAATCCGATTGATTTGTGACATATCTCACACTCGAAAGGTTTGCTTCGATTATGTACTGCATTTATGTGTCTTTTGAGTTTACTCTGGCTCACAAATGATTTAGGACAAATATCACATTTCCTACGATTATGTATTGCAAGCAGGTGATTTTTAAGGAAATTGTTGCAGCCATATGATTTATGGCAAATCTCACACATTCTTACGTATGATACGATCGTGTACTGTCATTATGGGACTTTTGACATTACTCCGGTATCCGAATGAATTATGGAAAATATCACATTCATATGGTCTAACGCTCTGATTTGTCATATCGAAATATGTTTTCAGACTCGTTTTTCCTTTATAAACTTTTGGAATCAAATTGTATTTATGAGATAATTCGATTTGAGTTCTTTTTTCGATTATTTTCACCCCTTCGGCTTTACCAATTTGAAATCGGAAATCGTCTGGATTTTGATGCTCAGATTGGCAGATGGTTGTTAGTAGAGGCTTACGTTCCGGTTTGACATCTTTGCACTCGAAATCGACGAATATCTTTTCGTTTATCTTCCTCTGCAACGCCATAGCTTCGCTCGTATGATTTGTCTACAATTAAAATTTGGCTATAGTTTTTCGATGTATGTAAAAAAATAGTTTTCGCGGGACGTGAAAAACTCAATTGCGATGTATATGAGGAAGCGTACGCCGCAGCTCTCTCTGCCATACTTGCCAGAGTGATAATTGATCCTCGGCGATAATTTCGTTTTTCACAGTCGAACGACCGCATAAGCAGTAATATCTGTGCGATGAGCCGAGTCACGAATTGTATGAAAATGTCATTTATCCAGGCGCAAAATTTGCTTACAAAAGAAAAGTATATGTTTGTACCAACAGCGATACATAATTGGGAAAAGTTTAATTAGTCGTTGGGGCGTCAGGTGTCAATAAAATGTTACGTTATAAATTATAATTTGATAATTTTACTATGTTGTACAATTTACAAATTTCAAAGGTGTGCATGGACTTTGAATGCAATTGTATCCTCTTTTTATTAGCTTAAATGGAAGTACTATAATTAATGCATCAATAATAAAGGTTTAGTTCGTTTATATAAGTGGTCATGTATAAAAATAACATTTTTTATGAGTAAGCTCTTGCCAATGAATCAGCAGCGGTTTTTAATATAAGCTTTTCTATACAATTTATTATGTTTCATCGACGATCGAAAATGTTCGATTTCCTGTGTATGAGATGAGATGAGTATGTTTCGACAATCCTTAATAATATCCATTAGTAAATTCTCATCAACAGCATTGGCAGCAGCAGCAGCAGCAACACACGCCGCGGCGCATAATAATATAAAATCAAATTTCTATGGACTGGTAAATTCAAAAGCGACTGCTCGTCGTTTGCCGTGTTCCACTGCTGCTGCCGTATATACTGCAGACGTACACACGCACACACACACACACAAGCACGCGGAGATGCCTGCGCTATATAAGCGGCCTTTCATGTGCGTCTCAATTATCTTTATGTAAATTTACTCGGTTTTAGCTCTTTCTCTCTCTCTCTCGTCCCTGTCTGTGCCTCTGTATAAACACACACACACACATACATACACAGATATAGACACATGGACGCGCAGCAGCAGCAGCTAGTGCCGCAGCAGTAATAGTGTATATTATCCTGCAAAGAGACTCGCGGCCCGCGGCCAAATCGCTTCTATATATCCCCGCGCGCGCGCGCATGATAAGTCAATAAGCCGTTTATGGTGTGCGTGTGTATATACCCACCCACCTACACACGTCCATAACCAGCAGCAACACACACACACACACACACACGCCCACACAGAGGAATATTATAGGCGTATAATATGGGTTTTGCGAAAAGTACAGGAGATTTGCGCGGAAGTTGTGTTATTATTAAGTATATAAGGTTGCTCTCGAGTGCGCGTGTGATTTTTGCCGGCCAGATGCACTCGAGATATAAATATTGTATTATTACGAATTTGGGAGGCGTGTTGCAGCAGCAGCAGCAGCAGTAGCGGCACGATAATACAAAAAGATTTTTCTTCCATACATAAACGAAGTATGCGAGCGATAATGAAAATAATAATAAAATCAAGGTGGTAGTAGCAGTGCAGTAGCTGCCCACGCGCGTCAAATCTCGTAGCACACGAGACACATCTGTCAAATGGTCGATTTATTATTAGCATGATAATTCTCGAGTATTATTATTAAGTCCTCGTGATACAAAAGTTTGCGGGAAATCTGGCAATTGTCCCCCGTTATGTCCTCCCCCTACTACTACTACTACTGCTACTAATGATGGGATTTCAATTTCGCGCGCGTGACCGCAATAATAATAACAACAATAATAATGTATAATATAAAAATTATACATACGAGCTGTGAATTTATGGCAAGGCTTCAATTATGAACGAAATTATGGATTAACGGATAGAGCTCGCTCCGATGTATGCAGTTTTCGATTTGTGCAGCAGCAGCAGCAGCAACGAGACAAAAGAGGCGCGCACACGATCACGCCCTCCCCCATACCCGGAATTGCAACGTCGCGCAATTTTCGAGCTTCAATGTAGAGCTACTAGTCTTTGTACACACACAAAAGTTTGCCATTAGCTCGCGAGCATTTGTATTTTAGGTATAGATATATATATATAAAAGCTCCCGCAAGCTTTCGCGAGCCAAGTTTTCTAATGAGTTTTCAAGAAGTTGAGCTGCTGCTGCTGCGAGCGCCCAAATATATACAAATTAGTCCTCGTGCAGGTGTATAGTAGGGCCTTTCTATGTGTATGTATGAATCTTGTGTGTTTGTGTGTACGTTGATGCTGTAGAGTCGAGCTGAAAAACCCTAATTAGTCAAGTACGAGAGCCTTGAGAGAGTTGATTCGCCGAATCGACGCGGCCGATCGAGCTCAAAAGCATACAAAATTGTAATTTAGCGTGTAAATTTTGCGGCAAAGGATGTGCGAACGATTTAACGGTACATTTTACTGATAATTGAAAATGCAACAACGTCTTGACTTGAAATCGAGGTAACTGTTCGAACTACAACCATATAATTTACTTGTGTTTGCTATAGAGATGATATACGAATATGAGCTTTATGCACTAAATTTATACAAAAAGAATTTTTCCGCAATCTAAAATTGTAAAATTACTCGTTTATATCCTAATCGAAGATTTTTTTTTCACTTGCGACTTTGCAATGCTCCATCTGTTGATGAGATCAAAAATCTCACAATCAAATTTTAATAACTTTGATTACGAAAAATCTCGTTAGAACAGAAAATACAAACATTAAAATATTAATTCTTGCAGTTTCTTAAGATACATTCTAAATGTTGCTACAGGTCAATTGTTACTATGTGTAACATTTAGAATGTCTTATAGATATTCTCAAAAGGCAGAGTCACAAAAATAATAAGTATCTAAGTAATATTTAGCATGTGCATTGCAAAAAGTCCTAATAATACGATTCTGGGACAATTTTCTCGACGAACGTAGCAAAATTTGATAAAGAATAAAGCGTGCTAGCTTATACTAAATGGAAAAAACTGTCTACCTCATAGATAGGATCATATTTCTAATACTTTTTAATACGTTACTCAAATTTATTCAACATTTATCAAAAAGTATAACGATTTTCAGTAAACAGACCAATTAAAATAACTTGAGTCTACGCAATAAAAATTGACCTTTTTTCACACGCGCATGCGTAAAATCTAGCATAATAAAAGTTAAAAATTACCGGAAGCAAGGTTAAAAGCTGCACGATCCCTTGGCTACACAATGCCACACGACTCGCTCGCTCGCTCGCTCGACGTCAACGTCCTCTTGGAAGCGACAACTTGAACGACCCTCCGTCTTTCTCTCTCTCTGCGTTGTGTTTGCTAATTGTGAATTGTCTACTGTATATGCGTCTACCGTAAGGTCCTCTGAAATAGGAGCTTCGTCGTTATTGTATACACAAGCGACAGAGAGAGAGAGAGAGAGAGAGAAAAGAGAAAGCAAAAGACGGACGGGATGATCGGCCGGTGGTGCGCATTTCGCACCCTCCAACCCCGTGCGTATTTATTTTTTTTTCTACATCATATTATGAAAAAAAAAAAATTCTCAACTTTGCGATTCTCTTGCTGTATACATGCTATATATACCACAAACGACGCGTGTAAAAATCTTCTCGCGGGTCTGGCTAGCAGCAGCATGGCTCGTTTGAGGCGGGCGCGAAAGGCTCATTAAAAATTAAGCCTGAGAAACGCAGCTGCTGCTACTGCTGCGAGCAACTGGGATTTATGTAACGTATTATAGACGTATGTGTGAGTGTGTGAGTAAGTTTTTAGTAAGTGAAGTGCTGCTGCCTCTACACCTGAGAAAACCACGCAGCCACTCGACTTTAGCCCAGTTTTGCAGCAGCTATCATATACTAGAGCGTGTCCGTCTGTATGTGTGTGTGTGTGTGTGTGTGTGTGTGTGTGAGTGAGAGAGAGGAAAAAAGACTACGAGAGGAGTCGGTGCGAACGAGCTCGCGGAGTAGATTCTTCAAGAGAGCCTCTCGGCGGCGCCTCGGCTCGCCCGGCCTCCTCCTAAAACCTCATCCTCTTTCTCATCGCTCGCTTATATGTGTATATAGGGAATTAATTTTGCGTGCGTTGACGTATCATAGCAACAAAAAACAATGTTAAATTGTGCTTGGGTTCTTTTTATGATTCTTTCGATTGCGCCCTGCCGGCGATTTTCAATCTGCAAATGAAAGCAAAAAAATATTTCTACAAAATTTACTTCGTTCGTTACTTCAGAATAAAAGAGGAACCCAGTGACGCGCAACTCATTGAAAATGATGAGCGAGTAATTGATGGGATACCAGATGAGTTGGAAATTGAATTTGAGTGCGAAGACGTAAAGCTCGACATAATTAAAACGGAGCTTCTGGGCGAAGTGAAAGAAGAATTTATGAGTGATGATAGAAATAGTTCATTGGTTGAAAATTTTAACAGCTATGGGAATGACAAGACACCCGATATTAAAAATGATCCATGAACAAGTTTGCGTTAGTCGTACATATACCGGTAACTGATTTTACCATTTGCAGTTTTTCAGATAGAGGTACTCGCCATCTGGCGGTGGAGACTAGCTTTAATTTTGATAGAATTGACAATAATTTTGTTAGCATAATTGACCCAAAAAGATGCTACAGATACTAAAATTTAATCATACACGTGTAGTCGCGTTATATGTCAAAAGATATTCTCACAAAAACATTATCTCAAAATGCGTATCGATGCAGTGCGCAATGGTGTGCAGCGTGCATGAGATATATGCGTAAAAAAATAGAAATAAATCTAATCTCAAAAAGCACATCGATGCAACACATTATGGTATCACTTATACATGTGATTTTATAGAAAAAAAAAGTAACATTGATCTGGTTTTTTGTAGAAATATCAAAGCTTACATCAATACCGAACACCTTTAACGAATTGTTAAACCCAGTGGCGGATTAGAAGAAAAACCACCCGCACGCAAACTTTCATTTACTGATTATTTGTCTCTCAGCAGAAACAAACAGTCTTCAAGTAAATTAATCAAAATCTGTAGTAGGAAATGATTGATCTAATCAGGATCGCGATATTATTACGTGATTTTTTTATCAAAAAATCTAGTTCCAAACAAGCCGTAAAATAAACTCTTGGTTGCTCATTGCATGAACAGCTGCTACAGATAAAAAAAAGGGCCAAAAATGAAATGCCCCCCGGCCAATCGGAGGTGTAATAATAGTTGATAACACGTGAAGTTACAATCATTTAGGTACAATTTTTATTAAAATTTTAGAAAAATATCTGTATCAGTACCTATGCATGTTTACAATTGGCAGTCATGATTCTTTCTCACAATTGTTGTGAGAACCTTTGCGACATTCGTGGGCTGTCCTTTGGTGGCAGAGCAAATGCGATTTGTGTCCAAATTTTTGTTCACACTTATCACATGCAAAATCTTTGCGACCTTCGTGTGTCATTTTTTGGTGCAAAAGCATATAGGATTTTCGTGCAAATTTTTTCTCACATTCGTCGCATCTAAAATCTTTGCGACCATCGTGTACTGTTTTTGTGTGTCTAAGCAAATGCGATATTTGTCCAAATTTTTTCTCGCATTTTTCACATTCGTAATCTTTGCGACCTTCGTGCACTGTTTCTTGGTGCTTGAGCAAATGCACTCTCTGTCCAAATTTCTTTTCGCAATTATTGCACGCAAAATCTTTCCGAACTTCATGTACTGTTTTTGTGTGTCTAATCAGATGCTCTTTACGTCCAAATTTTCTCGCGCACTTCTCACATGCGTAATCTTTGCGACCTTCGTGTACTGTTTTTTTGTGCATTAGCAAATGATGTTTAAGTCCAAATTTCCTCTCGCATTTGTCGCATGCGTAGTCTCTGTTACCTTTTTGGATTATTTTCTGGTGTACAAGCAACGTCCTTTTGTATCCAAATTTCTTCCCGCAATTGTCACTTAAAAAATCTTTTCGACCGTCATGGACTATATTTTGGTGCTTGATCAAATCTGATTTTATTTCAAATTTCTCCCCACACTTCTCGCATAAGTAATCATTGCGACCGTTGTGGACTTTTTTTATGTGCAATAACAAACTATGTTTAGTATCAAATCTCTTCGCGCACATTTCACATAAGTAATTTTTGAAAACCTCGTGGAATATTTTTTTGTGCTTGAGTAAAGTTGATTTGTTTTCAAATTTCCTCTCACACTTGTTGCACGTGAAATCTTCGCGATTTTTGTGCGCCGAATTTCGGTGCGTAAACAAACTCGATTTTATCATAAATTTCTTCTCACATTGGTTACATGCGAAATCTTTACGGCCTTTGTGTTCTGATACTTCATGTCTACTCAAATGACTTCGAAACTCAAATTTCTTCTCACATTTGTCGCATTCATAATCGTTTTGTTGATTATGAATTGCGTCTCGATGTTTTATCATGTTTATTTTTAGTGTAAATGCCTCCTGGCAAATATCACATACGTATTTTTTGTCGTCCGAAACGAAAATGTGATCACTTAAATTATTTACCGAGGAAATTTTCTCGGATTTCTTCTCATTTTCATCCATTTTGGTACATAGAATAAACGATATAGTTTCTTCTATTTAGAGCCACGAAAATTAAATTAGAAAAACTTACTTTTTGGTAATATAGTGTACGGTAAGAAAGACAACATTCAAACTAATTTGATTTTACTATAAAATATGATCGGTGTGTCGAGGGACGATGTGAAAATCGCTTATGATCGTATTGTTTACAATTAAATTACTGATTTATCCGCTTACACATTATCCTAACAATATTTGAACTAGTTTATAATTCAAATTTGGCAACAATTACATTGGAAAATTTTTGGACCTCTGAAACGAAGTACTTACAAAAACTCCCTGTAATATAGAGTAATGATAAAAAAAATGTTCATTCCAAAATTTGTGGAGTATTTGGCGTTTTTTACAAAGCACCAATGGTTGAACTAGATGTTGTTTCAATTATATCAAAACCCATGATCGATTATTCATTATATTTCAAAACTCATTTTAAAAAAATGCATTTATAACGATATTAAAAATTATTTTTATGTCATGTAATCTCAATACGCCAAAGGAATTTCTTCAAAGTTTGAAATGAAATCAATTAATTTTCTATTGAACAGAAACCATATCTACTTACATCAATCCAAGCATCTAAATATACATCACATTATAAAGTACCATTTTTGCGTTATACTTTACATAATTTACTGAATTGATTACTCTTGTTATTTTATAGGATATTTATACACGTTATTATCTTTCATTATTAATGTATACTTCCGTGCATGATTAACTCAATCGCCCGACATGTAATTGCGCCCAGTACGATTCTAGTCTCTAAATACATTTCTCGATCTTACTGGAGAGCGTCGATCGCGTAAAATCTCAAACTATACATAGTCACACGCGCGGGTGGTATGCATATATATACTGTACCATGTGCAGGTGTCGATGATCGCGCGCGGATCGTCGAACGACATCAAAGTCGCGTCGATTTTGCGGCGCGATTGGCGTGCGCCGCAATACACACAATACTTATAAAGTACTCAAGTACGTACGCGTACTCGAGACAAGCATAAGAATTGGATTGGGTTTGTCGCACAGCTATATAGGCCTGCTGCTGCTGCTGCTGCGGCACGTGCACGACAACCTCGACGTCGATATCACGTCTCGCCTCCTACACACTCTGTGCGAACGACAAACAACAAATTAAAGGATTGAATGGTCGTATAAGCCGGTGGCGGTGACCGCGTGGCCATACCCCATTTTTGCTCCCCCGTATACACGCACGCACATATTTTAACACGTATACAGCTATAGAGGCAGTGGCATTATAAAGAGAGTCGATTCGCAGGCTGACAATGCCGCGCGCGCGCCATAAGTGGCTCGATTGATTTTTCTTTTATATCGCGCGCGTGTGTTTGTGTCGCTTAGCTTCTAATATAAGTATTTTACGATTCGTGCATTGAGTCGTACACGCGCATCGTATGATATAATAATAATGGACTCTTTTTTCTTTTTCACCGCGAGTCGTGCTATGGACATTCGAGCTTTTGTACGTATATAATGATGCTTATTTAGTTGTCGTAGGGTTTCGTGTCAGTTTAAAAGATGATGGATCAATTGCGGACCGCACCGTTCGGAGAAAGCCTTAAATTTATAATGCATATTATTCTCGTACAGATGTTTAAATTAAAAAGTTAGATAAGGTTACTCTACGTCAATGACGAAAGAATTACGCGAAAAAAAGTTAACTGTGGTTTGTTACCTTCATGTATTGTATCAATGTGAATATCGACGTAAGCTTTGGATGAAAATGATTCGTGACATATATCACATTCGAAGGGTTTGCTATGGTTATGTACTCCCTCAACGTGAGTTTTGAGGGCACTTTTTCTTCCGAATAATTTGGGACAAATTTCACGCTCAAATGCTTTGCTGCGATCGTGCGTGAGAATCGAGGGTACTTTTGTGTCCAAATGATTTTTGACAAATGTCACATTAAAAGGTTTTTTGTGAGCGTGTACTGCACCTTTATGCTTTTTGAGTGCATCATTGTGTCCAAATGGTCTGTGGCAAACCTCACACTCGAAGGGTTTTGGTTTACGATCATATATTATTATTATGTGATGTTTCAGCTGATCTTCTTGGCCAAATGTCTTGTGACATGTGTTGCATTCAAAGAGTTTGCTACGATCATGTATTGAGTTCACGTGTCGATCTAAGTTCCCTTTTGTTGAGAATGATTTGTGGCAAACCTCACACTCGAAAGATGTGCTGCGATTATGTATATTATTAATATGTTTTTTGAGACTATCCGAGGATCCAAATAATTTGTGACGAATGTTACATTCAAATTTTTCATCGGATGTGTGTGTCTTAGTGACAAGTGTTTTCAAGGTCTCTCCTCCTTTATTGCTTTTTTCATGCAAATTTTTCTTGTTTAATACTTTAGATTGATTCCTTTTTTTCAAGATTTTCACCTCCTCGCACTCATTAAGCTTCAATCGGAACTTTTCTTGAAATTGACGGTTATTATGATAATCCTATTCTTTTCTTATAATTCTCTTATAATTCTCTTATCTTCTCTTCTTATAATCACAAGACTTTTTCCATCCAAGTAATTTTGCTGAATTTCACCATCTATGTTTTCAACAGATTGACAACTTTGATCCTCGGTTTTACAGATTGTCGTCGATAAAGGCTTTACTTCATCTTGAACTTTTCTGCACTCAAAATCTATAAATATTTCTTCATTCGTGTCATTGGTCTGATTATCATTTTCCATTTTTATAATAGGTTGAAAATGTTGATACTCAGTTTTGCAGATGTTTGTCGATAAAGATGACATTTCGTGTTTAAACTCTATGCACTCAAAATCTATGGAAATTTGTTCATTTGTGTCATTGGTCTGATTTTCATTTTCTATGTTCACAATAAGTAAGTCACGTTGCGGTTCAGTTTTGCAGATGTTTGTCGACAAAGAGTTTAGTTCCGGTTTAATATTACTACACTCAAAATCTCTGGTAACTTGTTCATTTGTATCATTGGTCTGATTATCATTTTCAATTTTCACACTGAAATTACTGAAGTTAGAGACTGTCTTCACCGCTAGATGGCGAGTACCTTTATCTGAAAAACTGCAAGCGGTAAAACAAAATTACTGGTATATCTATCTTGATGATTGTGTTTAAAATTTGAATTAATGTGCCTTCCATTGTCTGAAAATTCGTGGACGAGTGATATTTTAGAAATGTAATGTTAAACTTTAATTCAAGGTAACTTGAACTTATTAATATTCACGAATCATGGTATGGATATTTGAACCAATGTAAACATAGCAATATCACGTGATTGTGTACACAGAGAAATCCATGCAGGAAAAATTACTAATTTAATAGCAAAGGTCTATGACTTCTTTGACTTATGACAAAATCTATTACAAGAAAAACCTAAAAAAAATTACGATAATAACGGTAAATGTTGTCATGAGTCAAAGACGTCACACTTTTACTAATAAAATATAGTCATTTTTCCAGTATACAAATTTCTCCGAGTACAAATATCGGAGAAATTAAAATCATCGATCTGCCTTACCAACGACCACCGACCGTTTACCGAATCAATGCTTGATCATTTACCCTACGAGGGATATCTTCAAAAATGACGATAATATAAAATCGTTTAAAAAATTTAAGTACAGTCGTAAGAAAGGAGCGATTCGCGACATCGAATCCCCCCAGGAGAACAAACCAATCGACGTGCGCAATTGCTCGACCCTATACGTATACCTATATACATATAATAATACATTACAATTCGTGGCTACATATATATGGGGCAAAATTCCTGAACTGTCCCAGCGAGCCGGCCGAGCGGCCTTTTTAAGCAAAATCTCTCAATTTCTAACTTGCCGGGAAAGCCACTAAACATCCTTAAAAAAAATATGTGACATAGGTTTTCGATAGGAAATTACCTCAGCTTTCCGATGGTGAGGTCAAATTTTCCGAAATTTTCCATTTTCCCGAAAAAAAATGGAAAAATATATTTCAAAGTTGAATATCTCAAAAAACAACGTTTTTTTTCTCTTTTTTATGTTTCCAATCGAAAGAGGAGGTTTTTTTACGTCGAAAACACTATTTTTCAACGTGTGCAACAACTGAAAATTTCGAGCTACAAGAGAGATTATAGTCGGCGCTCGACCGCCCGGCCGCGGCCAGCGCGCGCCGTAGCCGCTACGTTCGGGTTTTGTGCAAATAACAGTTACCAATTTATCTCAAAAAATTTAATAATAATATGTTTTCGATGTATTTTTTTCTCAGCTTTCCAATGGTGCTATCCAATTTTCCGAAATTGTCCATTTTCATTGGAAAAATCGAGAGTCAGTCATAAAAACATTGAATTTCTCGATTTTTCCGGTGAAAATGGACAATTTCGGAAAATTGGATAGCACCATTGGAAAGCTGAGAAAAAAATACATCGAAAACATATTATTATTAAATTTTTTGAGATAAATTGGTAACTGTTATTTGCACAAAACCCGAACGTAGCGGCTACGGCGCGCGCTGGCCGCGGCCGGGCGGTCGAGCGCCGACTATAATCTCTCTTGTAGCTCGAAATTTTCAGTTGTTGCACACGTTGAAAAATAGTGTTTTCGACGTAAAAAAACCTCCTCTTTCGATTGGAAACATAAAAAAGAGAAAAAAAACGTTGTTTTTTGAGATATTCAACTTTGAAATATATTTTTCCATTTTTTTTCGGGAAAATGGAAAATTTCGGAAAATTTGACCTCACCATCGGAAAGCTGAGGTAATTTCCTATCGAAAACCTATGTCACATATTTTTTTTAAGGATGTTTAGTGGCTTTCCCGGCAAGTTAGAAATTGAGAGATTTTGCTTAAAAAGGCCGCTCGGCCGGGTCGCTGGGACAGTTCAGGAATTTTGCCCCATATATATATATTAGGGTGGTCCACTTTTTCAAAAATTTTTTGTATTTCGGGGGATCCATCGGAATCTGAAAGTTTGAGGTTTAAAATGAAATTTCCTTTCAACGAGAACTCAAACAAATGATTTTAGATGGTGTCGATGGATTTTTGAAGTTTAAAAACGTGCTGCTAAAAAGGAGCAAAATCGGGCAACCATTCGATTTATTGCAAACTTTGCTCAGAATGTAAAAATGATCTTAACGATACATTTTCTTACGTATTTTTGTCTGCGAAATCGAATGCCGTAGTTAGTTTTGACCTAGGAGCACAATTTCATTGAAAAAAATACACTTTTTCGATCGTTCTTTTTCGCAAATTTCGCAAAGTTCACTTTCGAGCGAGCGGCAAATGAACAGAAAAAATCTAGGAAATTTTTTGACACCACCAAAATGTAGAATTTTTTATGACAAATCCAACGGTATATATTAGTATACACTTTAAAATTATTTTAATGCCGAAAAAGCACGATTTCATCCCAAAAAACGATATTAAAAAATGGAAAAATGGATAAAAATATATTCGTTTCTTCAAGAAAATGGCCGAGTATAATCACTCATGAAAATAATTGATTACAACTATCTGATAGGTTCTTTTCTCACCTTTCAAACGCCGTTTTCAGAGTTAAAAATTCGCAAAATTCGCCGAGATACAGCTGTTTTTATACGATGCACTTTTTTGGGTTAAAATTCAATAATTCTGAGCTGGCTCTATTCATTAAAAAACCAGCAAAGCAGATTTTTAAGCTAAAAAAGTGCATCGTATAAAAACAGCTGTATCTCGGCGAATTTTGCGAATTTTTTAACTCTGAAAACGGCGTTTGAAAGGTGAGAAAAGAACCTATCAGATAGTTGTAATCAATTATTTTCATGAGTGATTATACTCGGCCATTTTCTTGAAGAAACGAATATATTTTTATCCATTTTTCCATTTTTTAATATCGTTTTTTGGGATGAAATCGTGCTTTTTCGGCATTAAAATAATTTTAAAGTTATACTAAATATACCGTTGGATTTGTCATAAAAAATTCTACATTTTGGTGGTGTCAAAAAATTTCCTAGATTTTTTCTGTTCATTTGCCGCTCGCTCGAAAGTGAACTTTGCGAAATTTGCGAAAAAGAACGATCGAAAAAGTGTATTTTTTTCAATGAAATTGTGCTCCTAGGTCAAAACTAACTACGGCATTCGATTTCGCAGACAAAAATACGTAAGAAAATGTATCGTTAAGATCATTTTTACATTCTGAGCAAAGTTTGCAATAAATCGAATGGTTGCCCGATTTTGCTCCTTTTTAGCAGCACGTTTTTAAACTTCAAAAATCCATCGACACCATCTAAAATCATTTGTTTGAGTTCTCGTTGAAAGGAAATTTCATTTTAAACCTCAAACTTTCAGATTCCGATGGATCCCCCGAAATACAAAAAATTTTTGAAAAAGTGGACCACCCTAATATATATATATATATATGCTCCGCACGCCGAAATGACCGCAACGATCAGCAAATATATATTCACGGATGCTCTCTCGCTTTTTGTCGCCTATGTGCACTTTAAGCTACACACACACATACATACGTATATATAAAAAATACATAGATATATAGAATCGATCCCACAGTGCAAACACACACGCAAGTGCAGAGAGAGAGAGAGAGAGAGAACAGAGACAGACAGTCGCCGCCGCCGTCGTCGTCGTAGTCGTACGTGTGCATATATATACTTATTTGCTACGCTATAAAGCGCAGTGGCATCGCCACGGCTGTGCTGTACCGCCGTCGTACTGGAAATCCCTTTGGGCGCTTGTTATAGAGAGAGAGTAGAGTCGAGCTCCTCGTTGCGCTATGAGACTTTTTTACCGCCGTAGCTTCTCTCTCTCTCTCTCTCTCTCTCCTTTTCTTTTGTTTTAATTGGATGTCAGACTCGAAGCCGCTCGCGCTCACTCCAAACTCCGTATTATATATAGTATATATAGCAGTCTAGTTGTTCTCTCGCTGTCTCTCTCTCTCTCTCTCTCTTTCTGCGTCGAGGTGCGAAATTGCGTTCCGCTCGGCGGAGATTCTATATACTGTACTGTGTACAACAAGAGAGAGAGAGAGAGAGAGGAGAGATAGCGTCTTTTGTTGTTGTGCGCGCGGATACGCCAGCAGTACTAGTAGTACGTATGTATAAAAGAAAATATATGTGCTCGACTCGACGCGTATGTATACGTACACTTAAATAGGAAAAAAAAAGTACGAAAGAAAGAGAGAGAGAGAGAGGAAGATATCTCAGGGCGAACGCGCGACTTTTACGACGTCGAGCGCGAGAGGCTGTTTGCGATTTTTTTTTTTTTTGTTAACCCCAACTGCTCGCGTCGTTAGTATAGATATTATATTGAGGTGTACTGTAGGTGTCGAATAAGGAGCATCGCACCGAGGAGCCTGGTACACACAATTTTTTCTTTCTTTTTTTTTGTTTTGGAAGAACTCGAACGCGCAGAGGAATGCCATGATCTACAAATGGCATACAGAGAGAGAGAGAGAGATACGCGCGCGAGCTCGAAATGACTAGGCACGAGTGCATTTACATTTGTGTGTACGTGTATAACATTTTAAGTATGTGTGTGTGTGTGGCTCGGAGCTCGGAGCTATGTGAGCAGCAATTGGAATTGGATCGACGCGGCGGCGGCGGCGGCGGTGGCTTGGCTGCTGCTCTCTGGCCATCGGTAAAACGAGAAATAGAGAGATGGAGAGAGGGGGATATACGATGCGCTTCTATATGGGCGAGGCTCCGCCCAGTCGAGCTGCCGAGCCACGCCCCCACCAGCTCGTGCTTCGAACCGGTATACACACACTATTGATGGAGGAGAAGTGGGGAGGGCAGGTACAGAGACACTTCCACCTCCAGTGTACTGGCGTCGCAGCCGCTAAACCGTCGTCGAAACGCCGAGTTTCGCGCGGGCCATATTTTATATAATAATAGTATACGAGGCGCATCGCGCACGGCCCTTCTTCTTCTTCTTCTTCTTGGAGCTCTGGATGCGGCTATATAGACCGAGAGAGAGAGAGAGAGAGAGATAGAGAGCCGTGGGGCTATTGTGTGCATATAGCTGCTTGAGCCGCCGAAAAACCCGACCGCTAACGTTGTGTGTGGCAGTGCATAGTGGCGAAAATTTAGTATAGTCGCTCGTCGTTGTGTCTCGTGACGGTCGCCGTTGCAGTTTTATTATTTATTATTTTAAAAAAAAAACCACAGAAAGATTAAAAAATCAAGTGCGATCGTCTTTTGTTGTTCGTTGATTCGTTTGTTGTTGTTCGTTTATTGTCGTTGCTTAATTGCCGAGACAAAAGTTCGTGGCAGCTGCATTGGTATATACGATCGTCGTATATGCAGTTGGTCGAGTGGGGCCGGCGACGGCCAGTAGTAGTACAGAAAGAGAGAGAGAGAGACTACTCGACTGCTTCAAGTGCGCAATATAAATATTAAATTGTCGAAAAGAGAAATCAAAGGACTCGGATTTATCCTCCGCTTGTGCCGCGATCGTGTGAAATGAAAGAGAAAAGAGCGACGATGCGCTGCTGGTCGATCGAGGACCACGACGACGAGTCCGGATCATCATCATCATCATCATCATCGTGTCGGCCAAATACAGCTTCTTCGTGTTGTTCTCGGTGGCAGCGGATGCTACTAAAGTGAACGCAATCGCTTCTTCATTGAAAAAAGCAATACTTTTTCACGAGAAGGTGAGTGTCGAATTTAAAACAAAAAAAAAAAAGATAATGAAATATCGAAAGCGATCGACGTTCGCACGCGACAAATTCGCAGAAAAGCCTGTTATCGCGTATCCCAAAGTATAATCGCGTTTGAAGCGGCTCTTTTTCAACTCCCTTTATTACACGCGATATCCCCCCGACTTCTGCATAACGCGACTAATATAATGATATAAAGGACACAAACGACTCTGTATTAATATCCATGTATAATCGAGTCAATGAAATTTGCCGCTCTCGTGCCCGTCACCGTCGCAGTCGACGCGCCGGCAGGGATTTATATATATGATATAAAAAGAGGGATTATATATATCTATTACAATATAGAGACACCACCGACGCAGCAGCATCGCACGCCTAAGTGGCCTTTGATAATAGCTATATAAGCTGTATCTCGACCGATCGGCCTTGACAACTATATATTATGCACGATTGTCGCGTCGGTGATTTTTCCGCGATGCGTATAATATTATTATATAATGGAGCTGCGTTCGAGGCAATCGTATTATATTATGTGTAGAATTTCACGGTCACACGTGTATAAGCCGTGAAAAATGTAGTTAGCCTCGTCTTTGCTGCACTTGTACGAAATGGTACACACGACACGCGCGTGCACAGTCCGATAATTCGATGCAGTCGCAGCGGGTTGACTATGCAACTACGAAGTGCCTATGAATAATACAAGTCGTACAAATATGCCGTCGCCGATATATAGTAAGAAGAGATACGCGTGAACAAGGAAAAATTTGCTAGATCCTAAAAGTTTAGTTTTGATTTTGGCTAACGGATAGATGTATCTTGACGTTATAGAAAAATTAAAAACGATTGGAAATCGTGATAAAAATTACGATATTCGTTCGTAGTCAATTTTCCTATCGATAGAGGATGCGTAGTTTTAACTAGAAAATTTATTAATTTTTGGTCCAATGTTTTTTTTTACATATCTGCTGAAAAAAGTGTACAAATAGTATCATTTTTATAACTCTGAATTTTCGAAAGTGTCTATGATCCATTCTTAAAATTGTTTACGCGTTGTACATGGTAAAAATTAAGGATTTGATCCTGTCGGAAAATATAAGTATCGACATTTCGAAACAAGATCTCTCGTGACCAAAGCTATATCGTATTTTGATTTTATCGATTTCATCGACAGATGGAGCATCGTAAATCCGCAAGTGACAAAACGAGTTACCGATTGGTATTATAAACGAATCAGAAATTCGAAAATTATTACGCCCTGTTCTATCGACAAATTAGCCTATATCGAGGTATTTATAGAGAAGAGAGAATTATTAAAAGCCTATAAACACCCACCCTTCTAAATATTAAGAAAGTCGCGACGTCTCGACCAAATAAAAAGAAGAATAATGAGCACAGCGATCCGTGGCATTGAAAAGTAAATGTATTCTTATAACTTTGAAACCCGCGTCGATCGCGTTCACGGACGCATCGCTCGCTGTAGTTTCGCCGTGGGAAATCGACTGCCGTACGCTTGCACAGCTCGCACGATAATATAAATCGCTGAAAATTAATACCGCTAATGAGAGCTCAATAAAAGAAGAGAAATGCGAGAGGCCCCCAAGAATTTACATCGATCCAATATCTTTGTGTAATATATATGAAGCCAGTCACGGATTATTAAATATTTAACGTCGATATACGTACGCTACAATCGAAGTGCCTCGCGCCCGGTCATGCGTGTATTACACGTGTGGTATAAGTAAGCCTTTTTTATACATAGAGCTCGTATACAAGGGAAGAAATAGTATCGATACACAGCCTACCCTCCTCGGCGTGGGCTCTCGATCGCTCGCCGTATTCACGCGCGTATTATAAACAAGAAAACAGAGCGCCTCGAGTCGGTAACGCGACGCATTGCCCCGTATATCAAGTGGCAAAACACGTATATATACATTATATACTCGACGCGATCGGGACGGAAATTAGCGAACAATTAATCGTTTTCTTGGAGAGCCTCGGGCGCGCACAAACTCTTTTATATTCGACCGTGTACTCGAAAAAGAGTCCCACTCGTACGCTATGCGTAGCGATATATTTGTTCTCGTCTTTCGATCGTTTAGTCCTTTAACGTCGATAACACACAACACAACAGCTCCTCGAAAATCAAGCGTACACACATACACGCGCGTGGTGGTTACGAGCGTTAAACGGTCATTTTTTATTCATAATTATTATTACTTGACAATGTCAGCCGAGCTCCGGACGACAACAACTTCGTCTCTTTTTCTTTTCTCTTTCTTTTCATTTTCAAGCAACAATAATATAATAATAATGGACGTATATATATATATACCCTTTTCGAGCTTTAATAACGTTAACCCTCGCGCGCTTGGCTTCGTTATGTATGCGTATACACTCGACGCACTCGAGAAAAACAGCAGCAGCAGCAGCAGTTGAATATTCAAAAACGTATACACATCGCACATGCACACGGCGATTAATAAACTCTCTCGATGCTAATCGCCGCTCGTTTATATATTTATAAGATAATGAAAAAATGTTTTGCCGTTCTGGCGCACTCGATTTTTTTTGCTCCGCTCTCTGCTCTGTTTTGCTTTTTAATTATTCATCACGTGTGCATGGGTACTCGTGAAAAAACCGATCGCGTTCGTATATATGTACTCGAGCGAGCCTAGCTCAACGATAAATTGGCTATTTATATACATGGCTCCTCGATATAAGTACTCGTGTGCGCAGGTAACATATATATATATTTTATATGTACGAGAGAAAAAGAAAGAAGACGAAAATGCAGAGCCGAAAAAAAATGATGATTATTTAGTAGTAGATCGACGTAGCGACGATCCGCCGTAAGAAAAGAATATGTGTATATAGAAGGGAGAAAGTCGAAGGAGACGTCTGTGCATGTGTATATACGCATTATTACGCTACTTGATTTTGCTTTTGGCCGTTTTCCAGCTGCTGCAGTTACAATGTGTACGTGTGTTTACACGGTATATATATATATATATATTTAGGTTGTAAGGGATTTCAAGAGCGAGCGAAGGCTACTCTCTACTCCGACGAAGAGAATAAATCGCGCGGTGTAGATAGGAGCACAATTACGCGTGTCTCGCGGCTTATATCATTATATGCTAAATATTATTAACGTTCGCGCGCGACAGAAAAAAATGCATATAAAATAGAAATAAAAATAAGGTAATTTTCGTAGCCCATTTTGCGCGCAGCTTTGAAGACGACGACGACGACTATACATATATCTCGGCGCGAAGCGCGTGTAATTTAACGCGCCTAGAGTGTGTATACGCGTGCGTGCGCGATGGTAGTCGTCGTCGTCGTGGCGTTGAAGATGCCTCTCTCTTAAGAGGTGGCACAGCATATATATCACATCTACCCCTTTTCCGCGCGCGCACTTTGAAGTATAGAGAGACTAGCTTGCGCGCGCGTTGTGATAACATCTTACGTGTGTGTGTGTGCGTTACAGCGCGAGCGCATATTCGCTATGTACTATGGCTTTCCTTTTCATCGCCTCTCGCGACGACGACGACGACGACGAGGCAACTACAACGACGTTTCTCTCACTTTTGATGTCTTTAAAAAACCCAGAAGCAGCAGCAGCAGCAGCAGCAGTAGAGAGCACCAGATATACGTATCATCTTCGCGTTATTTTTTTTTTTTTTTTTGCGCCACACCTACACACATTCACCCTCGCGCGTTTCGTTTGTTTCACGCTTTATTTTTATACCTCCTTTTTTTCTTCTTCTCTTATTTTGCTTTTTTTTTCTCGCGCCACTCGACAGCGGCAGCAGCAGCAGCTGTGCGAGGGAAAATTTGCCCCGAAGATTCGAAACTCTAATTACGTGTGTGTGTGTGTGTGTGTGTGTGCGGTGCTAGCTGCGATCATTAGCGTGTATACGTTTCGTGAGCGCTGTGCGTTCTCGCGGTCGTGTATACACGGATATATGTTGCTTACGAGACGAGTAGTCAAAAAAAAAGGAAAGGAAAGGAAAAGAAAAAAAATGAAATGCGTTGATATTTATAAAATACACACATTTGCAATCGAAGAAATATATATACGAGTGCAGTCGCGCGGGTAATATATGTATACGACAAACAAATTGGTCTCTCTCTCTCTCTTACCATATCCCTCAATGCACGTACACATACATACACACAGACAGACACACACCCTCGCACACGGGCAGTTGTGCTTTGCGCATTAGTATAGCGCAGTGCAGCGTACATATACAATAATCTACGAGCCGCATCTCTCTCTCTCTCTCTCTCAACGCGCTGCTTGCGGGCCGCAGGAATTAAGCAGCAGCAGCAGCAGCACTAGTAAGGCGTGCACCGCGCACAGGGGTAAGCTTGAAATTAATGCGCTACTTCCTCTCTCTCTTTCTCGAACGAGCTATACGGCCTGCTGCCGCTGCCACTCTGTGTGTATTGGCCTCGCGGCGAGCGAGCGAGCTGAAACATATAGCCACACGTCGCACGGCGCGCGAAATGCAGCTTGCCGATTTATGTACTTACTGGATTTTAGCATATATATACGTACAGCTAAGGAGAGAGAGAGAATCGCATTATTATAATTGCACGCCCTTCGCGTATTATACGTAACTTGGCGTTTCTCGATTTTAACTTTTATCATCATTATCATTATCATTATCATTATTATTGCTATTTCGCACGGGGTGGAATTCCCACGCGGATATTATTGCGCACCCCGTTGTAATACGTCGATAATTGCGATGATCGATGAAACAATTTGTAGCCGATACACGTATCGTCGTTATTATAAATGTACTTGCGACTCGCTACTATAGAATTATACTTTTAATATTTTCTTCTCACTCGCGTTCTCCCTTCGCTGTAAATACCTCCGCATGTACGCTAATATAGTTAGTTTTAAATAAGCGAAGAAATAACAACTTAATCATGCCTACAGCAATAATTTTCGAAACTTTCGATTCGTTTATATACCGATCGCCGACTCGTTTTGTCACTCGCGGGGATTGCCGATGCTCCGTCTGTCGACGAAATCGATAAACTCCAAAAATCAAAATACGACGCAATACAGCTTCGGTCGAGAGAGAAATATAATCGCGTTTACGATTCGAGACGATGTAAATCATTGAAAATTTAGCAGTTAGCATAGCTATGTACGATACTAATTCGTGTCCTGCCGCGCGAGAAGTACGCGTTACACATATAATAAACGGCTATAATACCCGCTCGAGGCTCGCGCAAAATTATGACGTATGCACGTATGTACGCTATACGCCACGCAGTCGTTTTATATACATAGCTCTTTTCGCAGCCACAAACTTACACACGCGCGCATGGCTGCAATGATATATATTTAATAAACGCGTATAGTGTGTTGCAGCAGCAGAGAGAGAGAGAGAGAGAGAGGTTTATGTGCACCGTGACGACGCGTGATTATAACGCTTATAATATAGCCGCCGCGCGTTGCGTGTGCGCGGCCAGCGGGCACTGCACTTTGCATATCGCCGCGCTCTATAACGCCGTTGTACGTACGTGTATATGAAAACGAGGCCCCCGGCGCAGATCATCTCGACGAATGATCTCGTCATTGGCTTAATGAAGTTGGAATCGTGTATATATACACGCATCCACCCCCACGCGCAGGTATGATATATATTAACGTTTACGGTGCGCGCGCGCGCCACACACACTGCACTGCATTAACGCGTTTAAATAGCGCGCAACGATGATGATTGTTTTCGTGCTTTATACGAAGGCGGGTTGGCCGCATTTAATGACGATAATTTAAATCCTCTCCGAATATTATGCATGCGAACGAGTGTCGGCAGCGGCTTCGATCGAGTACATATATATTGCAACGCGCACCCGATCGCATCGCGCTTCCGATCGATTTATATAATAACCCGATCGACCCGTGGCTGGTTAGATGAGACGGTCCCGCCGCCACACCGTTGAGAATATATATATAATATTATTATTGCGCGCATTTACGTATATCACGTATATGCAGCGCTGACCTATAGGAAATTGCCATTGCCGCAGCGACATCCGGCCACGCGTCTACACACACACACACGCGCGACTTTCCTCGAGATTTCCGTCCATCCTATATATTACTCGTATAGCGTTTGTAGGCTCGAGCCTATATGCATGCTACAAGCTACGAGGGTGGCCTCACCTGTACGCGTGTATATATAGCCCTACTATACACACACACATCCGATCGTGCTGCTGCTGTGGTGCAGTGTCTGGCAGTAGCAGCAGCAGCAGCAGCAGCAGCATCCCGCCCCGGTACAGAGAGCAGCAAAAAAGGTCTCGACGCGCCACACACACACACACCCACACGTGAGATACGTATCGTCTCTCTCTCTGTCTCCTATATTTCAAGTTATCAGGATATCAGGGACGTGCTGATACGGCGTAGATAGGCGTGCGCCTATATAGAGAGAGAGAAAGAGATGAGTCGCGCGAGGCCAGCAGCAGCAGCTCGGGCTCCGGGGGTCTATTATAATATAAGCTCGATCGTAATGTAATATTTAAAAGGTAATTTCAGGGTTCTGTTTGCTCGTCGAGAGCGAGACGAGTATATATAGCTGCTGTGTTCATTCATACACATACACACGGGTGGTTGGGTGCACTGCGAGTACAGATAGAGAGAGCCGCGCACTTTTGTGTTGTCGTCTATATATACGATCGCTTATGATATGTATTAATATAGACGGATAGACGTACGCGGGGCTAAAAAAAAACACTGCAGCACGTACAAACACACACACACGCACACACAGATATGATATTCATCGTATACACGTGATATATTCGATGCGATGCTCGAGACGAGATATCGGTCGCTCGGATTAATTTCTGTGCGTATTATCATGCGTACGCGCGTATATAGATTAAATATATTCAGAAACACTGAGGGCGAGGCGAATAATTAATGACCATCGCCGCGCTGCCGCCGCTGCTGCTGCTCCGAATCAATTTGCCTCGTATACCACTACTACTACTACTACTACGCGCAGAGATATATCGAGGTCGAGAATATAATGGTAGGAGGAGGTGGAGGATGCACCGCTTGCGCGGTATCGAAAACACCATCGGTCGCGGTGCACACATGCCCTCTGCGCCCCGCGCCGTCGGATGCTCATCGCTGCAGGACGACAGCGAGACAGCGGCGGCAGCAGCAGGTGCAGCGGCAGTTTGCATTTCGCTGCTGTTATACATATATATATATATGCGTTGTATATAAAGCGCGCGTAGGCGGCTGTGTAACTGCGCATGATATATTTCGATCGAGGTCGCGTACGGGGGCCTTTATAAGAAAGGAAGAGGATGAAAAAAAAATAACGACAACGAAAAACATCGGCGAGAGCGAGACAATTCGCAAAATTAGTCCCGACGCGACAATAATACAATATATATATATCGCGAGCTGATCCGTACGCAGGCATTTGCATTTTAGGTAATTAGCCGCGGCCCCGCGTACGCATACCTTATGCGTATATATAATCGAGCTTAGCTCGGACGATGTATTTTATTTTCTTCTTTTCTTTTTCAACACCTCGTTACACGCTCGTAGCCGGAATGATTTACGACTCTTCCTCCTGAGTGTGTGTGTGCGCAGCACCTTGGGATCGATGCCGGTATATGCACGAGTATACCATAATACCATATACCTACTACCTGTGCGCGCCTCTAAAACGTCGTTAATTTTGGGCGAAAGCCCGTTACGCAATTGTGAACGTCCGCCCCCGCTGCACCGCACTGCTGCACGCGCTCGAGGGTTAAAAAGCTTAAAGCTATAGTGTACGAGCCGTCGACAATTTCCATACAGACAAGCGTAAGCGCGCAAAAGAGAGAGAGAGAGAGAGTAAGGAAGGAAGGAAGAAAAGGGCGAGAGAGAGAGAGAGAGAGTAGTAATAAATCGCTAAGGTGCTCGAGATCTCCCTCTTTCTTTTTTTTTTACCAGAAAAAATACATAATATATACCTTAGGCACCGCGCGTAGCTCGGTGTATTTAGTTTTTAGGCCTTTATAAATGTATACGCTTGCTCATCCACTCGGGCTTTTTTTTCTCTCTCACTGCTTTATGCACACACACGGGGGGTGGTGATGGTTTTGGATTGCTTCGTATATAAATTGAATATGCTTTCTCTCTCTCTCCACTGCACACTTGGGTAAACGAAGCGCGTTTTATAATCGTAATGATTTTCGATAATATATATATATATTATAATATATTTCCGCGGCCTCCGGAATCGAATCTCCGGATACAGCGCAGTGGCGGTGGTAGTGAATCGCTCCGCTATATACGTGCAGGGGGGTAGTAGGAAGCAATTCACCGCACGAACCACAACATTTTTACGGAGGCCTATATATATAGAGAGAGAGAGTCGATCAACGAGACTCTGCTGCTCACCCTCACCTTCTTTTTCTCTCTCTCTTCGCGTCGCTAGGCCTCGAGTCGTGCGTCGAGCTAGTCGTCGTCTCCTCGAGGGAGATCAACGTCGCAAAGTATACAACCACCACCGTATATATATAGGAGGTAGGAGGGGAGAAGACTGCCGTAGCCGTAGCTTCCGTATATACCGTAGTATAACGACAATAGGCCGCGCCGAGCGATATATATATATATGCACTACCCGCCAATCTGCCCTTTTAGCTTTATATACAAGCTGCTGCTTTTGGCTTCAATGTAATGCGCGTATGAAAAGCCCCCGCGCGCGACGCGTGCACCGTCGTCGTCGTCGTCGAGAGGCGAGTAGGTGCTTGGCTCTTAATCGACGCGGCTCTCCCGTATGTATACACACGATTTCATCTTAAATAAACTTCTTCGCCAGTTCTCCGCTCTCTCTCTCTCTCTCTCTCTGCAACTTCTCAGCTGTGTATGTGTATTATGTACTTTTCAGCCATCGACGAGCGAGCGAGGGCCTATATACATCGTGTGCCCCCGAAACGAAACGGTTTGTTATGTAATTTGCTCTTTACAATTTTACATTATTGTACATACTTGAATGTTCGTGGAGGCATAGGCGCGTGGTCAATCGTTAGACGGAGACTTTTACTTCTTCCTTTTTTCGTTGGTGTCGTTGTCGTTGTTGTTATTGGCGAGTTATAGGATAGTTCCCGGTTGCGGCTCGTTTTGATTAGATTTCGAACTTTATATCGACTTGTCGCGTCGTCGTGATAAATGAGATTTTTTTCATTTGGGACTAAAATTCGATAAAACGTAAAAAAGTTGTACGTCGCCCTCTCCTACGATCAACGAGCCAGGTAGATCGTGGCCTTTCCCATAAGTTCTTTTATACAAGTATCGTTACTCTGCCACTTGCGAGTTTACAGGTTAATGTACCTCGCCATCTAGCGGCGAATGCTGAAAGTAGTATTGTCACATTTAAGCTGGTTGAAAGTTGTTCCTAATTTTTGCTACGAATAAATTTTAAACTCATTTAAAATGCGCTCGATATTTTTAACACAATTTTAATTGAAAACTCGTCAAGAACAGGGCAATCGATGTTAACGTATGCTAGGTATACTCCAATTCTGTTTCAAGCAATGTGGAATTTCGTACGATTCAACATCTTCCAATTACTATTTTATTAGACAGAATAAGAATACATTTTATTTTAAAAAATTCTTAATGATCATTTTTTGGTCATTATTGACTCATTATTAATGTTGAGCATTGAGGAAACGTTTGAATAAAAAATCAATGTGAAGCAGTCCCGAAGAACAGCTGTTGGAAGTGAAACTTCAATGAAATTCCAAAACAAAAATCCAACCAATTATTTCATTTTATGAACATTAAAAATGAAAAAAAAAAAGAAATAAAATTTCAGAAAATTAATCAAATCAAATAGGATAACACACACTTGTTGTGGCAGAAACTTAAATCAAAACTAAATCCCAAAGCTATAACGATTATTAAAAGCGTGGCATATCTTATGATTGTAGAGAATAACGGTAAAATTATAACTCACGTTAAAACCATACTATTATTTTTATTCTTATTTTTACTTAAAATGTGCTGTATAATTTATAGATACGTCAAAAATGCCACAAAAAATTATTTCGTCGTGTTTGACTATTCAATGGGATACTCGACAAACAACCTTATTTGCAAAAAAAACTTCAATTACTACGCAGAGTTAATTGACTAATTGAACTATCGTAAAATTTGGCGTGACGCTTACGTGTGTATAGCTACACTTGCCAATGTCACACCGCAATCTCTTAATTACCTTATCGGTCGTGGATGTCACATGCCCAAACCCCCAATAACGGTTGAATCAAATCAGGTTGTTATATGAGAAAGGCAAAAGCTCTGAAAGCTTTAAGCTTTAGGTTCTTGTCGCGCCAGTCCGCTCCTCCGACACTGTCGGCCGAGAGGCTATCAACTTGTGCGAGGCCAGCCACTCCCGACTGTATTCCCCGGTTCGTTTCCTACTTAGCTCGATAATTGATTTAAATTTATCAAAATTATGCTTATCGATCGCTAAAAGAATATAAAAACGAGTTAAATGTCGAAAAATCGTTCTTGCTCATAACGCCAAGACTTGGCTCTTTTTTTTTTTGATTTCCAAAAAGTCCGTCGCGTGCCGTCTAGCGGTACAAATCATGAACTACAGCGTACCCGAAAACAGACCGAAAATAGGCGCTGCGTTCAACGCTCTTGGCATGGATTTCAATAACATCGAGTTATCGCATTTTTCGGACGCAGTGCGTTTAACTTCTAATGCGAGTATCGTATTTAAATTTCAGAGAATAAATGCAGCGTGGGGCACATCCTTTATTATAATGATCCAATTTTATTTTTCACAATTAAGTTCTTCTACTGTCATTTTTTACATCAAGAGCCACGCATCGAAATCAATTTTCCGTTCTCAATATTGATCGAAGGATATGGTCAACACTTCTATCCTCAAAAAAAAAAAACATTCCACGAAAAATATTTTATCCCGAAAAAAAGCACACACACGCTATACGTTACGGGCAAAAAATCCAAGGATACGTAATACGCTATATACGTACAGTACGAGACGACCGAGCCGGCATCTGTCAGCCCCCGAGGATTTTCTTGCGAGACGTCTTGCGCGTATTATATATACGTCGTCGAGTCGGAGTCGGAGTCGTGCAGCGCGCGCCACTTTCATGTATCAAGGTACACTGCGCCCGTCGACTGCACACACACACACACTCCCGTTGTATATATGCGTGCCTCGGACGGCTCAATGGCCTCGGCGCGCTGCACCCCTTTTTGCCCTTATACAAGATTAAACGGGATATTACGCATTAAATGTCGTGATTCGAGAGCAGCAACAGCAGCAGCAGCCGCCCCCGACGGCGGATTACAGATTTTTTTCTCTCTCTCTCTCTTGACGACGACGGAGCGAGAATTCTTACGCCTTTTCAGCGCTCGAGCTACATAGCGGCAGCTGACGGCCGATATGAAAAGGCCGCGCAGAGTCTTTGGTCTTTTCTTTTTTTTTTTTTGTTTTCATCGTCGTCGCGACGACGCTGCGACCGATGCACAATAACGCGCGATTGAAATTTTTCGGGATTCGAGAGGAGAAGCGCCACGCGTTAACGGGAGCTTTAAATTTGCATAATCTGCCCCACGGCGATTGGCCGAAACTTTAATTGTTCTCGCGCGTGCACCCGATCGCCGTTGGGCTGCAATTGGCATTGATATATAATACATATGATGCGCGTGGCGCGCTTGCACGATGTGTGTTGCGGCTTATGTCTTAAAAAAAAAAAAAAAAAAGAAGAGAGAGAAAGAGAGAGAAACAGCTTGTAGCTCCGTCTTTTTTCCTTCTTCTTCTTTTTCTACTTCTGCAAAATTCACCCGCGCGCTGCGTTATATTATTATCGTGCGTGCGTATACGTGCACAATGCTACGTACGAAAGCGCAGCTGCGCGCGAATTTCATTTGAATATAAATTCGTGAAGGCGAATGAAGAAAAAAAAAAAACATCAACAACAACAAGACAGATCTCAAGATGTAAGTATAAGTGAGCGAGAAAGAGTCTCGATGTGCCACGTGGCCGGAAGTCTCGCGGCTCGTGTTTCCGCGAGGAGTAGTTTTGTGTGTGTGTGTGTGTTGTGGCGGTGGCGGCAGCGGCGAGACTCGACCGATCGAGGGGTTATATACATTAGAGGCAGTTATTTGTCGTCGTCTGTGTTCACGCGGGTGCAGGGCATCGCAGTCTACGGGGGTGAGGCAGGCACTACTATATATATATACACGATGGTGTACCATGCATACAATACGTAACTGCACATTTATATACGTGAAAACCTCGACTTTCTTTTTTTACCTTATATGCTGTACTCCACCTTCTTCCTATACTTCTTCAGCACACAAAACTTCACTTAATAAATCAAAAAAAAAGCCAATCTATTGGTCGTATCTATTATACACATTATCGATGAATAATTCAGCCTACATACACGTAACTATACGTACACCTCTTTTTGAACTATCGGCGCACGCGCGTGCGCTGGAATCGTATATAGCTTCGCCGCGCGTAGCTTTTTTTTTTCCTATTATAATTATCATCGATTTACGTAATGCCGCTATTCGGCTCGCGGCTGCGCGCCTTGAACTACCGTCGTCGAGTGAAGTTTTTCCGACGCGCTTACTGCTGATTTGCAAAGTGAGCATGCAGCGGCAGTAACGGCAGCTCGTATGGCCCCATTGTTCGCTTCGGCCCGTAGCGCGTGTGTATATAAAAAACAAAACTTCGAACTATACATTATATCGGTAAGTATAGCGCGTGAATTGACTTCAAACTTGACCCGCGCGCGCGCGGCTCTTCTTCTTCCTCTTCTTTTTTCCTCGTGATGCAAATGCGCGCCGATATGTAACGAAAGAAAACAGGAAAAAAAAACGTCGTGCTAGCTTGTGTATACATCGTATATATATATATATATATATGTATATAGGTAACCGCGTGCAAATCGAAAAATTGATAAGATCATCGGTTTCTCGTGTGATACCGAGCGATCCGTCATCCGCGCGATTTATGGGCCTCGCTCGCGTGTTTATACCGATATATATATACGCTGCTACGATGTAATCCGATCAGTTTGTCAAATTGTCTACGCGCATGATATATCCGCCGCGTCTATTTGCACGTGTCGAAACGTTTTAGAAATCACTCGCGGGGATGAGTCTTTCGATGCATGCCCCGGTGTGTATATAATACACGCTCGAACGAGTCCTTTTTCGTCGACCTGTCTCGATCTCTCCGCTCTGTAATATATATAGTAGTCGTTTTTATTCGCGGAGGTATAATGCACGTTACACAGGGCCGCCTCGAGGATCGAAAAGCCAACACAAAGCCAAGGGTATACGAGAAAATCATCGATATACTTCCGGGGGACTTGTATGTGTGGGGGTACTTAATAATGTATACGCGTTTTAAACGTTTTTGATTCACTGCCCGCTGAGCTTACATTTTTACAATGTACGCATAAAGTATAAAGTACGTATGCGAGTGTGTACGAGGCAAAAATAAAAGGTCCGCGGCAGCGCCAGTGCACGATTCGAAGAAAATGTCGCAAAAATTAAATTCGTTACGAATTTCAATTGACTCGACTTTTTAATCGACGTCAATTAGAACCCTCGAAGTAGACTCGATATATAAATAATGGCAAACGGTACCTGCGAGTAGACCGCTAGATGGCGCGTGGCCGAAGTCTCGAAAGCCACAAGAGAAAAGGCAGAGTTAGGTCGCTATATGAACTCGACAATAGTGTCACGAAATGAATCTTAGTAGTTACGATGATGAAAATCGAAGCCGTAAGCCGTTCCAAAACATTTTTACGTATCGTAGGCCACACAATTCGAAGTCGAATTCGATAGAAATTCCGTTTCGTTGTCAGAAACGGGTCCCGTTTCTAGGTACGAAACGGATTGAAGTCGGCACCTGGAACTTATTTTAGGCAACTTGTGTGTGTGTGTAAGTGATTCATATAGAGGCCAGCCAGCTCGCGCGCCCGCCTATGAGTTTTTTTTGTGTTTCTTTTGTGTTTTGATTCACAGTTGACACATAACATAACCTCAAAGTGCTCATAGGATTGTTGCAGGTGTCGAATTCAATCCGTTTCGTAACCTAGAAACGGACCCGTTTCTGCCAACGAAACGGAATTTCTATCAGTGTAGCAACCCCGAAACTTCGAGTAATATGAAATTTCCACGCGTAATTGCTCGATATCCTTTCTCGCCTCCTCTATACATACGTGCGCAGGCATCGGACAGCTACGATATACGTCACGTATCATTGTAATGTACGTCTTAATGAAACGGTCTCCGCTGCCGCTGCCGTGGCAGCAGTAAGGCATATAAGACACCGAAGTGTACATAGCTATACTACCTTAGCTAGCCTAGGCTATTTGCACATACGTACATACATATGCGCCACTTGGCCTTTCAACTCTGTGCACGGCTCTTTTCTTTGTTTTTCTTCTCGTTGCCTATGCTTTTGCTTCTTTTCGCGTCACTCCTCGTCGTCGTCGTCGTCGTCTTCTTCTTGTTTCTTACTTCACTCGAGAGCTGCGAGCGACTCGGGCATGTGCTTTTGACAGTTGCCACTGTCTTAGTCGTCGTTACGTAGACTATGAAATAATGCATTGTACACGTTCGCGAATCGAGGCAGCAGTATTAGCTCCAGCCCCAACGACAACAAAAAAGAGCTGCACAAATTTACAACGCGTACAACGCGTACTTTATAATTAGAAACACTGCTCTGCGGCTGCAAATCGAGCTACATATTATCATTATTATTATTATTATTATTGTATCAGTGCATCATATGCTCGGGGGGCCTTTTGTCCGTCGCTCGCTCGCTCGCTCGCGCTCGAATTTCCGCCCCGCATCTCGAGACCGAGAGAGAACCCGATATGCTACTTCTGCACCCGTTCGGATCTCTCTCTCTCTCTCTCTCTCTCTTTTTACTCCGAAAGTCCGGAAGTCTCGACGACGCGCCGCGCACACGCCCCAACGATGCAGCAGCATGCCCAAAACGTCTCGAAGAAAACGCGGCAGCGGCACGCTTACGCGTTCAACGACGTCTAAAGGTCTTGAATGTAAGTTGCGCGCCGTTGCTCATATTATCGCTTCGAAGCCGCGCGTGTCCTTTTATACACATATATCGTATATGCTCCTTTTAACGTCTTTGTCGTCGCGTGGGTGTGTATCCTCGAGTCCCTTTTTTTCTCTTCCTCTTCTTCTTTCGTTAATTGTCCGCATCGATTCTCTTTGACGTTATATTATATATACGTTTGAGAAATGCGTTTTATATACACGGGGCATTAATGTGTATACACAAGTCGAAATCGGGCAGGGAACGATCAATTATTACAATGTAAACTGCGCCAAACATGCCGTCGTGTAACATATAAACAAGACTATACACACAAGGTAAGCACTGCGCTACGTATATTACCGTACGTTACTTACTTTTACTACTAAACTACCCCCCTGCCGAGCCAGAAAGAGCGAGAGAAAGCATGAGTCCCATTCATGACAGTTATTGTGTTCATTTCTGGACTTTTGGCATGCACACGAACGGAACGGAACGGCAAAGGTAGGCGTGTGTACATATTGCAGCCCCTTGACGGGCCGCGGAATGAGCAAAAGCTGACACGCTGTGTCGCTGCCCCCGAGACACTCGAGAGAGAGAGAGAGCTCCAGCAGAGACGACGATGACGACTACTGTACGAGTCGAGTTCAAGGTGCGCACGAGCGAAAAAAAAAAAGGAAAGAAAGAGAGAGAGAGAAATAGTCGAGTTGGCGCATATATGTATGCACATACGGAGAAGCTCGACGTGCCACGACGACGTAAGAATTCACGTATGTGCACGACGTCATTCGCTTATAATTACAGAGTATAGATATATATACCGCCGCGTATTATATTTTTCGTTATCATTTGGTAGCTATAGCAAGACACAAATATTATATATTACAGTATATATAGTAAAATAAAAGTGCAGCAGAGCACACAGTGAGACGCGCGAGAGAAGTAAAGTAGAAAAAAAAAGGTCAATCCTTAGGGGGGGTGCTGCTGCTACTATACTCATGCTGCTGCTGCTGCTGCTGCTGCTTCTCGGGGAGTAATTGCCGACTTGCTTTGCTTTTCTACTGCTGCTGCTGCCGTGCAGCTTGTTTCGTCGTCGTCAAACTCGATCGTGTGTATACACGTATCCGCCGCTTGCCCGATGCATTGTTTTGCCTCGCTGTTTATATATTATATATTGCGTGCCGCTATGCGCGCGCCTGGTATGTATGTATTTTTTTTTTTATATAGCCTCATTGTTCGCCGCCACCGCTGCCGTTTCTATATATATATATATAAAAGCATCGCAGGCATAAAAGGTGACGATCACATTATGTGTACCCAGAGAGTTAAAAAAGAGTTGATTCGAGTGAGTTTGAATTAACGAACGGGCGGCGCGCGTCTCAGTGGCTATATATATGCGGTTACTTTTCTCTTTCTCTCTCTCTCTTTTTCTCTCGATCGAATGCAAAGTCGACTATACGACGTGCCAAGCGGGATGCCGATCCTGCTATATTTATAGTATATAGTCACCCGCGTGGCCCAATTAACGAGAGTAAAAATATATAAAGTAAGTAAGACGAAGAAGCCGAGTGTTATATATATATATATATAATACAGCGTGTATATCGAATGTGGGCCGCCTTCGGCCGCGCTGACAGCTCCGACTTTTCGATTCAATTGTCAGCTAGCTCGCGAGCGGCGTTTATGATACACAACGCGCGCGCGCGCACACACACAATGTATATAATAGTAACCCGAGCTGCTGCTGCTGCTGCTGCACACAATCTCGCAACAATATATGTATATATATGAAATTGTGCGTGCCCAAATAATGAGGCTGTTGCTGCTGCTGCTATGTTGCGTAATAAAAGTCAGATCGAAACAATCGACTTCAATAGTCGCAGCTTATATGTGTGTGTGTGCGCGTGTGTAGTTCATTTGACGTCGAGACGACGACGACGACTCCCTGCCGATCGTATACGTTGTTGCTTTTATATAGATGGTCTGGCGGTGGTGGTGTGCGGAGAAATTCGAGACACGCATATACACACTGCTTAAATGACGTACTTACACGCCATTCGCAGGCTGTGTATAGCTTCGGGTCCATAATAGTACCGATCGTACGGCCAATATTGTAATGACCCTGTCAATTGCCAAAAATGCCGTTGTAACTTTGCGCGATTTTCGAAATTCAGCTGTTTTACAGTCGGAAATTTGCCACGTTCTCACGCAAAAGTGTCGTCTCTCCGATCTCGGGTCGTATAATTAGCGAGCTGACTCGATGTGCTCGACGTTATAATAATCCTTTACTCGGCTGGATTATACACAACGCACTAGCAGCAGCCAGAAAAAAAAAGAAGAAGAAAGAAAAAGGCAAAAAGGGCCGCGCGCGCGGTGATCGTCGTGTACGTGCTCTTTCGGTTACGCCGATTTTTTTCCCATATGCGTGTAACTCAGCGTGTGACGGAGAGCAGCAGCAGCAACAGCACAATGTGTTATATATGCGTGCTGTACCGACAACTGCTGCTGTGTTTTTCAGCGGCCGCAAAAAGTGAGAGAGAGAGAGAGAGAGCAGAAATCAGTGATAACGAGCTCGCTGGTGGGCGCGGCACGCAGAGCTGCTGTGACTGCGCCGAGTCCGGGGAACCCCCTGCCGCTATCTTCCTCTCTTTCTCTTGTTATATACTGTTGGTCGGTGCAGGCGCGCGCAGCGCAGCGCAGCTGTGAACCCCCATGGAATCGTAATACTACTACTACTACTACTACTACCATTTCTTTTACTCGTCTCTCTCTCTCTCTCTCTCTATCGTACATATCCTATGTATATACCTGCATTGTGTTTCACGCCGGTAATATGTGTGTGCGTAAACGTATACGAACACTCCGCCACAGCTACAAGCTGCAGTTACGTTATGGATGAAAATTTTTCCTCGCTCATATTTTCCGCACGAAAATTAGGGAAAGAAAAATTCGAGGAGTTTTTCTATATTATTATTTGCTACAACGAACGTATTAATAAACGGGCGTTTGCACAAGCCGCGACTGTAAACGATTCCATTACAGACGACCCCCCTTTTCTTTGCCAGTTGAAGAAAAAAAAAGGCGACACATCGCTGCGCCGCTGATGCACACGCGCGCGCGCACCTTCTCAAAGAGAGTTAAAGGCGGATCGTGCCACCGAACGCGGTCGATTGTTTCAAATATATATTTGAATACGACTCGATGCACACGCACACACACGCACTGCGGTGCCTTTGTAATAGGCAGCTTTGACGATTAAATTATACTCGAGTTTCTTTATTTCTTGCTTAATTTCATTTTTATTCCTATTCGAGTACGCGCGCGCGTGTACGCGATATATGGGCGTTATCGCGCCAAACGCAAGGAATGAATATAATTTTAATCGACGGAATTCACGACGACGAAACAAGACGCGCCTCTTTTTTTCTTCCGTTACATAGAGTGCGAACTTTTTTTTCTAAAGTGGGCCGATTTTTGAGATCCGATTTGTTGTCGAGGTGTTTATTATTATTGCGCGAGCTGCGTATACGCGTATATACGAATGCAATAAGCTATGAAATAATCGCGCGCGTTATTACGTGTGGGAACTCTCGAGTTATATTATGTAAGCTGCTCGCATTATGGGAGTGTCTCTCGACGCGGTCTTTCATCTTGATTCTTCTCTCTTTCTCTATATATACTGTGTGTAACTCGAGGAAGAAATAAAGAGTCGAGTCACGCCGAGTCTTAGTCTCGCAGGTTGATCGACCTCCGCCTCCTCTTCTTTCTTCTCTCTCTCTCTCTCTCTCTCTCACGTTTTCACACCTATATACAGCAGCGCGAAGTAGGGGGCGTCACCGCGAGCTATTTCAGATTTTAAGCTTCTATAAATATACGAGTGAACAACAACAACAACAACTAACTAAAGCTCGCAGGGCTCCCTCCGATAAAGAGCTCGAGTCACATTCAGAAAAGGTGTCGACGTATATTACATGCGCGCGCGCGTGAGACTTTGCCACGATCTTCCTCCGTGTATTTCCGCACGGTTAATTTTCGAGCTTATAAACGCGTCGTGTATTTATGTTCGAAACTTTGTAATAATATTTCTCGCCTCTCGAGAATCGCTGTAATGATCTCCTCCGAGGGATCGAAATATATATATATTATATCTCGTGGCCGAGTTTTCTAAACAATCCCCCCCCACCCCTTCGTTTAGTATCGTGTATTATAACCAGTGCGTGTCATCCTCAGTCGTCGCGCAATTGCAATGCTAATTACGCGCGGCGCGACGTAAAAAAAAAGGGGTTGTCGCGTCGTTGTTATATCGTCGTTGTGTTGCGCGACAACTGCTATATATACGCGTATTGTACTGTACACGTTGCGTGCAGAAAAGGGGGATAAAGCCCCTAATAGGCTGCGATCTAAGGCCGAACGATCCTTATTTATACGTGACGACAATCGCACTTGGCCCATTATCGCCGATTTCTGCTGTATATGAGTTTGGTCGAGCATTCGGAAGGATTTCGCGTATATATGTGTGCGTGTGCCGGCTAAAGTCGAAAAAATTTGGGATTTGTTGAGAATTTTTCGATGTAAAATTTGCATTTGTTTATTCGACAGTGTTCGATGCATTATCAAAGGTTAATTGAGATTTACACAACGTAGGAGGAATTGTATGTTAGATCGTGATAAATTATAAACTTTTTTCAAACTCAAGTCTTGAAAATAAAATAGATCGCACGTATAATGCATACCGTTATATATATCGCATTGAAGTGCTCCTTGAGCTTATTTTAACATTAAAATTTTTTCTCGCACAAACCACATGCGCGTACGACGGCAGTGTGCGCATTGGTGTGCCTCTTAAGATCATATTTAGTTATTAATTTTCCACACACTTGACACGGTTGACGCGGATGAACAATTCGCTTTCTCTTATCTTTTTTCTTGCCGCGTTCACTGCTGGCGTTCGCTTTCTTTTTTATTTTCTCGACACCGATCGATTCATCATTCGTTGCGTCCAGAGGTTCCGTTTTGATTACGTCGAGCCTCTCGTCTTTGCACTCAAATTCGATTGCAAATTCATCGGGTGTCCCGTCAATCGAGTGGCCATCATTTTCGACGATTGTCGTATCACTGCGGGTTCCTCTTTTATTCCGAAGCAACGAACGAAGTATTTCGTTGAAATATTTTTTTGCTTTTATTTGCAAATGGAAAATTTATCTTGGGGCAGAATCGTATGACTCAATGGACTCCATCTTACTCTTTCTAGAAGAATCTCGTTGACGAATAATAACTAATAATTACTGTTACGACTTCAAACTAGGTAACTTGAATTTAATAAACACAGCAAAATTAAGTCAACATACTTTACGATATTCATCTCCTCGATGAACAATAATAGTTTTTGAGAAAATTAAAAACGTAAAAAAAGTGTTCTCACATATTTTTATTGTGTTACAACTTCGAATTAATCGATCGCGAAACAATAATATTGCCCACGAAGAAAAAATAAAAATAAAATATAGCTCGCATCTATCACGGCGATTGCGGGTTTATAGCAGGCGGGGGTGTGGGGAAAAGGAGAGCTCGAGCTTTATGCCTATATACATACACAGTATACGTATACGTATAATGTAAGAAGTGAAAAGCCCGCGAAAAAGGGCGTGTCGCGGCGAGCGCGAAGCTTCATTCACCGTATATATATATATATATATATATATATATATATTATATATATATATATATTATAACACACGTATAACATATAGATATACATTCTTATCGGTATAAATACGAGGCGTTTACTAACAACTGCGCAGACACTGCACATGCACACACACACACACACACACACATAGAGGAAGAGGAGGAGGATGGAGGTATAACGAGCGGGTGTTTGCTCTGATCGATGCTCGCTCTACACGCGAAACTCTGCGCTATATGTGCCTCGTTGTTCGTTGTGTTCGTTCGCAAAGCTCGTTTAAAACTTGCCCGAGACCGTATCGGAGTAAGAGAGAGAGAGCCTCATTATATACGCCGCGCGGGACGATAGGTATATAGCTATATAGACTATATACTATCGTGCTATATACGTTTCGAGCTAGCAGCAGCACTTCACGCCCGTTTCCCTTTTGTTCTTGGGGCTCTTTCCTTTGGCTATATAATATAATGTGCACTAGAAGCCAAGCTGCCGATCTATATATATATATATATACATACATAACACAGTCTCGAGCGTCGCGCGCTAGAAAATCATCGCTGTACGCGGCGAAAAATGATGAAAAGCTCCGCTTCGCTCGTCGTCGTCTGTGTATACAGGAGAAAGTCGTACCTTCAGACTTGATGAGTGTATAAAAGATTATTTATATAAGACAAAAGGATTTTAAAGGCTCGAGGAGAAATAGAGTGAGAGAGAGAGAGAAAAAGGTAAAAGAACACTTAAAAGCTTTGCGATGGAGGGTAAAGGGGGTGGGTGGGTGGCAGTAATTAACGGCGACGATTCAATGCGGCGCGTCGTCGCCTGGACAAATTTACCCTTTTCCGCGCCAGCCAGAGGAGCCATTTCAAGTTTCTTACACCCGATACTATTTGTTCGTTGGAAGAAAATCGCGCCCTCTCATCTTTTGAGTAAATTTGCCGATCGATTGTATTTTTTTATATGATCTATTATACCTGGTTGAAATGATCAACGTTAATAATTGTTGTCTGATGATCGAAGAATGATTGTTTGAAGGGGTTTAAAGTACAAGCATGGATGTAATTTCGTTGGAAATAAATCGTCTGAATTGGCCAAAACATTTATTGTATTTAACTCAATAACTATCAACTTTACGAAAAAAAAGTTATGTAAAAAAAGTGTTTAGACTAATAAAGTTACACAACCAAATATTGATAGTTATTGAGTTGAAAATTGTCGAAATCATTTCATGGCTTTCAGGTATTATACGGAGTCATATTTATGATCGTCATGTTGAATTTTGTAATTATAATTATTTTATGATAAAGTATACATGCCATTGACGAAATCTATTTGCGTTCGACGCCCGAGGGAACCTTTTTTCTCTGTTCAAATTTTAAGTTGATCGCGTTTTTTTTCTCGAAATTTCAAGTTTTTTTTTTCAAAATTGTTGATAAGTTTTTATTAACAACGTTTTCGAAAACTCCGACACCTGATTCGGAAAGTAAGTTAAATTTTACGTAAAAAAAATGACATACATTTAAAGTTTTTTAAGCAATTTTAAGTCGATGTAATACATCGCTAAAAATGTTGTTCAGAAATGGTCAATTCGTGCACCTTAAAGACCTGAAATTGCGGCAATTCATTTGTTTCAAAAAATTTAGATCGATTTATAAACCGCATAAATATCGATAATATTACTTCGAGTGTACGCCGCTAGATGGCAAGTGTGCCTTTTTCTATTAAATCTGCAAGTGGCAAAGTGAAAATAATTGTATAAGTCTGAGCACGGTTTTAGAATCGACTAGTTGATCGACTTTCGTCAGGCATTATTATGTATTAAACGGAAGAACAAGCCTTGCTTATTAAACTAAACGAACTTCATATTTAAGGTTCAATGATATCCAAGTATTACTAATATCACATATTTAAAAAAAAAATTGACACTAACTTTTGATATGGGAGAAAAAAAAATTCATTTATATGAATCGACTAGCTAAAGCCACTTTCTTGCAGGGCATTATATTAAACTAAAGAACAAAGCCTTGCTCTCTTCCGGCTGTTCTAAATAAATATTATAAAACTATTGACTTCTTTAACTACATTCATGTCGATATGTGTAACAGTTCCCATTACCGTATCCTCATACGTACGATTATGCTTTAAAAAAAATGTAAACCAACTTTTGATATTACAGACGTTCCATTATTGTCGTGTACATATCGCGTCGCACATGCATTCATATATATATATACGGGTATTGTAATATACGATGTGTGCGCGTGTGTATGTTATACGTCAGTCATCGGACCGAGTACTTATATATACGTGCTGTGCAGGCGCGAGATCGGCTCGGGCGCGATATGATCGAGACGTCGACGTCGCGCAGCAGCAGCAGCAGCGGAGATTGAAATAAATCGACGGAATTGACGCTGTTAACAGGGGCCTCGTCGACGCTGAGTGCACATAGAGTGTCTGTCTATGTCTATATGTGTGCGGGTACCTATATACACACAATAAGCGACATCGAGTATATAGTAGTGGATGTATCGTCGTCGTTACCCCTCGCTCGCTCGCTCGCTCGCGGGGGAATTCTGGGCGCCCTTGCCCCCCACTTATACATGGTACGTAGTCGCCACCCATCGGCGGTGAAATCTCCGCACGCCCGAAACACACCAATCGGGCCGTCGTCGAGTGTCTACCACCATTCGTATATACGATATCCCCACCACCACCGACGTCGTCGTCCCGATGCGGTCGACCCTCCTCAGCTCCTGCGGCATACTATATGTACTCCCCCCCCACTCTCCGGGGGGATCGATCCCCGATCGCTGCCGTCGCCGCTGCTGCTGCTGCGCGGCTCTTTTTTTCTTGCCTTCTACTATACCAACCCAGCTTATAAATGCCATATCCTCCTACCTCTACCTCGGAGCTCGGGCGCGACCACTGCCGCCGCTGTTAGCCGCCGTAGTAGCCGCCGTAGCCGCCGCCGCCGCTGGCTTTTTTGCCCCGGTGTGCAGAGAGAGAGCGAGTTGTTGGTCTTTTTGCGCTGCCGTGCAGGGCCCGAGAGTGCGGCAAGTGCAACACACGCGCGCGCGTCTCTCCTGTGCGCAGCAGCAGCAGCAGCAGTAGTACACCTACACCTATCGCGTAATATATAAAATAAGGATCCTGTTGTAGGATCCTGTGCGCGGCTAGCAGTTGTGCGCGGTTTTTTGACACATATACTTTTGGTGGTTGTTGTCAGGAACTGTCGTCGTCGCTGTCTACGATACAGATTGATACAGATATAATTCAGTACGGTTCAGTGGTGTCCGTGTGTCTTTATCAATATTCTCATATGTGCGTGTTTGTGTGTGACTCACCTGCGGACTTTATCAAAGCTGGACAAATGAGGTGGACCATGGTGGGTTTGGTTTTTTTTTTACTATATAATGTGTTTTATTTACGACGAAGTCTAGTTATCGGAGTATTCTTTTTTTTTTAAGCATAATTTAATCGAGGACGTTTAGACACTTAATTATATCGGAATGCTTACTGTGTATTATAAAAGCTGTTGTATCCATTTTTGCCTCTCTGTAAAGGGTGTCAGGCTATTTAAAAACGGCAGAGTCTCAGACGAAACACAGTGTTGACATAATTTTCCAATCATATTTCGACTAGACACTCTTGACAGTGTGTAGGTTGGAACTTGGATCGCCTCCGCCCCCTCTGAATTTTCATGAGGCGATTAAAGACGAAATCTATCGTTCTTCTTGTGCAACACGACTTATACAATTGGGATATACTTTGCCTCTTGCAGATTTAGGGATATATAGATAATCGCAATCTAGAGTTGGAGACTAAAATTATTATCGTATTATCGTATAGTCTCAATTTTTTGAAATAATTCAAATACCATTTTTCTGACACAGAAAAATCGCCAAATACAAGCCAATCAATTTCGGTATATATTTCGAAAACATTTTGAATGGTTATCGTTCGGTCATTGTGTCATCGACGCCTCAATCCTATGAGCCGCGAAATCATTATCTCGAGCTCGCGATGGCTTCCGCGACCAACAATAATTACCCTATACACACATCCATCCACCCATCCATCCATCCATCTCTCTTCGGCAGATCGAGAGAGGCGTATTATCTACCCAAACATACGTCACTTTCATATTACAGCGTGTATTGTACACGATATATCGAGTGAATCGGTGCGCGCATTATTATATATATCCCCTCGCGGCTATGCGACGACTTTCACTCGTCGTCCCGAATTCCCCAATGGCCATCCTCGTTGTCTCTCTCTCTCTCTCTCTTCTTCTCTCTGGTGCCGTTTCCCTCAGGATAGACAATATCGGAGTTGCGTTGTGTATATGCGCGCGCCTGCCTTGCCTTGCCTCGCGTTGTATTTTATACATATATCGCGCGCTACAGGGCGGGGCGTTGTGAAACCGCCTCTCTCTCTCTCTCACTCTCTGTCTCCGATCATCGCGCGAGGCTTCTGCTGCCTATACTGGAGCTGTCAATGTCTCTTCATAAATAGGCGAGAGAGAGAGAGAGAGAGAGAACGGGAATGCCTCTCTCACAGACATTCCGTAAATGATAATCCGATGTTCAAAAATGAAAGTATTAAGGCGCATTATTACGTGTAAGCGCATTGTATGCAACTTAATAGGTGAACGTGCGCGCAATCATTATACACGTAATAATGCGCCGTATTTATTGTACGCGAAAAGAGGATCTCTTTGCGCATTGTTGCAAGTTTTTCTCTAGGCCTATGTGTGTGCGAGCGTAAAGCTCGAGGATTACGCGATTTATGCCGCTGCTGCGTTGTGTGTGAGAGATGCGCTTCGTGTGGTACTGCGCTTGATTCGAGGCCGATATACTTGTGTAGTTTGGGCCGCGGTCTAGGATCTTTTTTTTTTTTTTTTACTTTTCTTTTGCTTTTGCCTTTTGTCGATTCGACGACGCGTAATAGCACGAGATCCCAGTGCCGTTGGAAAGAATTCATGAACCTAATGACGATTCGATGTAAGATCAGGTGTTAAAATTAAACTATTTTACGTTGCAACTGCATAAATATTCTATACTCAAATTGATGTTTCAATGCACCGATTCGTTTTTAACCGTGATTGCTCAAAAACTGTATCGATATTCAAACACGATCGAAGGCAGCTTTCACCGCTAGATGGCGAGTTGCCTTTGCTCGCAAACTTGCGAGTGGCAAAATCAAAATCAGTGTATAAGTCGAGGTACGATACCATGTAGCAGCATTCACGATAATTTAGAAGTTTAATGAATTTTTACATTTATTTCAATGTAACTATTTTCAACGGCACACAGTAATCATTGATCATAAGGAATGTCTCCTCTAAATACAGTTCATACTTTATATACCGGTACAATTGTATATAAAAGCAAAAAGTTAAACTGCCGCAATCACTGGAGTGGGCATTTTGGCCTGCCCTCGCGGATAACAGAGTTTAAATCGACGACGCGGCGCACTGTATACATTATAACAATGCCCTGCGTGCACTCGGGAATCTCTCTCGATCTTCTCACTGCTGCTGTTACTGCTGCAGCGAGATGGAGAGGGCAGGAAAAAAAGATTAAATTACGCGCGGGAACATATGCCACTTGAACGTCCCTACGTACTATATAAAACATACAGCTGCACGCCGCCGCCGCCGGGTTAACTATATATATATATATATATTTACGTGCGCTGTAACGTCTCTCGAGCTATGTGTATATCGCGGATATATACGTGAAATTTTATTTATCCTCGATTAATTGATCGGTATGCGGAGGTTTTTTTTTCGCATACAGCTTCGATCAAAATTATCCAATATTAAAAAGGCAAAAAGCTTGAATTTTTGATCTTCTATATACGTATGCGCCGAGTTGTATAGGGGCCACTTAAGGTCGTGCGATTCTCTCTCTCTCAATTCTCGAAAGAGGTAGAGAGAGAGAGAGAGAAACTCCTCGAGGCACAGCTTCTCTATATTATAGTCTATTTATTTTGCGAGACTCCATACACTGCGGAGGCGGCAGCAGCAGCAGCCTTTTCTCCATCCGTCGGTCTTGACACACGCAGACGTACATACACATAGAGCATATAGCGAGAGGGAAACATTTCCTCGAGTCGACGACGTTCAAGACGGAGTAAGAGAGAGAGAGAGAGAGAGAGGAGAGAAGTGCAAACGTCATGGCACATACACACAGAGTTGGAGTCAGTCAGTTGCATATATAAGCCCTTGAGGGTATACGAGCTCGGAGCTTTTATATTATATATATACGGCAGGCAGTCGTCGAGGCCTTTTCTCCCGCATATTACACGCTAGTGGGTTTATACCGCTGCTGCTGCTGCTGCTGACCATTTTGCATCTCATTCAGAGAGACGACGGTTCATTTGGCTTGAATGGAGCTGCTGCAACCTGCATATACACACATAACAAATAATATAAGCAGTGAACGACGACGACGACGACGACGACGACTGCCTCGTATTACACATTACATATGTACGCGTCTGTGCGCGTGTATGTGCAGTCGCAGCCCGAGCCAAGCTATGAGCAACGTCGTCGACTGCGTCGCGCGCGTCGGCGCGTAGACATTGCGATGCATAAATAAAATAATTTTTGCTGTTCATCGAGAGATGATCATTCATAAATAATCTTATTTTATTTATGAACTGTTTGTTGATAACTGAAAATCCATTAAAATTGTACGTTGACGTCTTAAACCAAACGTTGGTACTCGTTTGTCCGAGAGTTCGGATTAAAGGCGGACTTTTTTCCGTTGCCAATTGTGATATATTGAATTGCTTAACTGAATTAAAACCAAATAACCAAACAAGAAGCATAACAGAAATGCATTTTGAAGCAGACCCATGCCTGTGTCTTATACAACTTTTTAACTTTGACACTTGCAGATTTACGCGTGAAGCTACTCGCCATCTAGTGACGGACACTGGCATTAAATTTCGATCGAGTTTTCGTATATTTTTTGTGCGATTAATTAAGAAAAAAAGTCGATATTTCATAAATATATTTCTTACCACGTGGTCAATATAAAAATAAAAAGAACACAAGTATTGGGGACAATTTTAGACTTGGTCAAACTCATTGAAATAATTAATCCGTTAGCATGCCTACTACCGTCACGAGCAGATATATATATATTCAGATATAGTTTTATTTCAATTTGAATGTCTGATTTTACATTATATCAGCATTGAATTTCGAATTTTTTTGGCAAAATTTATCAGCTGTGACGAGTTTAATTGTCATAAACTTCATACACTACAGTACACAAAAGAGAGAGAGAGAACTCGTCAAGCTGGAAACGATTCGCCGCCGCGCGGATGGGCCTTTTTTGCACGTTGAAGTGCTGCTGCCCCTCGTACACGCTGCAGGCCGTCTCCGCCACCACCACCACCAACCACCCGAGGCATGCGTCGATCGTCTCTCGAGCTTACTCCGAAAATGGGCTCCTCGTCCCATATCTCGGCTTTTTTTTTCCTTCCGCCAAATTGCTTTCTCCGACAGCTCGTGGAGAGAGAGAGAGAGCCAATCGAGAAATATGTAACGCGCGTATATATGTATGTATTATATAAATGCCGGTTGGTTCGTACCTCATGCCGTTTTTTTTTCTCGTGTGTGTATGTGTGTGTGCGGGCTCTCGACGCGTCTCGTGCTCACTCTCTGACGCGATTAATTTTCCCAAAGGCTGACGATATAATCAATGACCCCCGCCATCATAAAGTCGTAGTATAGTACTACACATTCGTATATAGATAAGGCGAAAAATGTGCTTAACAGCTTGGAAACGCGTCTCTCTCTCACTCGAGTGTATGTGTGTGTGTGTGCGGCTCGATTGACTGCTGTACACATCCGTCCGTGTTCATCCCCATTATACACGTACACCCCCCGCATGCAAATCATGCGAGATAGAGAGAGAGAGGAGGGTCCTATACACATCGTATTATATACTCAACTCGTGTATCCACGTGCATAAACTCCGAGGGCTCGGGCTGTGTGCGATATTTATTAAGCGGGGCATTTTATTGTGTACCCGGTTTGTTTTGAAGATTGAACCAAATCGAGAATGGATAGATGGTATAATAATATCTCGATTTTAGTTTTACGAGAAAGATTCATGTTTGGAATCGATCGCGACATCTGTCGGTAAAGTCGGAACTGCGGCGATGCTTCCAAACAATTAAAACTATATACTATTGCATACACTCATCACATTTCATTAATAATCAAAAATACACAGAACGATAACTGAAAATAATCATCGACGAATCCTTGACTTATTTGTGCTCTTTTGTGTATCGTTCGCAGATCGACGCGATGCAACCGTTTTCCTCGAGCCAGACGATGGCGCAGGAGACGCCCACGAGCCTGCCGCCGGAGCGCACCTCGGCGTCGCCGCCCCAGCCGCCCACCACCACCAACACCCAGCAGTCGCGCAATCTCACCTTCTCCATCGCCAAGATCATGGAGCCGGATCACAAGCGTCAACCTCCTCCTCCTGCACAGCAGCAGCTGGAGTCGTCGTCCTCGTCGTCGAGCAAATCGCCGCCACCGGCTCCGGCTTCGGTTCAGCAAAGACAGCAGCAGCAGCAGCAGGCGAGTCTGAGCAGCTACTCGGCGCACCTCGAGTCGGCCTTCAAAAAGTACGTGCCCACCTTCCGCCATCATCAGAGCCTGCTGCAGTACTATCCGCTGCTGCACTATCACGCGGCGGGTCCGCTGCTCAGGTCGTTCCCGGCGGCGGACGCCGCGGCCACCAGACACAATCATCATCATCATCACCAGCATCAACCCCATCAGCAGCAGCAGCAGCAGCCACCAACGAGCCCGACAAAAACTCCGCCGCTGCAGCTGCTGGCCAACTCGAGGCTGTCGAGCGCCTCGCCGCCCCAGCTGCAGCAGGACACCTCGAGGACGTCCTCGATGTCGTCGAGCTCGTCCTCGGAGGAGATCCTGCTCATGGACGCCAAGAGTCGGATGCTCAACTCGCCGTCGAGCTCGCCGCCGCTTCCCTCGTCCTCGACCGCGGCCAACACAGGATCCACCGTCAATGGGAACGGCGGCAAGCAGAAGACGTTCACCTGCAGCGAGTGCGGCAAGGTGTTCAACGCCCACTACAACCTGACGCGCCACATGCCCGTGCACACGGGCGCCCGGCCCTTCAAGTGCAAGATCTGCGGCAAGGGTTTCAGGCAGGCCTCGACCCTCTGCCGTCACAAGATCATCCACACGGCCGAGAAGCCGCACAAGTGCATGACCTGCGGCAAGGCCTTCAATCGCAGCTCGACCCTCAACACGCACACGCGCATCCACACCAACGTCAAGCCGTTCGTGTGCGAGTTCTGCGGCAAGGGCTTCCACCAGAAGGGCAACTACAAGAATCACAAGCTCACCCATTCGGGCGAGAAGGCCTACAAGTGCAACATCTGCAACAAGGCCTTCCACCAGATCTACAATCTCACCTTCCACATGCACACGCACAACGACAAGAAGCCCTTCAGCTGCAAGATATGCGGCAAGGGCTTCTGCCGCAACTTCGACCTGAAGAAGCACATGAGGAAGCTGCACGACGCGGGCTCGCCGGTGCCGATGCTGGGCCCCGTGGCCGCCGCCGCTGCCGCTGCTGCAGCCGCTGCTGCGGGCAATTCTACTTCGGGTGGTGGCCTGCATCATCATTTACCGCCGCCGCCGCATCATCATCATCATCATCATCATCATCACCTTGCAGGGGCTTACGCTTCGCCACCCGGTGGCGGCGCGGCTATTCATCATCATCAGGGCCACGCCTTCGTCAGTCCGTTTCTGCTGCCGCCGCCGGCGACGGCAGCGGGCGCCGCGGCGGCGGCGGCCAGCAGCTACTTGAGCAAGATGTTGTGACGCGACGGCGGCGCAGTAGGTCTGCCGCAGCAGGTTTATAATAACGCCAGGATTCGGCCAGCGGCAGCAGCAGCAGCAGCAGCAGCAGCAGCTGATTTGGGATCGTTGCAATCGTCCAAGTGAGCATAAGTCGAGTGTTTTTCCTCGTGACATTTGTGATAATTATATAAAGAAAAATAAAATGTAGGTGTAAGCGCGTGAGTGAGCGAGTATAAGAATATACCTCATGGACGTATATTAAAATAAATATATATATGATATTTTCTAGTCGTCGTCGTTATACGGAAAACCCCATTATACATATTATACGAAATGCCCGAGTAATAAAAAAAAAAAAGAAAATTGTTTAACGTCGAGTGAGTCAGGACAATTTATTATTTATTGTTTATATTATTATTGGGCATTGGCAACGACGCACGAGGATAATATGTTGTAACGCACGATCGTGATCTCTCCGTATAGGTGTACGCACACGCGTATGCGCGTGGCGATCCACCGAATGTAAATAAAAAAACGTGTAAATATTAAAGGATAAGTGTATACTACGATCGTAGGCCGACGGAAATCGATATGCAGTATATAATATATATATATATACGAAGTTAAGGAAAACAAATAAAATAAAATTAAAATAAAAACAAAAAACCATTTCTCATCTCTCTGTACCAAATAAGATAATAAGATTATCCATTTTCTTCTTTTTTTTCGTCCCTCTTCGTCCCTCGCGTCGCATATTGTTTTCTCGTTCCTTTTCCACACTCTCTCCAATTGAAAACGATGATATTAATAATAATCCGTATGTGTATCGGTGTGATAATAGTTTCGTAAGCTGAAAGCACGTCTATCTACTTTTTTTTACCGATCTTCCTTTCTATATTAGAACGACGAATCTCGTATTTTTCTTTATTACCCACTCCCTTTCCTTTTTACGTTTTTAATTATTAAATATTTAATCACGCGCGACTTTTCCTGATAGAAATGCTCAACATATCTTTTACAATTATGTTACGAAATATTAAGCGCATTTTAAATAACCCGATAATGACAATTTAATTGTTTCAAAAGATTGCGACCAATTTCTAATCGCATTAAATACTGTAATACCAGTTTTAGGATCCACCGTTAGATGGCGAGTACCTTTACAGCTGTAAATCTGAAAGTGGCAGAGTAAAACAAATTGTATAAATCAGAACACGATTTTGAAGAAATGTTATATAAAATATAATATGTTCAAAGACTAGCCATAAATGGTTGAGCATTTTTATCGGGGTCAGACAAAAAAAATGGAAAACCATGCCCTTATCAAGATCCATCTCTCTCAATAAGATTGTGAATTGTATTACGGCTATAACGATTACATTAAAGTAAGAAAGTGTACAGAAAGTGAGCGAAAAACGAAGCGAACGCACTGTAAAACGAAAATTCAAATGCAAACGGTGTTGAGAATCGATAGAAAAGAGCAGAAAACGAGAAAACGAAACAAAAAAAAATGTATTTCAATATAATCGAACGATCCCATGAGCAAATGTGTGAGCGAGCGTGAAGAATATAAACGAGAAAAATATTGTAGATAAAAGAAAGAGACGGATTGCGAGTAAAGAGTTGTAGAAAAATAAAAATAAAACAAGAATCAAATCCGATAGACGATTTACCTCTATGTATGTGTTCCCGCTGTGTAAATATAACGAGTCAATCCATGCAATAAAAAAAAAACGAACGAAAAAAAACTCATAAGCACATTAAAAAAAAAATGATATAAAAAAGAAAAATACTTTGAATTTATTTATTTTTTCATCGACGCCATCCTCCATACACACGTATCGTATATATATTCAGCTTGAAAAAGCTCCGTACAGCGGGTGTCTGCACTGCCACACGTAGTACATATCACGCATCCTATCTCAAAGAAGCGATCTGTCGCGCGCACACGTCGGACGACACATTGTCAGCAGGTTTTGAAAAAGCGCACACACACACACATAGACAGGAGAGGCCGTTACCGTGTGTGCCCCGAGTCATTATCGGCTCTTAAATATTACTTTCCGGAGATAGAGTGAAAAAAAAAAGGAAAAAAAAAACGAAATTGAAAAAGCTCGACGCGCGCGAGTGTCTGAAGAGGTGCACGTCGATATATATACGGACGAGGGGGTGAACGTGTCGCTCGGACCGATCGCCAGGGGTAGATATCTCTCTGGCGTGGCTCTCTCTCTCTCTCTCTTGGCGAAGGTGATATCGATGAGCGAGATCTGCAGCTACATCAGCTTTTCATCCATTAGCCGATCGCGTGTATATGTTACGTATATAAAGGAGCTAGCAGGTCGTTGACGAGCGCGAGATGCACTTGGCTGATCACAGCTCCCGTGGCAGCAGCCACGTCTGTACGATACAACGTTGTACGTATATAAAAGACGAAAATTCGTGGCTCGTAAGATTCTTTATAAGCGTAAGAAGGAAATCTTCTCAGGGGGTGTGTGTGTGTGCGAGCGCGGTGCACTCGAACGACTCGAACACGAATTTTTTTTTTTTAAAAAGAGGAAAATAAAGGAAGATATTGTGTACTACGTATAGCCGCTGATTATTACGCCGCGCGATCATCGCGCTGTCCACAAAGGAATTACACGTCCGACCGAACTGCGATTATAATAGCATATATATATACAGGATCCGAGGTGCGACATATTATATTATACATGTCACACAGTTGGGCAATTTAAGTGGGAATTATCCCACTAGCTCTCACTCGGCCGCGCGCGGACACAATTAAAGACGGATTATTAACACCTGGGACCAGTGTAGGAGCTCAGAGGCGTGTGTGTGTGTGCTTGCGCGTAAATTTGTTGCTGCTGATGCTGCTGTTGCATTGGCGTCACGCTGGGCGAGCGAGATCATTGTTATTATTATTATATCCCGTGCTCGAGGAGCTTAAAGATCCGAGCTGCCGAAAGACAGAGAAAAAGAAGGAAGAAAGGAAGAAAGGAAGCGAGAAAAAAAAAATTGCGAGTACTGCCGAAATTTATGCGTAACGAGGAGACCATGTATCATATAGCTGCATTACGGATACGTATACTTGTCGCTATCGATTAAAAAAACCTCGAGTTTAATATGCAGATTCAAGGTGAGATCAGACGTTAAAGTAGATTTTCTTACAGGTGCTTTCGTGTGAAATTGAAAGACATTAACCCGTTGTGGTCACTGGGGGTCTAGATGACCCCAGACAAAGTTTGAGATGAAATATCTTGAAAGTATCTGGTCAAACCAAACTGGTGGCGCTGTATGTTTTTGGTACAACCTTTCTCTACATATACCCATGGCGCGGGAACGGTCGATATTTTTCATTCGTGTTGTAGATTTCATTGAAGTAGGTCGTGTTTTTTTGTGGGGTCTCTCAGACCCCATGTGACCAGAGTGATCAAATTTTTGAAGAAAATTTTAGAATAAATTTCATTAAATTTTGTATTAAAGTGATCTTTAAGAACGTGAGTATAAGTGTTCGCGATCATAATTTTTTTCTTGACATTGAGAATGATTTAACTATGTCCAAAAAACGTTCAAAAAATGTCCAGATGGCATATAATCTTCGGAATCGACCCGTTATTAGTTCGCTCGTTAAGCAGGATGAAGAAGAAGAAATTTTCGATTGTGAAGCCTCTGAAACAGAAGACATTGTTTCCGAGGAGTCAGAACAGTCAGACTATGATGGTGGCAGCGTTGAAGATTATTCTGACGATGAAATGGCAAATGATCTCGAGGAAGCGTCGCTGCAAGAGCGCCTTCTCCAATCTTCTGCACGTGGACGGCCCGTATCCAAGCTCCGAGGAAAAAACGGTTACGTTTGGAATTCAAAAATTCGAGAGCGGCTGTCAGGTACACACTCAAACACATGCGCGCGCGTGTATAAATTTCACGCGTATACATACACTTTCACTCATCTCATTCATACTACATAGGTATGCTTGTGTACGTGTGTAGTGCGTACGTGCGTACGTGAAATATGAAGGGGGAATTGGTCTATATATATACATCTATATTACGTTGTACACAGCATAGCACGAGCGTGCCTACGTAGAATGAATATGATACAATATAATTTCTCTTATTCTTTTATAATTGAGATTTATTTTATAATTGTTTGTTTTTATTTTGTTTCAATAGATCGACTGAGCGATGTAAATCGTGTTTATGTGGCAGGACCGGCTGGCCCAGCCGCTCAGTTACAAAATATTACTGAATTCTGGGATGTTTTATTTACTCCAAATATAATCAAGATTATTGTTGAGCACACCAACAACCAAATTGAAGAACATTGCGCCAACATGATCAAAGAAAATAAAGAACTTCAAACGTACCACCACCATACCGATGAAGAAGAATTAAGAGCCTTTTTAGGCATATTTTATTTTAGTGGAGCTTGGAAATCAGCGAACGTGAATACACATGATTTGTGGAGTTCGCAAATAGGCATAAGTTTTTATCGTTGTGTAATGCCTCGATCTAGATTTATGCTTTTGTCCGTCTGTCTCCGATTTGACGATAAAAGTAAGAGAGACGAGGACGATAGATTTGGAGCAATTCGTGAAATTTGGGACATTTTTATTTCCAATTGCACGAATTGTTATCAAGCAAGCCGTGATTGTACTGTAGACGAAATACTTCTTGGCTTTCGTGGAAGATGCAAGTTTAGGATGTACATCAAGTCCAAACCTGACAAATACGGCTTGAAACTTTTCTCGCTCAATGATCCATCAACATCATATTTAATGTTTGCGATTCCATACTTAGGAAAAATCCAAATAACCGATCTACTGGAAGGAGAGAAATTATCTGAATATTACCTCAGAAAAGTGACTGCACCAATTCATGGAACAAAACGCACTGTTACCTGCGACAATTGGTTCACGTCCATTCCTCTCCTGCTGCGTATGAAGGAAGAACCATACGACATGAAAATGACCGGTACCATTCGAAAAAATAAGCAGGAAATTCCTGCAGAGATGAAGGTTGCGTCAAAAAATCCACCAGAGTGGAAATTCTGTCATACAGATTCTATGAGCCTGGTATCGTATTCACCAAAAAAAAACAAGATCGTCTTAGTAATTTCTACAGATAAATTATCCACTGATGTCCAAAACGAAAAACCAGTGATTGTTCGTCACTACAATGCAACTAAAGGAGGCACTGATTGTTTTGATTGGCTGTGCCACGCTCAGACAGTAAGTAGGAAAACCAATCGTTGGCCAATGCGAGTCTTTTTGGGAATGCTAGATCAAGCTAGCGTAAATGCTCGCATTTTATTTACGTGTCAGAAAATTAATGCAGGTAGTCAGTCCCGCATAACAGCCAAACAAACCCTGGACGAGCTTTCACGTTATTTAGTCACGCCACACTTACAAAACCGCTACGCCAATAGTACTCTACAATCGCAAATAAAATTTGGTATCGCTTCGATCCTCGAACTAAAAATAGGTGAATCATCCACCGAAGAAAGGTACGAGCTTGCCAAAAGAAAAAGATGTCTGTTGTGCAAACGCGATAAGGACAAAAAAACGAAAATGCAATGTCCATCATGCCTTCGGCCTATGTGCGATGAGCATCGCGCGTTTATGTGCACTGATTGTGCTGGTATGGAGTGATTTTTTTTTTAATTTTATCTTTTTTTATTCGTATAGTAAATAAATGTTCTATAAAAAAATGTTTTTTAGTGTTATATTTTATGATAATGCTTATCCTCTTCATGTTTCAAAATTTCGTCAAAACGGCCTACTTCAATCTTCAAAATAAATATACTTTTTTCGGCCGATCATTATAAGTTGTATTTTTCTTAAAAGTATATATTATCAAGAGTACAGCCCCGGAACATACCCGCTGTATCTCAAAAATTGAATGTTTTATGACCTTTTTAGTGAAAAAACCCAAAATTTCGAAAAAAAAAGTTCATTCAACATTTTCATTATTAAAAAAATTATAAAGAGGTCAAATAACTGTTTTCTCTCAAAGAGGTAGTTATAAACTATCTCCAAACCAATTTTTAAGTCGATCCAATAAACGGGAGGGAAATGGCGGAGGTTTTTCCGCGTGGGGTCACGCTGACCCCATATGACCACTACGTTATTATTTGGAGGTGTGACCACAACGGGTTAAAACCAGTACTGATTAATTGTTAAAATGCGTAAAAAATGCAATCATCGTATGAATTATTTTTAATGCAAAAACATTACGTACAAGCATTACGTTGGATTCTATCCACAAATTTCGACATTTCGATCGATAGTGCACAATGAATTCTACGAAAATTCAATCACAATTAAAGCGACAGCATCCACCGCCAGATGGCGAGGCACCTTCATCCGTCAATATCTGCAAGTGCCAAAGTTAAATTAATCGCATAAGTAAATAAGCACAAGCACTGTTTCTATATTACATAATTAGCGCCAATTATTACCCTAGCAAAAAAAATATTAAATTTATCTACGATATCTACAAAGACTCTACCTGTGGTATAAAATTACTGCGCGCTAAATATTTAGAAAGTGATTTAATTGCGACATTTGTGACTAATTTCACAATCATAAGATTTGATTCTCTCATGTGTCGTACTGTCATGTGTTTTAAAACTCTCTTCTCCTTCATTAGTTTTCTTTCTCTTCACTATATTCACCTCCTTGGAATCGTGAAGCTTTAATCTGAAGTTTTCTATAAATTGACAGTTATTATGGTAATCAAAGTCTTTTCTTACTGAAATCGCAAGCCTTTTTCCATCCAATTTTTTTTTCCCTGAATTTCGTTCTCTAACTTTTTAACAGATTGACGATTTTGATCCCTTATTTTGCAGATGGTCGTTGATAAAGGCTTCACTTCAGGCTTAGAATCACTGCGCACTAAATATTTAGAAAGTGATTCAATGGCGACATTAATCGGAATTCCAATTCCAATATTTTCCCTAGGTATATCATTTTGAAGTTCAGTTATGCTTGCAGTAGTTGACAAAGACTCTACCTCTGGCATAAAATTACTGCACCCTAAATATTCAGAAAGTGGTTCAATTGCGTCATTAATTTGAATTCTATTTCCAATATTTTCACTAAGTAAATCACCTTGAAGTTCAGTTATTCTGGTAGTAGTTGACAAAGAGTCCACCTCTTGTATAAAATCTACGGTATGTATATAACTTGACGTATAAAATTTTTCTACAGTCCATATATACAAAAGTGAAAATCTGTTTTCGTTAAATTTTGTGTCCCAATAGAAAAAATATTTCATAACGAGCGATAATGCGAAGAGCAACTTGTAAAAATGTCACCCAAGTTTATTTCAACTGGACCTGAATTTTTACAAAAAAACGCGTGCAATGCAATATAACTGGAGGAAATCGCCCACATGTTGACATATTAATTATTTAAATAATTTTGATTTATAATTTACAGAAAAAATTGGGACGTTGATCGCAAACCTATTCAAGATACGTTTCTAAAAATCATTAAATCAACTCGATTTATATTCACTGCGGATACGAATCACGAGTGAATGCGCACAAGCCCGCACGCAAGCATGATGTACATTTGTTGAACATTTTTTGGTTCTTCTTGTTTAATCTTTCGGGCGTACTTTAAAATCACTCGTTATGTGGCGGCCTACAAAAATGTTTGCTCGAATTGCTTTTTCATACGCACGATATCTATACATGAACTCTAAATTCATCTTTACGCGTTGGCAAAACTCAAACTTTGCATCGTACAATTTCAAAAGTAAATATTTATATCGACGGCTTACATTGCGCGCGATAAGTACGGTGCACCGCACGTATTGCGAGCGAGATTTTCGTTGATACGCGCGCGGGGCTCCCCGCGGGGCGACAACGAGAAGCGATCAGCGAATATTATAATGACCGAGGCACGCGCGCGCACATACGCTTCGACACCTCGCTTCGTCGCTTCATTATGCAATTTCTGTCCCGCGCACATCGATGCAACGTATAATACCACGATCGAGCTCCTCTGCGCTGTCCTCGCGCTGTTGCAGCCATTAAAGCTCCACGTAGAGCGGCCTATTCAAAGTGCACACTCATATATATATATACTACTGGCTTATTAGCGTCGACTGCGATGATGCTTCGGCGCCCCATATACATGTATACGCAGGATGATCGCCGCTGCCGTGGGAGAATCGAGAATCCCGAGTATATAGCTACCGTGTGTGTGTGTGTGGCGCGCGCGCAATTTAAACTGCCCGGCCTCGCTGCAATAATGGGTAACTCGATATCCTTATGATGCGACGATGATACACCACCGCAGCGACGCAATATATATACATATAGATCGTTATAACGTGCGCCCGATCTGCGGGAAGTATCACGAGCACGGACACACACACACACACGGGCATTTGTTTTGGCTAATCGTTTATATTCTCTTGCTTATATACGTCCAAGTGTATATCGGGTTACACAGGACACGGCACGGACGCACCACCGCTGGCTCGCTCGGCGTTGCGTGGCTTCGAGAGCTCGTGCCTAATTCGGCGCGGCGCTCCTTTTTTAATATCGATATAATGCGTGTGTACGTATGTGTATTAATAGCTAAACCCGCGCGCTACCTGTCTTGGCCAATTTGTCTCAAGTTGCACGAGGCTCGAGCGTATCTATATATACATGATCCACACCGAATTCACTTCTTCTTTTTATATAATCCGCGTATACATATATACGTACGATGTCACGCGTACTTGTGTACAACGTGATTTTGTATCTTCTGTATGTACGGGCAGCCGAGCTTGAATGTTACAACACACGTGCGGTCCAGGGGGTGGCAGCATATCACTAGTAACAGTAGTAAGTAGTAGGTGGTGCGAAACGACACCTATATATAATACATTATATATAAAAATTAACGGCTGAACGAGCAGCAGCAGCAGCAGCTCTCGCACACACACACATTGTCGCGCAGCTATAAAGTTTTGCGCGCACCTCGCGCCCCTTATAATATATAGGATCTCTCTCTCTCCCTCTCGCGCGCGAAATCCTCGGAGGCGTCGAATCGTGCGCTAATGCCCTATCACCCTGTGGCCCGTAAGCGTTCGCGCGCCTTTATAATGCCTACTATACTGTATTACTATATGGTGCGCCCGTTTATTCACACCTGATGTGCACAGCAGCAGCAGCAGCAGCAGCTTTGTCGAGCGATATTATTATTCTCTCTCGCTCGAGCGTTGCCTTTATTACGATCTTTCTTTATAAGGTATTATAAGCGTTATATGTACCTTGTATATCCATATACGTTTCTCTCTCTATCTCACTCTTGCCCGCAAGTATATAGTCGTACATCTATCGAATCGTCGAGCTTCGGTAGCAAAAAAAAAAAAAACGAAGAAAAAAAAAAGAGAGAAAAGCTCGAGACGCTCGTGGAGATATCGCAAGCTCTATATCGCTGCTAGTACCGTAATGAGACGCGCGCGCGCGAACTCGTTCGTGTGTGCGGCCTCTCGACGATGATATACCTACCCGATCCGAGCCTATAACGTAGCCCACCGATACGTCGTCGAAGTCGAGTGTTATATACACGTCGCAAAAAAGTCGAGAGGTAGCGGCACATCATTACATATACGTATATATACCGAGCTTTTTTCTTTACTTTTTTTACATTTTTTTTTTCTTCATTCCCTCGTCGTTATAAATCATGTGTGTACATCGTTACTATATATTACGATATCGAGTGAAAATCTTGGTCCCATGGATATCGCGTGTACACGTGTCCAGCTGCGTTATTGTAACGTATCGTCGCGTACGCGGTATTTAACTTATGCGTATCGATAATTGGTAATAATTTAAAGTGTGCGTATACCCCCTTTTTTCGGGGCGGGATAAGGTCACTCACGCGTAAACTAACGCGCGAATTACACGCGTTACGTATTATATATTATGGACGCAATTACAGCTTTGAGGGGTGATTTTATAATTATCCCCACGATCGTACCCCGCGCGCACACGCGTATTAATATAAATATCATCGTACTCCTCGTCGCGTGCATTACACGCGACGTTGTCTCGCGATCATACTCGTCGACGAGTGTTGCACTTTATAATACTCTCGCCCGTGATATATGTGTGTGTGTGCGTATAAACACTTTGACGCGGTAAAGAGGTGCCTCGCCCGCATATACACGCGTACACAGCATATAATACCGCGCGGGGGTGGTGGTGCTGGTGGTGACGATGTTGACTGCGGTGCGACTGGTGTCGGCCTTTCTCACTCAGCTCGCTACAGAATACACATCAAAGGCAGCGAGGAGAAAAAAAAAGCTCGCGCCCCCTGGCGCAACTTTGTGCCCGGCAGAGATGCCACTGCCACTGCCGCATCTGCAAGCTGCTGCTGCTGCTGCTGCTGCCGCTACGATGGCGATGTTTGTCGCTTTGTTTGCTGATTTTGCATTGAGCAGCCACTGCCGCCGCCGCCGCCACCGCGCGACAAGATAGCTTTCACTTAGCGCCCGGACACGCGCGCGCGCGCGCCCCAAGATTAAACAGATTCGAAAATGTGTACCACATTCTTGTTTTTTTTTTTTTATCGAGCGTATACGTGTGTGTATTATGAGTGTGGGGTCGAAAAAAAGGACGTCTTTGAGAGCTTCTTTTTCACACACACATGCGCACACAAACGAGCAAAAGCCCCGCGAGTTAGACTTGCTTATGACGCGAGCTTTAAGCTCCCTTTCTCTCTCTCTCTGTGCGCTTCGATTCCTTGGAGACCAATGGCCCGCTCGACGCGTCTACATCGAGTGTCTCGAGCGCATTCCCAGCTCCCTGCGATGAATTATATTCGCCGTTCGAATCGAGCTTTTATATCATCATATTATATCATGTACTGTATAATGGGAACCGAAGGATCGCGATTATATTGCGCGTATTATTACATAATATACGTAAGTGAGAATACGTCGCGATCGAGCGCGATCAGCCGAGCGGAAGACTATGCGGACTCTCTGGTATTATATCTGTTATGTGGGCTGATGCGCCGAGACGCGTAATTGACTGCTGCCCATTCCGAATATTTCGGATTTGGATGACGATCGTATGAAATTGGTACGGGAGCTTTCGAGAAACAAAGATTTGCGAGGCGATCGATTCGAGTATTTTTTGAAAAGTGTTATTTAATCTAATCAGATAAGTATTACAGATACTTCGCCAGAATCACATAATATTAGATCATTAAAGATCTTGAAGAATTTTCCTGCGATCCGGTAGCATTTAATAATATTCTGTCTTGAAAAAGAAAAATCACGAGATGACCTTTTTTCGCGGTGCGAGATCGATCGAAGAGAAGCATTGCGGGCAATCGCATGTCAGCTACAATCGAGTCGGTTATGCTTGGAATTATGGATAAAAGCGAATTATGAAGAGCACAAAATTTTTATGCAATGTAAAATATAATGATGTATGAATAGAGAACTAATCAAGAGTAATCCGGAAAATTGGTCGTTCAACTAATTATGTGTGTGGAGAATTATTTTTTTACATGTTGGTTTTGATCGTGTACTTCCTTTTATATGTTTATGGAGGCAAATCTTAATCATTATGTGATATTTAAGGTTATCCTTGCGATCAAAGGATCTGTGACAATTATCACATTCGAAGGGTTTCATACGATGTACTTCATTTATGTGAAATTTAACACGCCTTTTGAGTGCATGCTGGTAATCAAAAGATTTGTGACCCATTTAAAGGCAACGTAACTCGAGGAAATCGCCCACATCTTGGCATATCGATTATTTAAATAATCGCTGTGAGTCTATTTTGATTTATAATTTACACAAGGATTTGCAACATCGATCGCAACCCATTCAAGATACGTTTTTAAAAATCATAAAATAAATTTGATTTATATTCCCTGCGGATACGCACTTACTAAGTGAACGCGCAAAAGTTATTTTCATAAAAAAGGTCGTTTTTCGGCTCTAGACGTCAGAGTCCTCTCTGAAAAAATCTGAAAAAATTCAAGGTTGTTTGAATTTTTGAAAAGTATTTTTATGAAGTTTTTCAGATTCTTTAATTACTTCAGGCCTTCAGAATAAATATAGATAGAAAATGAACGTTTATAGGGCGGGGAGAAGGCGCTAGGAGGGGGAAGGGGGTCTAAAATTTTGGTTTTGGGACCTTTTTACCATGCACTATAACATACCAAAAGCGCGTCAAGATCGGTGACATACGAGCGCAGGTTTATTTAAAAAATTCTGAGCCTTACCCATATATATATATGCGTCGATGCGTTAATTGCACCAGCTCTCACGACCTTTGCCAAGATACATTATATATATGTATAGCGCGGGCGCTAACTATCCGTACAAAATCGCATACGTCTTTATACATCTCAGAAGTAGAAAAGTTTCCCAAAAAAAAAAAGGAAGAATTTCGGAGCGAAGGAAGGAAAAAAGCAGCAGCAAACGCGACGTTGATGCGTCTTAAATAGGGGCTTTCCGACGCGCCTTGCGTAAAAATGCCCAATAGACCGAAACATTTTATGTACATAGACACACGTATAAAATAATAATGCGCGCGAGCGCATTGGTATATATGTGCGCAACGCGTGTGTATACGGAAGGAGATTACATGCTGCTGCTGCTATGGACGAACGCGAATCATTACCAATTTTTTCACTTTTTTTTTTTCATTCTTCGTCGAGGCCTCGAGACATTATTTCCTCGTTTGTCGATTTTTACTTCCACCTTCCACGGGGCCATCTCCATTGATTCGAGAGCTGCATAATATATACCCAACTCGGCACGGATGTATACGCGTCGCGTTTCGACAATGAATGGATCATCCGAGTGGCTAGTTTGCACGCGCAACATCAGCAGCAGCAGCAGCGGCAGCGGCGAAAGATGAAAAGGTATAATAGCGCTGCGCTTCCTTCGCTGCTGTAAATATACGTATTATTATGCCTATGTACCATGTACGAGCTTTGCGCGCCCCGGGTCAGCTCTCATTGTACACACACCCGCTTATTTTGCGGTTTTTGTCGATAATTTTTAATGACCGTGCGTCTAGGATGCTGCTGCTGCTGCTGTACATACACAGGTGGCGTACGTATATATATACGGCTCGTGATTTTTTCATTAGGTATATCCCTTCGGACGGAAGAAAAAAATGGAGCCAATGACGCGAGATAATGTAAGGACACAGCGACTGCTGCGCGCGCGCGAGGATCTCGAATTTCGCGCGGCGCTTCCGGATCTGATTTTCCCGAGATACAATTTTCTGATCGGGGCGAGATTGCCACGGATCCAAATTATTATATCAATTGCCGGGCGGTGCGTCTTATGTGTAGGATACGTATCAGCTATGAGAAAAATGAAAGAAGACGCTTCGCATCATTATATATTATATATATCAGGCGGGGTGAAACGAAGGAAAAGTAAAAGAGAGAGAGAGAGAGACAAAAATTTAAGTAAAAGTACTATGCTTGCTACTAGTCTCAAAAGGGTTAAATCGTTTTATCTCTTTTCTTTTTTTTTTCTATTTCGGGGCGGATTGCGAGTCAGGCATGCGTGACAATGATGCCTCACTTTTAAGACGGCTAAAACGAGCCGACGTGTGCTACAGAGTGTTTAAACGAGGATTATATAATATAGCCGCGAAGTAAAGAGGAAGACGCCCCCCGTGTGTAATGACAATAATGCTTTGAAGCACTACGACGTCTTACTTACTTATCCATAAATAGCGCGAGAGATAGAGAGAGAGAGAGAGAGAGAGAGAGAGAGAGAGAGAGAGAGGATTATGACTAATAAATTGCTTACACGGCCCCGCGCTTCATTTCACTCGCACAGTTCGTGATCCTAATAATCTAATATGTAATAACCGATAGATTACTCGTATTAGTTACGCTTCGCTGCAGTACATAGTAGCAGTGATCGTTAGCATCGGCGAGGCAGGAAAAGGATTGTGCTTTTGCGAGCTGCGACAAACACGATCGTATATGTATATATATAAACACACAATGAGAGAAGAGGAAGACGAGTTTTTTAATCCGCGTATTTACGCGCGCGGTAAACGAGTATATATACAGGAGTAAATATATAATATCTGCGGAGATTTATTGGCTGCCACCGCTGCTATTCGACGTCGTCGTCGTCGTCGAAGTTTTAGGGCACTCGAGAAAGAGAGAGAGAGAGAGAGATGAAAATAATAATAAAACTCGAGCTCGCGAAAGCAGCGGAAAGAAAGAATGAAAGAAAAACCTATATAATAATAACGATGATAATAATGTCGTGTACCGCAACGACAGCAGGAGAGGAGTTGGGGATGTTATTGCTCTACTAGGACGACGACGACGACGATCGACTTGGAATCGAGTTATATCTCACTCTTCTCGATCCAGCTTTTGTTCCGAGAGCGCCCAATTTTTCCACAGCGCAAATGATTAATCAGGAGTATAGCGGTAAATTGGTATACGTGCGGGGTCGCGTACGTACCACGAGGGCAAAAATATCATTGCGTTACGAAGTTACTCGCACGCGTTCGTGCGCATTTGATTTTATTTTGTTTTTACTTATTATTTTTATTTGTTTCTTTTTAATAAACTAAAAACATATTTCTCATGCACGGATGTTGAAATGCTTTTCAATGCTCCTTCGCTTTGTACACTCCAGTTTTTAATATGCGCATTCCCTCTTTAAAAGCTAAAAGTTAAAAAAAAAAAACACGCGGAGAGATTGCAACAATACTCGTGTACATGTTTTTTCTACCCCTTTTTCTCTCTCTTGCGCGCAACTTTTACGCTCGTGTATCTCTCTCTCTCTATTTATGAAAAAAACCGCGAGAATAACAATGATTCGCGGTTCTTTTTAAGCGCTGCAGAAAGAGAGAGAGAGACTCGACTCTCGTGATTCGTTGTCGTCGTTGTCGTCGTCGTCGCCCCGGCGAGATAGAAAAAGAAACGTTTGTTGCGCGCGGATAACAAATGGCAGAGAGAGAGAGAGAAGAGAGAAAAGAGAGACTCGGTCGCTGTCTATATCATAATATCCGACATGTTTGCAATGCACTTTTGTTCTCTTTTTTTCAGGTTCTCGTAACGTCGACGGTGTACAACAACAACAACAACAACAAAAACGAAAAAAAAATATATTTTTACATTTCCAGAGCACTTTGACAAATTAATACACAGCTCGCGAGTACATTTTTCTCTCTCTTTCTCTCTCTTCTTGCCGCGATTGCAACGTAGCGCGCGCGTAGGATTAAATATCCGCTACCTCCACGGCGTTAAAAACATTTCACGTATTATAACGTGTATACATATTCGCGCGCGCCGAAACTCGATGTAATCCGTTTAAAAAGCCCACCGCCGCCGAGTCGCACTGTATATATACAGTACAGGCCCCGCATTATTATATTATTATATTGTTCGACAGAGAGCCGAAAATAAGCCGCGTTCGCGCGCGTGGCGCAGATATTCCGTTTAGTGAAAATGTTGCGCGCGTTGACAAATCGGCTTAGCGGTCGCAGCAATTTACGGCGTATACGCCTCTGCCGAGAACACACCGTCGATGGATGGCATGGATGGTTTCGTGTGGTATTCGTTTTGGACGCCGCCGCCGCCTCGACAATTAAAAAAGTCAGTATATGGTAGTCGAGCGGCGCTCGCGTATATATATACACATGTGCGTGACATAAGTATATAATATACAAAATAACTCGTCAGACACGTGTGGGCCGTACGTACACGGAGAGAGCGAGAGAAAAGCGCTTAGTCGTGATTGCCAAGTAGTGTGTAGTACACGCGTCGGTCGTAGTCACCGCAGCATTGCCACGCCCTATTATATCTGTATTACGGCGAAAAATCTTGCCAATTGCAATCATGCTCTCTTTCTCTCTCTCTATATCTATCTCGACTATATGAGGTTTTTATATATATGCGTGTGCGGAGAGCTCGACGCGAGTCTATTGTTCACCCCGTATAGCGGACGCGCAAAGACGTCGCGTTGTCATTGTCACCGCTGCACTGCGCCACCTCTCTGGCATATATATACGCCTTCCTCGCCTTTTCTCTCTCTAGTTCTCGCGCCTTTTGAATATTCTTCTGTAGCTGGTCCGCGAACTCGTCGTTATAAAAGTCTTCTTCTTCTTCATCTTCTGCTTTTTTTTTCATTATTATATATAAATGATTTTTTTTCTCAGCTCCTTTTTTCGAGTATACCGACGAATTATCTCTGACAATGAGAGAGCGAGAGCGGAAGCGACTTCGAGTGCATCTCTCCGGCTCTTTGACTATAATTTTCTCTCTCTCTCTCTCTCCTCTCTCTCTCTCTCTCTCTCTCTCTCTTTATATTTTCCTTAAAACGATGGAAAAAAAAATAAAGGAAGGAAAAGAAAAAAGTAATAAAGAGAGAAAAATAGCCCCCGTGCGTTGTATCTCTCGTACAGGTCACAAAGCGCGCGCTATTACAACGATCGATCGATGTAGATATTATACGGTATACAGGAGAGAGAGAGATGTAAAATTGCCAAAACGAGCATCATCATCATCATCCTCGTCATTGTCAATGATGCACGCCAACTTGTAGTAGCAGCAGATTTTCTAAATCTTCAATGCAAACTCAAGAGGCCGTGTGTATACGCGCGCCTTTATAATATGAGTAAATATGTATTATGTAGTGCGTGCCCGGGACATTGTGCCCTTTTTTTTTCATTGCACGACGATCGATCGCCTGCGGCCCTTTTTTCGTCATTTTTTTGTCTTCTTTTTTTTTTTTTAAGAAACTATCGGATCGGCACTGTCCAATTACAGTTTTTGAATTTTCGATAATTATTATTTATATACTAGCCGATGTTGTATATATTCATATCGGGCGCATCGTCGCGTGTATTAATGCAAAATTTATCGTTCACCGAGTCCATTTGCGACGCATTACGAATATCAATCCGCAGATACATATCTAGGTGGGCGCGATGGACAATGCCGATGGTATAATATCATTCGATGTACAAACAGCAGCCACAGCAGCAGCAGAGATACATCCACCCTCTGATTCTGCTGCTATATACTTTTCTATCTGTCTCTGTCTCCGGTCGATTTTACCTGCGAGCTGCAGCCGCAGCAGTTACGGATGGAACATTGGAATGGTTGGATGGACGCGGCCTGCGCCGGGGTACACATTTGTGCGGGCTGGTTTACCTTGTGTGGCACGCATGCACACGTACGTACCAAATGGGAGTATTAACACGCGGAAGCACATCAAAGTTGGCTCATCCGTGAAAAATCCCCCCGCTTCGGTACAGCAGCAGTGGCAGCAGCAGCAGTAACACAGCTCAAATCAGCCATATATGCATGGAGAGAGAAGCTTATAACCCGGGGTCCCATCCACGGTCAAGGCTTTCCCTTTGCTGCTGCTGCTGCTGCTGCGGCGCACACACAACGCACAACACGACGCTCAAACTTGACGAGGGGTGACAGCTACGCAGTTGAAAACGTCTGCTCGAGTTTAATGCCGAGAGACTTGATCTGCCGCTTAAACTATTGCGTGCGACGCTGAGCGTATAGAGCATAGGCCTAATATACACATGGTGTGTGTGCATATAGTACATAATATAGCTCCGGGGGCGAAATGCCGATCATCGTGTACTCGCGTATATACACATATGTGAATCATGGGTTGGGTGTATTGCGAAAAGGAAAACCGCAATCGAGTGAGGCCGTTGCGTTTAATGATTTTCTAAATGTTTTTAATTGGACAATCGCGTTGTTAAGACAGAAGGATAATTGCTTTTGATTGATTGATTTGGCATTGACTTAACGTATGGTATCTATGCGAAGAGGGATGCCTTAAAAATTGGCAAAAGCGGAGACGTGATTTTATAAAGACCAACGCAAATATGATAAGATATGACGTCACTGTGTACTTCGTTCACCATTTATTATTGACTACATATTATGTGTATTAGCCGTAAGAGGCAGCTTCTCAATTCTGAAGAGGCGAAACGTTGACTCGATCATGGAAGTGAGTTTCTGTTCCATGCACCATAATTTTTCAGTAAACTTGACTTTGGAACCGCCTTTACTGCCGTTATTATACTCACCTGTTTTCCCAAAATAATTGCTATTATTGTATATTACGTTTTCTTATATAGTGATCTGAACTGATTTTTACCACTTAAAGGTACAAAATACGCCATCTAGGTAAAGGATCGAAACTACTCGAAAATATTTAGAAAATTTTAATATTGAAAGCTGCAAGTATGAAAATGATCTGATTCCACTTGAAGAAAGCTTTAAAATCAGTTAACAATTTTCATAACTATATAGAATTTCGTGGCTACTTTTATTCATATTTTAAAAATAAATGGAACTTGACTCCCTGGTAGAAATGTTCAACATTTTGAAATGTAAAACGTCGATAAAAATTAAATTTGTTGATCTAAATGTTTTTAATTAGACAGTTCTTGAACATAAGGGGGCCTTTAGAATTTGGAATAATACTAATCAAAAGTTTTACCTTTTTCCAATATTTTATAGTGATTTAACGATCAACGTTCTGTCAATTCTTTGTTCTTCAAGTGCACTGAATTACTTTCGGGAAATTACATTTTTGTCTAAAAAACTGCATTGTCTTTTATTTTTATTTCAAGAGGTCGTACAGCAATAAAAGCAGAAAAACTATAGACATTAATTGCTTAACAGTTCTATAAACTATTCGACGATTATTTTTTACGTTATTTTTTCACGTTTGCATTAGGTTTTTATCGGTACAAAAGGGAATTGATGGATACGTCGCTATAGCATTGCGCAGCATGCTGGCTTATACAATTATTTTGACTTATCTACTTGCAGATTTACAGATAATGGCCCACTCGCCACCTAGTAGTGGAGATTCGAAGTAATATTATCGATATTGAAGTAGTTTAAAATTAATCCACATTTTTTTGAACCAATCAAATTGTCATTTTCAGGTGATTTAAAGTGCGTTTAACGTTTTGTATCATAGTTGGAACAGAATGATCGCCCAAAAACCAACCAATCGCAAGTATAATAAAACATTTTAAATGATCATTCAGTCATCATCGGGCCATTATTTATTTCGAGCATTTCTATACCCGAGAGAACTTAAATTTTCCACAAAAACAATGTAAAACGAGCGAGTATTAGCGCAACAAAGCCGATCTCTCTCGATTGTGCGTTATATTGGATTCGAGTGTACGCGCAGAGTAAGATTACAGTCGTGACGAGGAGGAAGAAGAAGACGACGAAGAAGAATAAAACGCGATCATCCCCCCGCGCAAAAGGATTACGCGCCGATCTGCGGCATCGTTACAAAGAAAGATTACGAGCGGCGAGCCGAGTATGTACACACAATTATGTAGGAAATTCAATTTCCTAATGCCACTACTTATTTCCTGCGCAAAGGGTTGTTGTTGCTTATATATATATATATATATACATTGTGTCGCTGGTTCAGGTCGTACACTTGTCTCCTCTTTCTAGCCGCACAAAGAAGACACATCCTAAATACTCGGCGGATGAGTCTGTGCGGGTCAAGGTTATATTACGTATATAGGTAGTACACAGCTCCGTGCGATACATAAACGGCGTGGGAGAGACACGCAGCGGTCGTTTTCAACGACTGCGCCGATGATCAGATTATGTAAGCTCGGTCGCGCAGCGGGGGCCGTGCGCGGTTAATAGACACACACACAAACCGAGAGTACAAGAGTTAAAAAGGGACGATCGGGGGCTGTGTGTGTGTGTTGTGGTGTACGGAACTCGGCAGAACAAGGACTCTGCGCGCGAGAGACGCGAGCTGCGCAGAGACAAGTGGGAAAAATAGTGTAAAGCTGCGAATTGCTATTCCATTAACTGCGCGTCCGCAAGTATATATCGTTACACGGTGTGGTTTGTATATATAGTGTCGGACACTGGCGCGTGTTTGCGCCAATTATTTATAGCGCGTACACTGTAGCCTGTAAACAAACACACGTGCGCGATGCTATAGTCTCGAGAGAGAGAGAGATTATAATTGATATATTATTTGAGTTGGGTCGTTGATTGCGATTGTTAAAAAAAAAAAAAAGAAAGATTGAAGAAGGAGAGTCGAAAAGTTCCATTTTCCTAATTATATAGAGGCGCTATAGAGTATGTAATATAGACACGGAGCGCCCGAATCTCACACCTCTTCGTGCGATGCGATACATTATTATTATTACATAGGCATGGACGCGCACACTCGCTCATGTGCCGTATATACGCTGCCGCTCCCTATCGTTTTCATCCGCACCGTCAGCCTCTCTCTCTCTCTCTCTCTCTCTCTCTCTTCATTTCAATGGCGTCGAGAGAGAGAGAGATTTTCGGGCTGCTACTGTCAGCCAAGGCGTGAATAGAACGTTTTCGAGTAATGAGGAGCTGCTGCTGCTGCTGCAGCATCTGTGGCGATCCCTGTCTGATGCTCTGCGCGTCTACGTGTATGTGTATGCTTATCTCCCTCTCTCGGCAGAGCTCGACACCCCTCTCTATTACCACTACTGCTCCAACAGCAGCACCAGCAGTTCGAAGCTTCCCATTTTCAGAGAGAGAGAGAGAGAGAGAGAGAGAAGATCGAGGCTGCTGCTGAGCGGCTCCTCCCTTATTACGGCGTGGCGCGAGTTTTACACCCGAAAAGTTTACAGCCCTCAAGTGGGATTTATATACAGAGAGCGAGAGAGAGAGATCGCCTCGACGCGTTTTGTTTGGGCCGCGCTTTGATTTCTCTTTATCTATATACCCCTCTCTCAGTGTCGGGGACGTAAATTCAATTTTGCACGGTTGATAGTATAAAAGTGTATAGCGCGCGGAAAATTATACATATAGATACGGCCCGGCTAATGACACCTGACCTAATTTTGTCTGATCCGCGCGCGGTGGCGCTGATTTTGCGAAAAAAATAAGTCGCGTACGCTAGCACGAACGATAGAGCGAGCGAGCCAATTATTATATATTGGCTTGTGTCTGTGCTATACTCTTATAAACAGATTAGCCAGTTTATTAGCCCCTCGTATAGCCAATTACAAGTTTCATAGATATATATATCGGCTGCTGCAGTGCAAGATATAAAGCTCTCTTTAACGTTATAGCTCGTTATCGTCCTGCAAAATCTTTTCAACTTTCTCGCTCGCTCGCTCGCTAGCGCCCCAGACGTTTCTCCTTTTTCCTTCTTCTTTTATTATATTTCTTCCTTTTTTCTCGCTCTCTCTCTCTTGGCACTACGCGGCGATTCATATCTCTCTCTCTATCTCTCTATCTTCTCTTTTTTCTCTCGTTCTCGGACTTTTTCTTTATCTCGCGGGTGTAGGCAGTTTCTGCGGGCGCGGATTTTCGCTATATAACCGCACAAAAGCGAAAGAAAGAAATGCATCAGCGAGCGAAAAAATCCTGCCCGATGCGATAGAGAGAGAGAGAGAGAGAGAGAGACGAGTTTAAAAGGATGTTAATGCCTCAAAGAGTCGAGTATTCAGTGCGAATACGTGCACGTGTGTGTGCGTATGTATCAAGCGACAAAGGGACGCGAGCTTTTGAGCTTTGGATCGCGCTTACGGTTCCGCAGCAGCAAAAAAAAGCACTCTGCACGGCGAAGCCGCGCTAGGCAAAAAATCGATGTCGCGCGCAGCAGCAGCAGCAGCAGCAGCAGACAAAAGCTGCAAAGAGCTATAAAGAGCCGCGCTGCAGCTGCGGGACGTCTCTTTTGGCGCTTTTCGTCCCTTTTTTTCTGCGAATTCGCGGGAGAAGATGGAGATACGGATGCGGGGTGGGGGGTAATTAATGCCTTTTTTACCGGATTTTTGTAAGCGCGAGATAAGACTTTGACGAATATATTATAAGCTTTCGCCCGTCCGCCGCGCGCGTATTGTCTTACACGGCGTCTCTCTCTCTCCTCTCTCTCTCTCTCTCTCTCTCTCTCTCTCTTTCTCTCTCTGTGCTGCGGATTTCAAACTGATTTTTTACAATTAAAAAAACGAGACGTTAAGATGGTTCCAAGTCGCGTACTACGATTATTCCGTTATTCATTTTTATGTTCGCGTTGCATTAAGCGATTGCCGAGGGCCCGAAACGATGTAGGTAAACCGATGACAAAAAAGGACTAAAAAACACCAAAAGTACACTTGTAAAATTCTTATATAGTGATCCAAACTAATTTTTACCAATTAGGGGTGTGAAATACGCCATCTAGGTAAAGGATCGAAACTACTCGAAAGTATTTAGAAAATTTAATATTGAAAGCTGCAAGTATGAAAATTATCTAATATCACTTGAAGAAATCTTTAAAATCAGCTAACAATCTTCATAACTAGATTTTCGTGGCTACTTTTATTCATATTTTCGAACTAAATATAATTTTGGACATTGTGTCTGCGTGCATATTCGTGACTTGTATGAGAATCTGTACATAAGTTGGCTTTCTGGTAGAAATGTTCAACATTTTGTGTTTCGATATTTTAAATTGTAAAAAGCAAATAAAAATTAGATTTGTTCATTTGAACGTATAACGACATTGCTGTTCTTGCATATTTTTAGAATAAATATAATTATGTCGCATAAAATGGCAATAATTTCATTAGACATATCAAAACTACTTTTTTTTCAAAATCGCGCTTTGATTTATATACAAGCATCTTCACTTTGTTACTTTCAGATTTACAAGTTAAGGTACTCGCCATCTAGTGGTAAACGCTGAAAGTGGTATTGACGTATTTAATCTCATTGAAAGTTGGTTTTAATTTTTTGAAACTGTCAGATTGTTATTTTCAGGTCATTTAAAATTCGCTTAATAATTGTATGATAGTTTAAACCGAAAAATCGTGAAAAATAAGTCAACTAAAAACATTTTAAATGGTCATTTTTTGTCATCAGGCTGCAATTAATATTGAATATTTCTACCACGTATTAACGGCCTCATCATACAGCTATTTTTAAAAATATTTCGATTGACTAACTCGACATTTTTTAATTGCATCTCGATACAACAAAATATTTCTCCGCGAGTATAATGTCATTGCATCGAACCCAACAGTTCCTTTTTCTCGACTCAAAATAATCCGTCAAATCCCGTCCGATTATCGATCGAACGTAACTCGATTATACTCGAAGATCATTAACACACAAATAGCTCACGCATTCTCCAGCATTCGTATACGTACACGAAGTATTTCCAAACATATTTCATGGCATCGCCTCGAGGCGCGCAACGTCTCTCGGATATATAAAAATTGGTATATATATTTATACGCGGCAATCGTACACGCGCGCGCAACAATCAAAGCTCGTTGTTTAATCAGCATTAAAATAAAATCCTCGAGAGCTCGTCCCCGTCTTTCATGTTTATGTACAGCGGGGGTGTCGAGGGTCAAGAAATATATATAGGATCATCATATACGCAGCCCCCGACGACGAAGAATCCTCAAGAGTCCGGCCTCTCGAGTTATCCGCGCTCTCTCTCTCTCTCTCTCTCTCTCTCTCTCTCTCTCTCTCTCTCTCTCTCTCTCTCTCACTCTACTCCTCGAAATATGCAGATATATATGAGAGAGAGAGAGAAGAAAAAAACATAAAGATTGTTATAGCCCTTCGCCCTGTGGTGCCATTTATACATATCACAGGCGACCCGACGAATCGATCTCTTCTCTCTTTCCGTATATTATTGTTTGCAGTGGCATCGTTTTACGCATGGAGCATTTCCTTTCTTTTCGTGCGCGCATACACGCAGTAGCGGCACTTGAACTTGCCAAGCGCGCCACACGCACACACACACACATATAAAACAACTAAGAGCGAGAGAGAGAGAAAGAGAAACTTTGATCCGAGCCCGACGACGATGTGGCTCGAGAGGCCTATAGAAAATACAGTGGTACTACGCGGCGTTTGTGTCGCGCACTCACCCTTTGAGCGCCTTCCTTTTTCTCTAAATAAGCCAGCAGCAGCAGCAGCAGCAGCAGCCACTGCACAGAAAAGAGAACGAGAGCTCGTAATGCAACACTTGATAATTGCACCTGATGCGCCAGAGAAATCAATCGTCACGTGCTATATTATACAGCAACAATTATAAAACTCGGGACGAGATTTTTTTTGTAACGAAACAGCAGCGAACTTCGCGCCCATATATATATATATATATACGTCCCCCCCGTTCTCGTTTTTATTTCGTGTTTACTCAATAATCGAGTGCTTGTTTACTCTTAAATACACATGTGGCCTATTGTTTGGATCGTTAGCGAGTGTAAAATATCGTGCGTGTGGATCGATATCGTGATTTTGTCAGATTAATTAAAACAACAGCAACAACGTCGAAGAACGAAACGACAAAAAAAAAATTATTCATAGATAAATATTTTTATTTTTATGCACAGGTTCCACCGTCGGATGTAAAAAACGAGTCGTTAGCGCGGACAAGTGTATAAATATTATACTCGTCGATTATTCGCGCGCTCGCGAGCTCGATGTACACACACGAGCGCGTGTATGAATTTATATAGGATAGATATACATTTTTCCGCACCCACGCGTCCCGCGCGTGTTTATTTGAAATCTCGTTATTTGCACGTCAAGCCAAGCACGAATCGAGATGAATATTTTTCCTGGATTTTTTTTTTTTTTTTTTATTTTTATTTTTTTCTGTTGGTTTGAAATCCTCCACAACGCGCGCGCGCGCGCCCCCGAGCTCGGAGCTATATGGTCACTGACAGCTGCCCCTTTATCCGCGCCTCTCGTCGTCGTCGTCCTCTTGTTTCGCAATTATACACGCACAAGCATATATACATACGCTGTCACATGCTCGACGCACGCCTCGCGCGTATATATATATAAAAGTGCGAATAATATCTCTCTCGGCTGTGCATCGTAGCGTACTATACGCTCGTATAAATCCGCGGTGAACGCGTATGAATTTATTTTCCGAATTATTATTATTATTATACACGGTGGCGAGAGATTCGAGATGAAATGTGAAAAAAAAAACGAAGAAGAAGAAGAAGTGAGCGCAGGCACGCCTATTATAATTATGTTCGACTTGAAAAAGAATCCGCCGTGGTTATTATATATGCGGTATAATATAGTCATCGACTGTACATCGGCGCGCGCGCGCGCGCGTCGCTATGGCCTCTTCATATTCATGAAAGTTAAAGTTTGCGATTGCGCGTTTATATGTATTATATGTGTGTGAGTGTGTGTGTGTGTGGAGATAGGCGGAGACACACTCGTAGCGAATCGACAAAAAAGTACGCGACGCAGCGGAGATGATCAAAGGAAACTTCGTCGTCGTTGTCGTCGCGCCCACTCGTCGAACTCGAGAGTTCCCACCGCTGCTGCCTGTGTCTTTTCTTCGAATAACGAGGCGCCCGCCGCGCGCGACGTATATATATCTGCATGCCGATATATGCACACGCGATATACGCCTCGATTGCACAGCGAGTGTGATTTTTTTTTTTTTTTTTTGTCAAAGAGAAATCGCAAGATGATCAATGAGAAACGCTAAAAAGGACGCGGTTGTTGTCGTCGTTGTGCCTTTGAAAACATTCGCATTATTATGCGGAGAGGACCCGCAGCGCTTGTGTATATATACGTGTACGCTTTATCGGGGTGATATTTTCGCGATTCGAATTTCCCGATATTATACAGCTATCGCGGCCGACTCGCCAGAAAATAAACACAAGTAAATTCATCGAAAAACATCGTCGTCGGCTCTTTTCCTTATACCGAAAAAAAGCAATCGTTATACTTCCTTTCTTTTGGTTCGCGCAGCAGCAGCAGCAGCAGCAGCAGCATTTCCCGGCGGGGCGACGCGCACAATATTTATCGTAAAGAGAGAGAAAAAAAAGTCTCGAGAGTCGGAATGAGATTTAGCTTTGCCTTTTTTCTCCATATATATGCGCTCGGCGGCGGGAGCATCAGTTTCCTTTTTCTTTTTCGCTTGACTTTTCCGAGCCGAGCGAGAGAGAGACTTATCTCGGCCGACGTCTTTTTCTCGTTCTCGCGTCGCGCTACGTGTATATCCCTCAAAGCAAACACACCAAGTCGCCAAGTCGACGACGATGGTATAGCGGCTTGCCCTTTGCGCGGGGTAAGGGGCTATATACGCGCCATATATATATATTTTTTGTATTTCATACGTATTATACGTCGGTTGTGACTTCAACTCGCGGAAGAGAGAACTGCTTTGAATTTTTATTTTTTATCGACACGAATTTGCGTTTATTCGGGAAAACATTTTTCCCGGGACGAAACTGACGGAATTTTTAATTTAATACCAAGTAATCATACCTATGGACGTTTATGTATTTAAGCTACAACGATAAGTACACAGAACGATCATAATTTATGCTTGATGTGTGTATTGTAGTGAGCCGTGTCGCCGCTAGGTGGCACAGAGCGAAAATGTAATTCACGCGAATAAATGTATCAAGTATGTGAGTTAAATAGATCTAAGAATAAGCTTGTAATTTTGGAAGCCTCGAGAGAGGCGAAAGAGAGGTGAATAAATAAACGTGAGTTCTTTGAAGAGGGAATCTCGACTTGTTCTTTCACCTCCCTCCCATCAACCCTCATCTCCCCGCCGAAGCCACGGCGAGCCGTAGCAACGCAAGTACGGGCGGACAACTCAGCGAGCAGCCTCGAGAGTCGATTCAAGCGATCACCTCCAGCATGCTATACTAAATCTGTGCTTCCGATGAAAAATCTAAATTTTGTCAACGCCATTCAAAGTATAATTAGCGGAATATTATATATTTTTATTGTAACGACATTCCGAATTGAGTGAATTTTTCGGTTTGAACGAACGAACGATTTCCGTTTCCAGAGAAAAAGCATTGCCATATTCACGATAAAATTTCGAATAATAATGATTCGTTCGGCCTTTCCGTTAGCGACATCTTTCGAGGATCCTTTACACTTTAAGGGTAAATATCGAGCGAAAAGGAACTGCTGTAAGCCCTACAATTTTTTCTTCGAAAAAAAAATGTACAACCAGTCAGGTCTTGCTGCAGCACGTAAGACTTTTATTGTAAGTACTCTAACAGTCGTCGATATAGAGCCTGAGCAAGGCATTAAGAGGAAATCGTGGCGGAGTTTTTTTTAAAGTCGCACTGCAATTTGTACCTTCATATCTGGTAGGAAAAGTAGGGCGCTCGACGCGCTGGTCAGGTAGAACGTGCGAGTATCAGTCGTGAATACATGTAATAAAAACTGACTGAATAATATAAAAACATCAAATTTTTTTATAGATGCGAAACGTCTTTATCGGTGTTTGGTACGAGGGGTAAACCCGTGGAAAACGAGCGCCCCTCCGAGCAAGCTGTGCCAACCTTTATCTCTCTCGCTCTTGTTGCCGCGTATCATCCTTATACACACAAGGCAACATAATAGTACATTATAACCCATGTACAATATATAGTAATTTATGATACAAGTGCCATAAGTAACACTTTTTGGCACGGCGTAGTTTATCGCCCGAGCGCAGCGAGCAAACAATTTTATTTATGCTGAGATTTCTTCTTTTTTTTTCTGCTCTCGTAGCGGTTCACTTGCACTCGTTAATTACAAGCCAATAATATCAATAACGTCCGGCTAGACGGTGGACAGGGAGAGAGAAGGGTTGCGTATGATGCGACTAGTCAAATCCGAGTCTTTTCAACGGCTTGCAACGAACGCTCTCATATCGCGCGAGTCGCTGCAATTGCATTCCTTCTTCTTTCGTAGTTAGTTCTTAGCCATCCTCAGCGACGAGCCATCAGCTCGTCCTATTTTTCCACTAACTCATCCTATTTTTGGGGGGCGTGCTTTGTAAAAAAGTTATATACGATATAAACATAAGTTTTGCTCGCACCCATTGTTGATTTTGTGAGTGAATTTTAATGGAATTTTACGTTGTACATGAATAGTTTTACTTTAAATGGCACAATTTATATTGCCTATTTTAGTTTTTGACATTTTTGAATAGATGACGCTATGTGCTTTTTTTAAATCAATATTTTCACCAAATTTAGGAACAAGTATTGTCTTAGAAATATGGTTCATCGGCTTCATCTTTGACATGTACTTTTTCAAATCCTCGAAGGCCTTCAGCCAAATTTGATAGGTACTATCCTTTTATGAGTAGACGCAAGTATGAGTAACTCGTGTTTTGAATTTTCATTGATTTATTTTAAAAACACTTTGGGAAATAAAAGTGACACTAATTAAATAGTAATTTACTCGACTATACCATTAAATTCTTTTAAAAAAAGACCGAGTATTGAATTGTGGCTGGATATTGGGAGTCACCTCGAGATGAGTGTGAATCGCACTCAACAATAATGTCAAAACTATAGCTCGACGAGGCTCGAGCGCGAAACACTCTCAGGTTCTGATGAGTGTGAACTAATATTGAAACTTGGATTTAATTTGTGGTAAACTTGCCATATTTCGAGCACTTATAAAAATCGTTCTTTTTCATTTACTGCGAGTATGGACATTTTGAAAATTTTTATAAAAGTACCTTTTGATAGCAATAAAATTAACTTTTAAATGATTACATACGCTTAACCAAAGAAGCTGGTTATATTTCTAAAAAATGTATTTACGTGATCCGAAACCCAGCTTAAAATTCGAATTTCTAGACATGTTTACTGAACCAAATTTATTATAACTCATCCGAATATCAGTTAATTCACGAATTATCACGAGACAATTCAACAAGAAATAGTTAGTAGAAGTTTCCGAAAACTTGTTTGAAAATTTGAATTTTGGGCTGGGTTTCGAATCCTTTTATGAGCAGACGCGAGTATGTGAAACCCGTGTTTTGAATTTTCATTGATTTTTTTTGTAAAATATCTACGTTTTCGCTTGCATGTAAATGATTAATTTGTAATTTAAATGTCTACGTTATGAGAGTGAGCGTAACGAAAAATGCTGTATTTTTTATAATTTTTTTTTTCATTTTACGAATTATAAAATTATCTTTAAAAAAATGTCTAAAAATGCAAAAGAAGGGAGAACCTTCACCAAATTTTTTGATCAGCACCTAGAATGGTTTCGTCGAGCCTCGAACCCAACTTGACCACTCAGCATGCATCGATGTCAGAGACGGACGCTTTAGACCACTCAGCCATCAGATGCACGTTTACTTCAGCTAGTTTTTGAAGTCTTAGACTACTTTCTCTTTCTGGGATTATGTTTCACTTGACTAGCTTCTCAATCGCCTCCCAAGCTCGTCACGTCATCTATTATCAAATGGCAGTACCATCAAGCTTCGATTCGACCATTTATCTCAGGAGTCACGTCGCTTCACGAGCTCCACTTATACGTGGTAAGTGTCAGCTCGTAGCATCATGCTCCCCACTCCCGCATACACATACTCGGGCTGAGGCCCCCACATCGATGCACACGCCACACAGCGTCGCCGAGTCGAATCACACACACACACGCACATATGCACTGCAAGCAGAAAAGTCGCATATTATAACACATAGTCATTATCATTAACGAGTGGACAACTTAGTATTTCAGTTTTATGGTCATTTGCACAAGTCACTACAAATTTGAATCCCAATCCTCTCTTGCTGCTCTCTGTGAATTTCACCTCCGATTGACAACTTTTACATACCAAAATATTTGATAGAGCCGAAAACAGAGCTACAAAATTTAATATTCGCTTGATAAGACCAGACTTGCCATCATTGAAGGTCGATACTGCAAAGTATGTTCCAATATTAAAAACTGTGTTGCCACTCCACAGTTTTTTAGGGACATATTTCCATAATGTCTGGTTGAACGATTCATTTGAATTTTGGGTGAATTGTCCAACGCATTTTTGTAGAAGTTCCACTTTACTCAAATCAGTGTAGATACTTTTTATGGCATCCATAACTGCTGGTGGAAGTGAGTTTGTGTGCTTGAAGGTCTTCAGGGGGGCATCCACAAATGACGTCATCACTTTGAGGGGGGGGGGGGAGAGGTTCATCAATCATGACACTTGATGACAGGGGGGGCCGGGGGGGTCTGTCAACTATGACGTCATATATATTTATGTTAACACATATGATTTTAGCAGCGCGAAAAAAAAATTTTTTAGCCGTTGCACATAGCAAGAAATGCGATTTTCATGCTACTGGTATGTGCAATGATATCCTGCTATGAATAGCGAAAAAACAAATCCTCATGCAAGTGATTAGTAGTCTCAGTTTCGTCCCGACCATAATTGCGCGTGCTTTTTCAGCTTTTCGTAGTCCAATACAGTAATATTACGGTTCAAGTTTTAATATTCCGGTCTTGGTGATTCCTTTTTTATCGACCAAGTAATCTCTCAGATGATACGCACTGCAGCGCCATTAATTGAGCAGACGTCTGCATGTATTTTATATGGCCGTGCGGTGTCTTTGTCGAAACTAAGAGAAGAAATTTATATTGTACCTGCTGTAGATATATTAAGTTTATGAATCAATTCGTGTACGTTCGTTGTTCTTAATTATAAGCAGTGAAATGCCAAAGAATCTTTACGAGCGCCTATATGAGGCAGTAAAAAATGGCTCATCCCTCAAATAAAGGAACGTTTGTACAATCCAAAACAAACGAACTGTGGAATCATTTCAAAGAGATTTCTTCATCTCCCGAGGAATTAGAAAAAAACACCGAAGCTGAGATCAAAGATTTGATTATAAAGGCAACGTCAAACAAAGCATTGCTGACTTGTTATTTTACTAATGTAAGTATTATATTATTGTATTATTATAACCTATAAAAAATCTATTTTTGCCCAAACTCACGAATGGTTCGTATTGTAACTTATTAATTTTTTTTTTTCAATGTACTTTTACTGCGTAAATGTATCAGCATTATTCATTTTACTACTTTATGACGATGACAGTGAGACACATCCTCATCTCATATTCTCATTATGCACTCGACGCATACGTCTACATATGGGGCGAATCACGATAGATGCCCCAGCGGTGTGCGCGAGTGCGCAAAACAGCCAAATCACGCAGTTTTTGACACGCTGTACGGACTTGATATGCTATCTAGAAAAAACCCGAGTAAGTGATTTCGATGTGTTTTTTCCTCAGCTTTCCAGTGGTGAGGTCAAAAATGCAAAAATCAGCCTCCATAACCTCAAAAAATGGACTTGAACATAAAACACGCTGTATCTTCTTTTTCCGCCAGGTTTAGAGTTTTTTTGAGGGTCTAGATCGAAAGATCTCGCGATTTTACATAAGAAATGACTCTAAAAAAAAGGGACTTTTTCGATTTTCTCGAGCAGTGAAGGAGGAAAGAGCGCGCGGTCGGCCGTTTTACACCGCCGCGGCCTGTTTTTTCGCTACACTTGACGTTTCTTTATTTATCACGCGTTGGGCTTTCGCCATAAAAATAAACAAATACATGTTTTTTGTGTATTTTTTCTTCATCTTTCCAATGGTGCAATTAGTTTTTGGGAAATTTGCTTTTTTGAGCAGATAAATTAACTTTTTTGATTAATAGTTTCATTATTTTCGTTTTATTCGCGAAACGAAGCAAATTTTCCAATAACTAATTGCACCATTGAAAAGATGAAGAAAAAATACACAAAAAACATGTATTTGTTTATTTTTATGGCGAAAGCCCAACGCGTGATAAATAAAGAAACGTCAAGTGTAGCGAAAAAACAGGCCGCGGCGGTGTAAAACGGCCGACCGCGCGCTCTTTCCTCCTTCACTGCTCGAGAAAATCGAAAAAGTCCCTTTTTTTTAGAGTCATTTCTTATGTAAAATCGCGAGATCTTTCGATCTAGACCCTCAAAAAAACTCTAAACCTGGCGGAAAAAGAAGATACAGCGTGTTTTATGTTCAAGTCCATTTTTTGAGGTTATGGAGGCTGATTTTTGCATTTTTGACCTCACCACTGGAAAGCTGAGGAAAAAACACATCGAAATCACTTACTCGGGTTTTTTTCTAGATAGCATATCAAGTCCGTACAGCGTGTCAAAAACTGCGTGATTTGGCTGTTTTGCGCACTCGCGCACACCGCTGGGGCATCTATCGTGATTCGCCCAATATATAGATGTGGTGACAATGAAAACTATCACAAATGAATGAGGATCTCTCGCGGGGGAGCAAAAAAATGCTGCAGCTCTTGCTACCGCTGTAGAGCATGGAAATCAATCCTCACGCACGTAGTATAGAATTAATGTTAGAGCGCAGTTCGTGCAAGCGACGAATCTGTGGTCTGCCGTTTTATTGTGCACGCTATATAATAATACCGATACATTTAATCTACCTGCGCCGCGCGCATAACTTTTATTGCTTTTTTAATTGTATTATGTTTTAAAAAAACATTTATAATTGTATCACCAATGTAATCCATTCATTTTTCAGGCCGCTAAAAGTCATCTCCAGCTACAATCACTGCTGAGATAAAAAAATACTAATGAGGAGAAATTTGATAAAGTATACAGTGAAGCCTCTGCATCTATTTCACATAAAGAACGCAGCAAGAAATTTAAAACTCCAGCACAGGACCAGTGTCAAGAAAAAATTAATAAAATGACGGAAGAACTAAATGCTGTTAACGTTATTCAAAATTCGCCATTATTTACAGAAAATGTAAAAAATAGGAAAATAGAAATAGAAAATGAATTAAGCAACGAAAAAAATAAATTGAAGAAATTACAGAAAAATTTAACTAGTCAATCAAAGGCGAGGCAAGTCAAAAAAGCTCGTTTAGAAGATGTTTGTAATAAGAATCCAGAAATATATCTAAAGCTCTGAAAGTAAGAGAGGCCTCGGGTAGGCCCAGATTAGAGGAAAAATGCCCAGAGCTGATTCAGACTATTATAGACATTGTTTCTTTTTCTTCTGGAGCTGATACCAGACGTCGGTCAGAAATGATGCAGACTTGTAAAACACTTGATCAGCTTACTGATGAATTACAGAAAAGATTGAACTTGAATCTAAGCAGAAGCGCCACATACTTACGATTATTACCTCGTAGGATGAATTCGACTGAAGAGAAAAGGCATGTAAATACAGCTCCAGTGAAGCTTGTAAGAGCACAAACGAGTGAGCATACGCTTCATCAGGACACCGAATTTTGCATAGCTACAATTAGAGCAGTAGAGTCGCTTGCGTCATTTTTAGGTCCTGACCAAGTGATTTACTTATCACAGGATGATAAAGCGAGAATTGCTCTGCGTATTTACTGCTGCTAAATATATCAAAGACCAATTCTAATGAACATGCAGTACAGAGTTACTCTTCCAGACCACGATTGGGTAAAAGCCGAAAAGCATAAGCTTATTCCATCTGTGTACGCTGGTATTACAATTATTAGCAATGGAATGGGTAGTCCAGAATCTGTTACTTGTTCGGATCCTACAAATAGTGCGTGTTCGTAGTGCTAAACACAGTTCCTCTAATGCTGCCAGTCATGCTGCAGATATGAAATATGTATTAGATAATGAATCATTTGCTCCTATCTGCAAAACACCTTTAGGTTTTATAAAACCGGTAATGATTATTTCGACTGATGGCGGTCCCGATGAAAATCCACGATACGCAAAAGTTATACACTATGCCAGGCAGCATTTCATCGAGAATTATCTTGACGCTGTGTTTATAATGACTAATGCGCCTGGTAGAAGTGCATATAACAAAGTTGAGGGCCGAATGGCACCGCTCAGCTTCCAATTATCGGGTGTTCTACTGCAGCATGATTTTTACGGATCACATTTGAACTCACAAGGCAAAACAACCAACATTGATTTAGAAAAAAAAAATTTTAGACATGCCGGAGAAACATTGTGTGAAATATGGAATAGTATTTCCATCGATAAATACCCAGTCGAAGCTACTTTCGTTGACTCGGAATTAGAAAGTAGCGATGATGTGGGATATAACAATCGATAGCAAATGGAGTGCGAGACAGATACGATCGTCGCAATATTTTTTACAAATAGTAAAGTGCACATCTTCTAATTGCTGTAAGACTGCAAGAAGCAATATTTTCGATATTCTGCCTGAACGGTTTCTCCCGCCTCCAATGAGAGTTGGGCAGTCTTTTGAGCGGGGATTATATCCAGCTAAATATAATGAAAAGGGTTGCAAATTTTTGCCTTTGATGCCTCACTCCCGGATTTACAAAGGTATTAATTAAATCATTACAAATTTTCTCTCAAAACGATAAGCAAAATGACTTACAAATTTTTTTTCTCCGATTTCTAGGTTCCATATGATTTATTGCCCTTCAATCCATCAAAAATTATCTGAGAGGAGCTGCTCCATTTGCGGATTATATTTTTGTTCAAAAAAAATGTGTGAAGAACATTTTCGAGCTTTACATGACAACAGTTTAACAAATGTAGATTCATGTAGCCGAGTGGAACCTGTGAAAATCATCCACTACAGAAATAATGAGGCTCTCTGTATTTTACGTGATTCGAACAAAGAAGAAACGCTAGAATGGATAAACATTGAAGATGTGGAAGAACAAAGTGTGGAGAAAGTCCTAACCAATGAAGATACCAAAGACGAATTTCCCGTCATAAAAAATATTGAAGAATGGCTAAAAAGTCCCTGGACAACTGAGATCAGCGACAACACAAAATAAATTAAAATTTTTTTCTTTTATTTATAAATTATAAATTGAGTTAACTATGTTTGATTCTGAGTTTAAAAAAATGATGTTGAAATAATGATAAGGCATATTGAATATAAATATCTCTCTATATTATAAAAACATATCGCCGCTGCTGCCGCCTGTTCAGAAATATGCAAGGTGTTATGGGTTAAACAAATGGGAGACCTTGTACTTTTTCCTCCAGGCCAATCGGTAAAGTGATTATTAGGGGCCTTCCATTAATTACGTAATCAGAATTTTCACTTATTTCAATACCCCCCCCTGTCATGTAAGCTATAGTAATATTTCTCCTACCCCCCCCCCCTCCCCCAGCCCATAGTAAGCGTAATAGACCTCATTTATTCTAAACTAAAAAAAATAAAAATCAAATTACACGTAGATTAAATATAATCTTTTTTAATCATACAATTTTTTATATCTTTCTATTCTCATGAAATAGGTTCATAAAATGTATACATTTTCAACACAAAAGTAATCTTTGTAACTTTCTTAAAACAAATAATTAAACATTTTAAATATAAAATGAACTCATATTGATTAATAATTTAGTTATTAATCGACATCTTCAGTCCAATCACATGTAAGCCATTCTTCTATGGAATCAATGACTGGTAGTAGAGAATCTTTTACAGAATCGTTTTCTTCATCAAGCTTATTATCAGTCGTCGGGATCAATAAATCCATCGCATTTAGCTGTTCATTATCAATCCACTCAACATCTCTTGACTCGCCGTAATTTATAATACACAAAGCCTCATCATTGCGACGCTCTATAAGTTCAGCTTTCACTTTTTTATTGGGTTTTTTGTTTTTAATAATTGGGTGAACAACTTTTCGATGATTAGCCAAATTTTTCATGCTTGCAAAATAAATATCGCAATAGGAACATACTCTATCAACGAGAGAATCTTGCATACTAAAGCAATGATAATCATAAGGCAATATAAAAAAGTTTGAATCCTCGCAAGGCATGTGCATTGACAAAAGTTGAAAAAGAGAAGGAAAAAATGAACCCTTCGCATCTTTCACAGGATCAGCTAATGAAATACGTCCATTTTGCTCTCTTTTCATTAACAAAGGTGGAGGAAGAAATCGATCCTTAAGAATCAAATTAATGTCGCTTCTAAAATCAGCGCAGCATTGCCGATTATTGCATTTCACAATCTGCAATGATAAATTGATTTTAGTCAATTAAAATAAATATAATAAATTTTTGATTTATTGAACTTGAGAATTAGTCTTACTGGTAAACAATATTGCGATTCCCGCACGTGTTCTTTGGGCCAAGCCCAATGTATCTCATTAATAGGCGGCAGTACTTCATCAGGAGCAACGTACTTCGCAGAAACTGGAAAATTATCCACGGTAATTTGTGACCAAATTTCCTCCAAAACTTCTCCAGCTTTAGAAAAGTTTTTGATCTCCAATTCTTCATCCTTTGTCTCTTTTTTTGAATTTAAATGATTACCATAAAAAATTATAAGGTAAAATCACGCCAGTCAAGGCCCTGCTCAAAGGTGCCATACGTCTTTCGACCTTGTTGAAAGCCGAGCGCCCAGGTGCATTGGTCATTATAAAAATAGCATCCAATTCAAATTTTTTGAAATGGTCAATAGCATACATTATTGTTTTTGATACCTTAAAAAAAAGAGAACAAGATTTACATTTTTTCATAAATAAAGTCAATTTATTGCTATGTTTTATATAATATTAGAATATAATATACTTAATATTTACCTAGGATTCTCATCAGGCCCTCCATCCACAGATATTATAATATTGGTTTACATTGATCTTGATCATATAAAATTTCTTTGAAAGACTCTAACTCGTATAGAGAGTGAATATCATTGGCATGAGTGGCTGCTGTCGAGCTGGAATGTTTTCCGCTTCTGATGGCAACATAGTTGGCCCACTATACGTAACATTCTCTGGCAAGCCTGAAGAATTTTCTTTGATCTGAATCCCAGCGTAAACTGACGGAATCAAGGTATGCTTACTGGCAATAACCCAATCATGATCTGGTAATTTTACTCTGTACTCTACGTGCATGAGTTTCGTTGATTGTTTATTGGCAGCTGTGATTCCAATTTTCACACGTGCCTTGTCATCTTGTGATATGTAGGCAACTTGATTGGGCCCTAAAAAGGAGGCCAGAGTCTCGATATTCCCAATCGTCGCTGCACAAAACTTGCCATCGGTATGATTTTTATGAAAATCATTTTGCGGTTTGCAAAGTCTTACTGGCACGGTTTTTACGTGACGCATACCTTCGAGTGTGTTGCACCGCCTTGGGAGTAATCTTAAATACACCGCACTCTTCGAAATTTTAAATCCATGATCATTCAACTTCTTCGTTAAATCTTTTAAAGTTGTGCATGTCCTTATTTCCGCTGTTTGGCGACGTTCATCTGCAGCACTGTTAAAAATGGCTATGTCGCATATGGTTTTTAAAAGGTCAGGTTCATCATCTTCTATCCGGGGGCGCCCCACCTGCAGAGAATTTTCGACGTTGATATTTTCGCGCATTTCCGTTGGCAATTTCGCTTGTTTGTTTAAAATTTTTTTCTTTTTTTCTCTGCGTCGAAATTTTTTTTGATTTTCTGAATTTTGAATCTTCCTCTTCAGTTTTGTTTGATTGCTTTCCAATTCAATTTTGGCTTTTTGAATTTTTTTCTGTACATCTGTTCCCCGAGATTCGAGTCGCGTATCAGAATCAGAGAATTGATTTGGCTTTCGAGAGCCGCGATTTTAGTCCTTGAATCATTTTGCGAAGGGGTCGCATATTTCCTATTTATATTCGGATTATCTTGTTTATCCGTGAACTCTTGAGCATCCTTTTTCTCATCTACGGCCGTTGAGGATGAAGATGGCTGGTTAACATCTGCAGACAGCGTCGAGGATATAGTAGCTGCTGGCAGTGATGAAGATGCAGAGGCCTTCGGGATCTGAACAATCGAATTTATCATTATGTACTATGAAAAATATGAAAGCGTACAACATAACCTCAACCAATCTCATAAATATTACATAAATATCAATATAATAAGATGCATGTATGTGACAATAGGCTGAAAATACCTTGTTGAAGAAAGAAATCAATGATTTTTGTGAATTTTTAGGCGCTATCAAGTTCAGCTTATTGATCTCAGCTGCAATGAAAGCGTCAAATTCTTTTGCGTTCTTGTACTCTTTTTTTGCTTTGTTCCAAGACGTGTACGTGTTCTTTTGGTTTTCATCTTTTGAGATTAGGGGGAATGCTCTCAAATGAGCCGTGTAAAAATTCTCGTATAAATCTTTTCTCGACATCTTTACACTTGACAAGAACTTTACGATAAGTAAGAAAGGAATCTTTGATGTATACTGTTGTATCACAACTACTCATCTGCTCGCTTACCTTTGTATTATATGTCTAGTCGCAGTGAAGGTAATGTAGAAAGTCAACATGTCGACCAGTAGTATTTTCAAGTGCGTACAGCAGCGTTTACCGTCAGGCGTCGAAAAAACACTTTTCACTCGTGACTACGTGAACAAGCACTATATGTACGATTTTGGCACACATTATCCTTGAAAATTCAAATCTTTTTTAAAACAACCCGTATTTACATAATAACAGATCTCGCACGTACTCTGCTCTAAAAAATGTTACGAGTGAAAAAAAAAATGAAAAATATTATATAAAACATGAAATGATAAAATCAAATAAACAAAATTTATTACGTAATAAGTAAAAGTACCCCCCCTCCCTCCCCACGTAATAAATAGTAAGCAAATCGCCCACCCCTCCCCCCGTCGAAGCCCATTACGTAATTAATGGAAGGCCCCTTAGTGCGGATACCCAAAAAAACCTATTCTTATATTGTTTGCTGATCAAGATCGTTCGAAATTTATTCAATAATTATATTTATTCACTGTGTAAAGGTACTAGGTATTGTAGATTGAATAATTGTATTTTTACCTCCAACAAAATGTGCAAGGTGTTGTGGGTTAAACAAATGGGAGACCTTGTATATGGGTTAATCAAATGGGTGACCTTGTATTTTCTTGCCTCCAAGCAATTGTGCAAGGTGTTGTGGGTTAAACAAATGGGAAACCTTGTATTTTTGCCTCTAAGAACATGTGCAAGGTGTTGTGGGTTAAACAAATGGGAAACCTTATATTTTTTGCCTCTAAGAACATGTGCAAAGTGTTGCGGGCTAAACAAATGGGAGACCTTGTATATGGGTTAATCAAATAGGTGATCTTGTATTTTCTTGCCTCCAAGCAAATGTGCAAGGTGTTGTGGGTTAAGCAAATGGGAAACCTTGTATTTTGGCCTCCAAAAAAATGTGCAAGGTGTTGTGGGTTAAACAAACGGGAGACCTTGTATATGGGTTAATCAACTGGGTGACCTTGTATTTTCTTGCATCTAAGAACATGTGCAAGGTGTTGTGGGTTAAACAAATGGGAAACCTTGTATTTTTTGCCTTTAAGAAAATGTGCAACGTGTCGTGGGTTAAAGAAAAGGGTGACCTTGTATTTTTTACCTCCAAGCAAATGCACAAGTTTCTGCGAGCTAAACAAATAGGTGATCTTGTATTTCCTTGCCTCCAAGCAAATGTGCAAGGTGTTTTGTGAATTAAACAAATGGGTGACAACAACTTATTCTTATTTTACCTTCATATCAAAATTATTCAAATTTATTCAATATTATATTTTTATTCAATATTCACTCCAATCAAATATAAAATTATCCCATGTCATGGTTTTATTAAGAATTGAATTGTATATATCTTCCTGGCAAATATGCACGGTAGTGTGGATTTAACAAATGGTAGACCTTGGTTTTTCCTCCAAGCAACAAGTGACGAATAATTTTTTTAATACATATTATTTTTATATAATAAAATTTATTTCAATAACTAAATTTCTACTTTTATTTTGAAAAAAGGGGGTTGGTGAGCGGAGCGAGCAGGGGGGCGAAGCCCCCCTAGTATATTATATAATAATAAACATAAAAATATATCGTGTTTTTTTCATTTTAGGGGGGGGGGGGGTACCTAATTGAAAAATGATGTCATTCTTAGAGGGGGAGGTTTCTAATTATGACACCCTATGACAAGAGGGGGGTGGGGGTCTAAAACCCGTTTTTTTGCATGACGTCATTTATGGATGTCCCCTAATTAATAGCAAAAAATGTTCTTAGGCTGGTTAAGCCTAATCCTAGAGAGCGAATGCCAAAGATGGATCTTCTGTTTGATTCATACAAATTTTTTTTTGGTCCAATCATCCTGCATGAAGTGACAGATGCAGAAGTAGAACAGTTTTCACACTCTAACTCTAATGTAAATCCAAGCCCTCGCATTGAAGTCTCATTGAAGGTGACTTCAGAACCACATTTAAAAACAAACGATGCCATTCGTTATAATTTTTGACGGCATCCCAAATTAAAAAAAAAAGTCTCAATCGGTTGAGAAATGACCGAGATACGTATTTTTTTTTGTCAATTAGATTTGAACTCTCGGACTCAAGCGTCGGGACGCCAGTGAGCGAGAGGCGACCCCCCCCCCCCCCCCCCCCCCCCCCCAACTCGGCAAAGTAGCAATTACAGCTTTGACTTTGTATGGTTTTATTGTTAAAAAGATTTCGAGAAATTAAAATTATCTTTATGTCATTGTAAAATATAAGATTATTACTTTCAGCTGCAGATCTTTGTCGAGCATTTATTACCCTATCAGTTGAAGGAGCTTGCGTGTACTAATTGCCTCTGAAACATATCTTTCTTTTTCTTCCAATAGAATTCTTCAGGTCTGGATTTGATCAAAGTCTCTTTGTTGGTCGTGGCATGACTCAAAAATAATTTGAATTCTATAGTATCCAAATAAACTAAGGTAGTATTTTTTACATGCAATAACTATATAATCTGTATTGTCTAAATCACTGAATTATCTAAACTTATGATTTTATTATCTGTATTATCTGCAATAATAAAAATCTTCCTGAAAATAAAATCACCAACACCCACTCACTAATAATTTTAATTATATAATGTGTAATACTAATAACTGAAAATGAGTCTTCCTGAAAATGAATATAACACCCACTCAAGTCGAAAAAATATTAACTTTACACTTATTTATAACGATTATTTATCGATTATTCGAAACATGGTTAGGAATCGAGTCAATAGATGGCGCTAACAACATAAAAAAGTCCCTAGACTCATAAAAGAACGCCTATAATAATTTTTAGTAGTTTCATTCATTTTGCTAGAATAAACTTAAAAGTATCGATACTAAATAAGTTCTATATTGCGATAGAGTTAAAATTTTTGAATTCTGATTACGGCGTTGAAAAGCTGAGGAAAAATCCTATCAAAAAAGCCACAAAAAAAAAAAAAAAAAATTTTTTTCGATTTTAGGTACCATTCCCCCCTTAAGTAGGATTTTATGTAAGAAAAATTATAATTGTTTAATTTAAGCATTAAACGTGAATGAATCATTTATTTTTTCTGTTTTTATTGTCTATCTCTCGTGCGTGTTTCTCGGACAATAATAAACTTACTCTCAAATCTCAAGATATCGATCATGAATTTGCATGTCGCATGACGTCAGTTTATGACAAAAATCATCAGATTATTTATCCTAGGTTTGAAAAGATCGATAGCAAAAAAGAATACATCAATTTTATTAAACAATTCTTTCATTTTGATGTCATTTAAAAAAAGAAAAATTATTTAATTATTCAACATTTGCGTGAAAAAAATTATTCGTGATGTTTTAACTCATAAAAAAGCGACTAAAAAAGTATAAAAACAAACATACAAACTTAATAATTGTATTTAAGTAACACATTTCATGATCGCGTATGAAGTGATACAGTTTTCTACAGTAGTTTTTCGCTCACAATAAATTGATAACATGAGTTTAACATTATTGAAATTATCATTTTTATTTACATTTATTATTGTGCGCGATGTTCGATCAACACTGAACCCTGTAAAAGTTATTGGAGCTAGTTTGGACATCTTAACATCTTTAAGCAGTCCGTTAGATTTGGCGAAATCATTTTATGACTTTGCTACTTTATTATATTCGAGTGATGAAGAGGATAAAATCAGCAGTACTCTCAGTGTTATCACTGACAAGTTAGATGACATTTCCGGAAATCTCGACAGTTTTAGAGACGAGGTCATGAGTAAATTAGAAAAGATAGAGCTACTCGTAGAAACAAAACCACTCATATCAGAATTTTTTCTGCTCGAAAGTACCATGGAAAATCACTACGATGAACTCTTACGAATAATAAAACAGAATTACACTCAACAATTCATCGAGAACTTTGTGGAGGGTGTTGCAAGTTATCATTTTGATGGTGTAACGCAAACCTTGAATCGTATGCATTCTGTTTTATACAAAGTAGACAATATTGCTTATAAATATTCAAAAACCGTGAGTATAATTTGAAATTTTAAAAAACACAAAAAAAAATATTTGTATCGATTGATTGACTCAGATTTCTTCGCCTATTTGCCCGAGTCGGTATTCGCAAGTTAAAATTGTCCAGAAGTTTTATCTAACGCTTCATAACGCTGAATTGAAAGGGCTGGCCATACTTGTATTTGCTGTAAAACAGATGCACAAAAATCAATCGCCTGAAGGTTAGCGAGCGAATTAATTGAGAAATCTTTTATTCAAATTAATTAAATGTATTTTTTGAACAATAGAATTAGAAAAGAACTTGGATATCGTAAAAGAAAATTCCTACAGAAGATCGAATGAAGCATTCGCAGCTCAAAAACATACCATGGGTATGATTTCTCGCGTGCTGTGGAATTGTGAAATACGTGGCAGTTCTCAAGAAGGTAATTAGTAATAATTTTTACAGCACGGAAATTCAACGTTGATATTTTCACAGGTGTCACTTATGAACAGTTTGGCCCATTTATTTACCAAACATTCGAATCCAAGAAAACTATGAATAAATATTTTTATCATCGCTGTAACTTGATACATGATGCTAAAAGTCTCTGTCATGGACAGTCTACAGATATGTCAATATGCAGTGATTACACATATTGTCGTGGAAAAATAAAGTCTTGCAAGAGCTTGGTTGCAGATACAACGATTTGTCATGGATCGGTAATAGACCAAAAACAAACTTTGCTGATTACGTTTTGACGAAAGATTTTTTCTTTAAGACTAACACAACCCGCAAGTACGAATATGCAGAAACTAGTGGAGAGATTATGGGTATAAAAAAGCAAAATTGCAGTGGAGGAAAATATCTGCACCGATCTGATCTATTCAAAAGTTATATCTTCAGAATCGACACTTCGTGCCTTTGCACGTGTGAAAACCCCGATTCAAATATTTATATCAATTTGAGAGAAGTTGTATCCGATGTGAATGAAAATAAGTAAGAAATTTTACAGACTTTTCAATTGTCAATGATTAAATTGAGTTCAATAAGACTATCATTCGTGACAGGGTCATCACAGGGATTCGTTTTAGAAAGGTCAATAATATTTTTCATCTTCAAATACAACATGCCAAACTTTTACCGTCTGCTGCAATCGATCGAAAAACTAAATCTTGGATAGAAGTCAACGCCTACGAGACGAACGATAAAGACGTAAGGTTAGGCGTCGATTATCATCAATTGAGTTGGGATCATAGATCTTTCGAGCTGGACGACATTGAAGTCGCTAAAAATACGGTTTTAACCGGTGTAAAATTCACCGTAGATCGAGGTCTCATAAGATTGGAAGTCCAAGGCACCGAATTCTCAATCAAGAACGGCAAACTCAAAGCCAATAAGCATTATTGGCACCGGCACGCAAACTTTCAAGAGCAATTGAGGTAAATAAGATACTTCTATTTGTGTAGTTTTTATTTCATTAAATTATTTGATTCACAGCCACTTTGAGCTGAAATACTTGGATTTACCACCACGACATCCGATAAGTAAACCCGTTCTTACGGATCCACATCGATACATGAATTTGACGACGAGTGACATGCATCGTGATATGGGACAAAGTGTCGTGCCATTTGTGCATTTACGGCCCATTGTGTCAGAGAAGCCGGACGTTGCATTATCCGGAGTTGGATTATTCCATAAAAGCTACAAAGAGAATGCGGCTGGATATTTAGCGCTTAAAATTTTAACTTATGATTTCAGTTAAACGATTATGCACCTAAAAATGAGCTTCCTCCTGTAATGGTGCTTTACAATTCAAGTGTCTGAAAGTGTTCTCCGTATACATGAGTGTGAACTGTTGGCGCACGAGCGCAGAAATAGCAATAAATACGACGAAGTTTCAAACAATCTGTTTAAATTAAACTTACAGCGAGAAGAGATTATTAAATTTTGTAAACACAGGACAGAGTCAAACATCATTCATTCACGCAACTTTTTCAATACTTCGGGAGAAATATATTATTTATTAGAAACGAGATAACTTTGTTTTTTCTTACTATAGGAAACTCGATCTTGAAAAAAAAAAAAAAAAAAAAAAAAAGGTGATCATTTAATAATTTAATTTAAACCAAAAAATGTTTTCTATATTTATTTTAAATTATTAAAAGTTCTCATAGTTTTTTTCGAATAACCTCATAGGTAAATGAAAGTTTGCGTGGAGCCGACATTATTTTTAATTCGCCAACTGTGTATTATTCGATGCCACATATTTCTATTCTTTCTCTCTCAAGGAAAACAGCACAGAGAAAATAAAGTACCATATTATTCTTCTTCTTACAAGTGCTGCGTATCACAGGCTTTGAGATTTTCTTAACTAGAAAAACATGGTAGAAAAAAAGTTCTGCCTTATTTAATTATAATAACACATCTGTATTTTCAAGAAAAGTAAGTGTAGCATTGTAAGTGTAATAACAACTACTATAATTACGAGCAATATAACTCTTAATTTATGTCAATTCGCCTGTTGTTTATGTGTTTCTCAACTTTCTTGCAGTACAGTATACTCTGTCTAAAGCTTTAGAAGTTTGTAGATGATTCAATTAAACTGCTTTACATATCAAATTGAATATTTGTTTCCAATTGTTTATATTATTTACTATACTCAAACGATCTTGTATTGTTTGATTTGTTGTGCAAATATCTCTATGTGTTCTATTTTGTGAAACTCTTGGTCGCTTTGAGATCAAAGTACATTTGTGTAGATGTATGTTAGGTGAAAGTCTATCAGGCGTGCTGTCTGACAGCGAGACGCCTGGGTATATGTTACCCGACATGGTCAATGAGTAGATAGGTGATAGTTGATGTTTTGACTGTGCGTCTAACTCGTGGCGTACAATCCATGACGATTTCAAATCCAAATCTGCTGTAAGATGCCTCAATCTTAAGGAGTGTATGTGGATTTGGCTTCTCGAAGTAGTAGGAAATAAAAAACTTTTTTTCGGCGAAAAAAACCAAAAACGTCATAATGTTATTATTTTCGCTGAATCAAAATTGGTCAAAAAAACAATAAGAAATGGAAGTTGACTTTGATTTTATTTTATTGGATTTATTACATAGAGTGTATAATTATATGATAAATTTAATGTGTTTATTAACGTCGTCAAAGTTTTTCTAAAACTGTTAAAAAAAACCAACAATTTTAAGCGTCCAAAACTTAATACAATTAACCTATTCATCAATCAAAATATTAAAAACCTGGTCAATTTCTTTTCATATGTATATACAATTATAAATTATACACATATTTTCTGATGTGTATTTTTAAATTAAAAAAGTATTAAAATTCGTCCGCGTCCAAATCGGCCGAGCGCTCGCTTCGACATTTGTTTCTGTATTTTGTGCGCGCTTTAAAAGCTGCAGCATTCATCAAAGTTTTCTGAAGTTTAGGGACTTTCATTGTTTTATCTTCAATGGGTTCAATGATTTTGTCGCCAAGATCAAACACATCTCTGAGCACTTGATTTTCAGCCAAATGAATGTTGATGCTGGGACCGAGTAATCTGCAAAAAGCATTGTATCGAGCCCGAGCGCACCATCCATTCAAAAGCAATGTTTCTTTTCCAAATCGAATCTGAGTTTCCGGAGCGATATCTTCTTCGATGTAGCGCAGAATATCTCTGAAGGTAGCTCGCTGAATCGTCTTGTCTTTTTTCGCCCTGGACTTGCTCGAATCGGTGGCCAATTCCTTCAAAGTTTCAACCAATTCTTCGGCCCAGACTTGCTCGTAATCTTCCGAGCAGCCTCGTCCCAGCTCGAAAATCACAGCCAATGCCTCGCCCGCTGTCGTACGCACGTCCAAATGAGGAGATCGAAGCAATCCACCCAATTGATCGAGAGACGGCACAGAGGTATTCGTTTGCGCGCTCTTCAGTAAATTATAAATTTCACCGGAATTCATCGTAGTCAAGAGTAATGTCCAAGACGAAATAGCTGCAGCGTGAAGTACAGCGAGTTCGGATGCGGCTTGTGCCACGGCACCATTTCCTTTCGGATAAGAACCAGCAAATACGTTCGATAATAGCTGACTCAACTCTAAAAATTCGCCATGATCTTTGCCGGACAGAAATTGATTCATGCTGAGAGACCAGCAGCACTCGGATCTACCAGCGATCGAGGCCGCGTTGTCGTTGGCAATTTTAGTCATCGTTTGCTTTGAGATCTTTGTATACGTCCTCGGCGCAATCGCCCAATTGCGCACACATCAAGGTACTCAGTTTGGCGGCAGCGCTTCGCTCCTCTCCCTTGCCTTTTTTCAAGCTTCTCTCGATGGCGTCCGTGAGGGTGAATTTTCGCCCCTCGATGAAATCCGGCACACACTTGTCCGTAAAAGACTTGCCAACCTTGAGGAAGTGAGACACTCGGCTCTGGGCAGATTTGGACGCGAGTCCGTCGATTTCGTCGTTGCACGAGTCTTGCTCGTAATTCTCGTCCACGTCGTTGTTATCGTTGCTACCCTCGCTCGGGACCCCGTGAGCGTCCGAGATGCAGCTGCCGGTATCCGTCACAGATTCGTCATCGGAGTCGGAATTGTTGCGCCTGCCAGCTTTTCCTCTCTTACCTTTTCCTGCCATGTTGACAATTTCAATGTATTGTTTAGTTGATAATTCGATGTACTATTCCTTGAATTTTAAATATTTTTGTCACTACACGTGGTAAATGGCGTTATGTACTGTCTTAACGTATTCCGACTGCACATACACTAAAGGCCATATAAAACACTTGGTAGAACTTTCACTTTTTTCAAGAAAATCACTTGAAGAGATCAATCCGATCAAAACGTAGATGTTCACACTGCTGCGTCGTAATTACTACTGACTTTAAATGCGCTATACGATCTATGTAGACATCTATAAAGAGCTTGGAACACGTGGTCGAAGTCATGAGAGATTAGTTTCAGAAAAACTACTTGCTAACGATATTCGATGATGTTGTCGCTTCGGTGTAATATGCTCAAGTATATACTCGAGGGACATCAGATCTGACACGCGGGAAAAACGTACACATAGCGAAATCGGGACTCTGACTATGCTAGCCTGTGTATTACTGTTATAATTGCCGCATTTCTTTATACATACGAGCGCACCCTACTTTGCTATAATTACGTTTATGCTGCGTATTCTGAGGATTATATCGGTCTAGTCCTACATAGCACTGAATATTTTCACAATAATTCGAGAGTATTTATCTATTGTCAAAATATTGCAAAATATTGAAAATGTTACGGAAATCCTTCCTTGAAAAAATCATGAGAAGTCGTTTTATTCGTCACCTCATTGGTCGAGGAGTAACTGCGCCTCGCTTCATAATTGACGTCGGAATCTTGCGTCAGTCATTCATATAATTTTTTTAGTGGGAAAACTTAAATGTGGCGTTTGCTAAAATGTTTACATTAGTAAGTCATCAGTTATTTCAATTTCATATTTGTCACTTTCACTGGATTAGTTGACGCGCACTAGCGCGCCTCATTTCACTAGTATTGCATAAATACTATAAATCTATAAACAAAATATTAATATTAGTGCAGTATTCTAGAAAAGAGATTTTCATTTGAATATTTGATAAATATTGGTGTATTGATATAAATCAATATCTTAAAATACAATATTAGGGTTCGTTTCTCCAGGTTTCGAATTTTCAAAGTATTTTTATATTTTCCTGTTTATGTAAGAGTTTTTCACGCAATTAAAAAATTTAGTTATTTTCATATTAAAGTTTTCGTAATCTACATTAAAATTATTCTTGGCAAATATTTAATTTTTATTATCTCATTGATTCTTTATAATTTAGTTATAAATAAAAAAATAACGTAAAATTTATTGATTCTTCATGAGTTAATGGGACTATTTTTACTCTAACAAGGAGACCTTTCCAACATTGGATCACAGATCTATCCCAAAAAATTTTTGTGGTTTCCTGGTACCTAATCATGAAGCTTAGCATGCTTAAGGCTCTTGAGATTAAACTACGAACTAACGAAATATGAAAATAACTAAATTTTCTAAGTGCGTGAAAAACTCTTTCATAAACAGGAAAATATAAAAATGTGCAAGAGCAAACTCGATTTATTTATAAATTTCACGTAGTATAATTAGTATTACGCAAAATCTGAAACCACCTCGTGATAGTTGAACACTAAGGTTCAGATGTACACAATTATTTTAGCACAATTTTTATTGAACTTTTGGAAAAACACATGCATGAGTATCTTACATAATATTTACAATTTTCGATCTTGGCCACCTTCGTGTTTTTTCCATTGGTGTCCGAGCAATTGTACTTTTTGTCCAAATTACTTCTCTCATTTCTCGCATGGGTAATCCTTACAACCTTTGTGTACCGTCTTTTGGTGTTTGAGCAAATGCGCTTTTTGGGCGAATTTCTTTTCGCAATTGTCGCATGCGAAATCTTTGCGATTTTCGTGAACTGTCTTTTGGTGTCGGAGCAAATTCATTTTTTGACCAAATGCCATCTCGCAGTTATCACATTGGTAATCTTTTCGACCCCCATGGACTACTTTTTGGTGCTTTAACAATTGTGATTTAAATGCTAATTTTCTCTCGCATTTATCGCATGAGAAATCATAGCGACCTTCATGGGTTGTCTTTTGATGGGTGAGCAAATGCGATTTTTGTCCAAATATTTTCTCGCACTTGTCGCATGCGTAGTCTTTGCGACCTTCATGGACTATTTTTTTGTGCATTAACATATGATGCTTATGTCCGAATTTTTGCTTGCACCTGTCGCATGCAAAATCTTTGCGACTTTCGTGCACTGTTTTTTGGTGTAAAAGCAAACTCTGTTTATGTCCAAATTTCTTTTCGCACCTGTCGCATTGATAATCTTTGCGACCTTCGTGGACAGTTTTTCGGTGCCTGATCAAACGGCTTGGATAACCAAACGTCTTCTCACACCTGTCGCACGCGTAATCTTTACGATTTTCGTGTACTATCCTTAGGTGGCTTAACATGTCTGATTTATATCCAAATTTTCTCTCGCATTTATTGCACGGATAATCTTTACAATCTTCGTGTACTATCTTTTGGTGGGTGAGCAAATGCGAATTTTGTACAAATGTCTTCTTGCATTTGTCGCATGCATAGTTTTTGTGATTTTCGTGCACTGCCTTTTGGTGTAAGAGCAAGCTTGATTTTTGTCCAAACTTCTTTTCGCATTTGTCGCATGCATAATCTTTGCAACCTTCGTGGACTGTCTTTTGGTGCCGAAGCAAAATCGATTTTCGTGCAAATTTCTTATTGCAATTGTCGCATGCGTAGTTTTTCTGACCTTCGTGTACTGCCTTCTCGTGCCAGAGCAAATGCTCTTTACGTCCAAATTTCTTATCGCACTTGTCGCATAAAAAATCTTTGCGACCTTCGTGAACAATCCTTAGGTGAGTGAGACATGCCCATTTAAATCTAAATGTCTTTTTGCACTTGTCGCATGCATAAACTTTGGATTTTATTCCAAATTTCTTCTTGCGGTCATCACTGGTGAGATGTTTACGATCTTCATGGACTGCCTTTATGTGCAAGAGCAAACTATGTTTAGTTCCAAATCTCTTCGCGCACATTTCACATAAGTAATTTTTGAAAACTTCGTGGAATATTTTTTTGTGCTTGAATAAAGTTAATTTATTGTCAAATTTCCTCTCGCACTTTTTACACGAGTAATTTTTGCGATCTTTCTCTACCAATTTTTGGTGCGTTAACAAACTCGATCTTTTTACAAATTTCATCTCGCAGCCTTTGTGTACTGATATTTGATGTCTACTCAAATGACTTCGAAACTCAAATTTCTTCTTGCACTTGTCGCATTCATAATCTTTTTGTTTATCATGAATTGTATCTCGGTGTGTTATCATGCTTGATTCTAGTGTAAATGTCTCCTGACAAATTTCACAAATGTACTGTTTTTCGTCTGAAACAACAGTGCCGTGCTCACTTAAATTATTTTCGAAGCCAACTTCTTCGGATTTCTTCTCACTTTTATCCATTTTGGAGTCTGAATTAAATTAAACGACGGATCTTTCTATTTGGTGCCACAGAAATTTAATGAGTAAAATGTATCTTTTGGTGTTATGACTTAATCGCCGGGAAAGACAACATTCAATCTAATCGGTTTTCACTGTAAACATGATTATAGTATTTGAAAGAAGATGTCAAAATCATTTAATCATATTATTTATAGTTAAGTTGCTGATTTATTCGAGTATACATTGTCCTTCCAAATTTAAAAAAGTTTAAATTGCTGACTTGCCGACAATTCCTTTGAGTATTTTTTTGGCCTTCGAAAACTAAGTACTTCCAAATAAACTCCTTGCAGACAACATAGAGTTTACAAAAAAAAAAAAAAAAACGAATAAATAGATCCTTATACAATTCATAATAAAAAATGTTGATATTGATTAATAAATTTGCTGCCCTCACTCTTATGGGCTGATTGACTTGCTCCATAATCCGACAAGGTCAAGGGCAGGCCATCGATGGCCCCGGGAATTCTCACTGGGTCAAAAACGTGATAATCAAATTAGTTTAATATCTTTGTGAATCGATGCTAATAAATGCGATGAAATTTTATTTACCATCAGTATCATTGAGGACCACCAATCATCTTACAATAAAAAACTCTTCCGCACACCGTACATAAATAATTAATTTAATTGAAAATATTAAAAATTTGTATCAAGTTTCATACCCTTTGATTCATCGAGTGTTATAATTGCTCTTATCATGTGGATTTAAAATAATTTTAGTCAATATTAGTTGGTTTTTTTTCTTTATTATAAAAAATGTATGTAAATTTTAATAGTAATAGTTTAGTTCACAGGACATTTTTTGTTCAAAATGTAAAGCTTGAAAAATATAATTTACATTATCAATTACCTTAACTATATATACTCGCAATCGAAACTCATTTGTCCCCAATAGAGGTAAAATCACATTGCAATTCAACAATCACTTTATTTATTTATTCGAGTTTAAAGTTCTAAGATATACTTCTACGCACTCATTTAAACACACACGATGCTTTTTATGCCCGATGAAAATGATGTCTATAGTCGAACTAATTATTTTTCAGATGCACATGAAGGGTGTATGTTGGCTATGATCCATTGTCACTGACGATCCATAATACAGACTGAAAAAAAAATCGAACGAAATTTTGTAGATCTTTTGTGTATAGGACTGGGCAGATGGTTTTTGTCGGCCCACTTTATCTCTTTCTGCGCTATCTAAAGAGCCTATATACGTTGAATTTGGCGAGATACGATCGTGCTGACCTTCATTGACGCACAACCGTTCAAGATTTTGTAAATATGTACTTTAAAACTGATTTTCGTCATGGGACGAGATCAAGAAGTGAATTTTACAAAATTATTAGAAAAAATGCCTATGTCTACTGGAAAAAATTACCACGTATTCTTTCAGCAATTTCAATAACTTTTTTCCTTTTGGTATGTTTTTTTCTTAACTTTGATATTTCTCGAGAGAAAGAATCATAACTTTATGAAGAATTCTTTTGTTTTCAAGCGAATTTTTAACGAAGAAAACACTCGAAAAATATATATCACGCGCTTGCGTATTTTTTCCCAAAAATATTTTATTTTGCAACTTTATTAATTAAAAAAATATTTACCGATGGAAGAGCTCTTAACAATGCTCAATGATGCTTTTTCGAAGACCATGGCCAACGCCAATGGCTTTTTGAGTGATACGAACTGGTGTAATGCGAATTGGATCGACTGAATTTATATCCACAGGCCAGCATAATCAGCATCACTATAAGAGTGCCCATGGCAATAATCCATTGAATCTGGCGACATCGATCCATGATGATACAGGCACCGACTGAAAATCGAGCATAATTCGCAGATTTTTTAATTTTTTATTGTATTATGACCGAACTCATTTTTTTATCGGATGATATTATCACTTTCGCTCGCGAATTCGTACGGTACTGTAAAGTGCTGTAAATATTTCACGAATGATATTGATTCGATTTGACCGCGCGATATCGACGCAGCATCGATTTTGCAAAATTATGTCGATTTAATATTGAAAATTTGTGTAAACAGTTTTTTCAATTTTTCAACTCACTTTCATCGAAAACCCATAATTCATCATAAAAACCCAAGTTGCCGAAGGGGATCTCCCAACGATACTTTATTGCCACAGACACCCGCGGACTAACCTGATTTCTCGAAAAATTCTTTTTTTAATAATTGTATACACATCTCAAATCACGGTTTAAATATTTCAATTGCGTTACTACCCATAGACCGAAGAGAGGTGAAGCGAAATTAAAATTTACGAAAATAATTTATAACTAACTTACAGTTTTATTGCTAACGAATCCCGCCGAGTCTCTCGCACACTGGAGGCACTTGACGCGCGAACACGCACTCGAAAAATTGCAAAAAAAAAAGCCTTCAACGACGCGCGTCGCGCGTCGAGTCTAAAGAGCGAATGAAAGAGATTTTTCAAAAATCCTACGGGCTCGCGTGTAATAAAACCCGAGCGGATTCCCCCGCGTATCTCACATCGTGCGATTTCTTTATGATACTTTTTTTTGGTCTAGTCTTCAACGAATTCATTGTTGTATCAACAGATGAGCGATTTTTTCGCTTACCAATACAGAGGGTCACGTGCTTGTAAGTGTCGCGTGTGGACAAAGCCTTTTGATGTTTTAATTTTTAAATTATTCATCATGGTTTTGAAGTCGCACATTTTGGAATTCGAAATATTTCAACCAAAAGAGAGTAGTTTTGCTGGTTCCGTTGACAAAGAATTTTCGAACAATATTTACTGCATAAATCGTGTGAACGAAATTTTATGGATTAAACATGCACTTTTCCTTAAATATCTATGTGCTAATGCATAAACTGCAATTATGCACCAGAAATACATTGTTTGATCAAAAGTGCTATATTCAAGGAAATCACCGCACCAAACGTGTAGAGCTTGAATTTATCTAACCAACGATAATTGAATGTATTGGGTATTGACGCAGTGATAAAAAAAAATTCCCATTACTATAAATGTCAAATAAACCAAAAACAATGAGTCACGGGTAAGGGTCATAATACATAATTTTTGGTGCTTTTGAATAAATTGCCGAAATTATATTGAGCAAAAAAGCTTTTTGTGTTGGCAAAAAATTTGATACTTGACGCTTGTGCTTTTAAAACATTAGAATCAAGCCTAAATAAATGAAATTATCACTACTTAACATAAGAAAAAAAATTCTCTTTCAGTTATTAATGTTTTATTATTATTAAAATGAGAATAAAGCTCACATATGCATTATGTTATACAAATAATGCAATGCTCTATTTAGAAGCTCAATTTGAATGTTATTTTTCAATTGATTGAAAACATTTTTCATACTATTTTTATAGTTATAATAATATGATGTACAAACATTTCGTTCGTCGCTACTTCACGTCAAACAATTATTAATTGCAAGCCTAGTATATCATTTTCATAAAAATTATCAACATTTATTTACAAGATATACAATATAATGAGATGATTTTATCACCTTAACGTTGTTTCCTAATAGTTTTGGAAATGTTTGAGTCTGTATAATTGCGCACAGCCACGATTGTTACCTATTCCCATGTATCCACTTCCTGGAGAGAAGGATATATTTTGAACCATACTCATTTTTGTAAGATTGGTCGGGAAATTTTGAAACACAGTTAAGGTTGGCATGTGTAACATCTTGAATGCATTTTCTTTCTTTGATGAAGCAAAAGCCAGTAACTCTGACGTTGGGTTAAATTTCAATGCAGTTATGCTTGTTGAAAGGTTTAGCAAAATTTTGACAGGCTGAGGCTGATCATATGATAAAACGTCCTGCATTTTGTACACATTGACAACACCCTGCTTGCTGCCTGAAGCAAGATATTGGCCATTAGGTGACACAGCTAATGAAGCACCTGAGAGACATCCATCGTCATGAAACTTTTTGTTATTGCTGCGTGATTGAAGATCCCAAACATAAATTTCACTGCCCTCTAAAAATATAATTATATTTTAGGTTTATCAAACTGTTCATTTTGTTAGATTTTGTAGTTGTCAGATTAGTACTCACCGCCATTGGAAAATAGTTTTGAACCATCTGGTGAAAATGCAATTGATTTGCATTCTTTGTTCATATTGAATGAATCAATGAGCTCTTTGGTCTTCATATTCAACAAGCGTATCCACCCAGACTTTCCAATAACAGCAATTATTTTGCCATCTGGAGATACTTCAAATTTCTAAAAAAAAATAAATACAACATTTATGTATTGTTAGTTTGAGGCAGATAATTCATGTTACAATAAAGCATTAAAATTAAAGTAACATACTTTCATGTTTGTGACCTCTGAAGGTAACCTGATTTCATTGATTTTATCCTTCATCATGTCAAATTGAAAACAATGACCAAATTTTTCACATCCCATTAAAATAGCCTTCCCATCATCAACAAACCTAGCTGTGGCAATTGGGAAGTTTCTAAATGATTCTGTGAAAATTTTAGTATGCACATCTTTTTTTCCATCTTTTATCTAAAAAAACAATTATTTTATTGATATTGTATTTATTATAAATGTATTGAAAAAAAAACTCTTACCTGAAACAATGAGAAAACTCCAGATGAACCAGCAGCTAACCCTACTGTTGAGGTTTCATGAAACTGAACAGAATTGATAAAAGGTCCTTCATTATGTGTTTCTGTATTCATATTTTTTAATACTGTAATATCAATAATATCTTTAGGCAAATTTTCTGATTTTTTTGTGACCAAATGATGGCTATGCTAGAAGAGATCAAAAGAATTAAATTAATAAATGTGTGAAAGTTTTCAAACCAAATTGACAGCTGCTTTGTAATAAATACCCTAAGAACTTCTTCATCCTCAAATTTATTGACCACATCAGGTTGGGCCCAAGATGGTGTTTTATGAACAGTTTCTAACTTTTTTCTAAGAAGCTCCTCGTAGGTCTTTTCCGTTCGCCCCTTTGGCAATTTTCGTTTCTGCTGTTTTAATGCATCTTCGACCCTTAAAAGACAATGAAAATTAATGAACCATTACCCCCAAAATTTACAATGAACACTTACGTCAGTCCATCATCATTCTCATCGTGCCAAGCAGCTTCAGTCTTAGTCCTCTTAACTATGGGTTCTGATTGAGAATCCTCCTCTTCGCTAGATTCATCATCCTCAACCTTCTCGGTCTTAGGTTCTAGATAATTATCAGAATCTTCCTCTTCACTACTGTCATCATCAACTTTCTCAGTCTTGGTTTCTGGCTGAGTACTTGAGTCTTCCCCATCAGATGCATAAATATTTTCTCCAAACAGAAAAGCATCTAACCTGTTGAATTTAATGAAAAAAAAACGTTAATATATGAATAAAAAGACTTGTTAACTAAGAGTAGAACACAAATTCAACGTACTTCTTCTCTTCTTCACATTTGACATTTTGTTTATTGACCAATTTTGATTTATTTGGAGACATGATGAAAAAGTTGCGTGTGTATTAACTTGTAAGTATACTTCAGCTGGTTTACGGTTATGGCAACACGTGCATGCGGTGGCGAGACGTCTGCGAAGCTACTTGCATGTGCGGGCCGGGCTACGGAGACTAGCCGCTAGCGACTAGACCGCTTAAAGTAATATGACATCTAGTGATGAATATTTGAATCTCAATGTTTGAAATGAAAAAAGAAACTAATATTTAATTTAATATTGAAAAAAGTTATTAATGAGTAAGTATGACAATAATAATAACTATGAAACAGATCTTCAAACACTTTCAATGTTTTGACTTTTATAGATAAAACTATTTTTTTTTTGTATCATTTCAGTCGTAAACAGATGTTGCATTATAATTTATTTTAAACACATCAGTTTTAATTAAATTGAACAAAAAGTCTATAATCTGCTGTAATTACGTATTAAATATTATCGATGTGTATGTCAACATTTGAAAAAAAATAATTCAAACAGTAATTCACAATGGCGCGAAGAATCAGCGAATTAGTGTGTCAAAACATTTTGACGTGATTTCTACAAACTCTAACCTTCAATTCTGCGAGAATCATAGTCAATATCTCAAACTTATTCTGGTTAATGATTTTTTTTTTATGAATACAATAATAAAAATTAATCTGTGAAAAAATGAGTGATCCGAGTGATGACAGTGTACAAGAAAGTTCGAATAGTGAAAATGTAACAGTGAAAAATGATGAAGTTGCCGAACAGAGTGCTGAAATTGATGTAAACAATGAAATTGATTCCAAAATAGAATCTAGCACAGAAGAAAAAGCTGAAAAAGTTGTTGAGGTGAATGCTCAGCCTACAACTAGTATTCAAAATGTAGTACCACAAGTGAAACCAGTCTGGAGAGAAAGACCCAAAGTATATAAAAGAAATGATGATGATATCGAAGAATTTGACACAGACGAAAGAAGATGAATCAAAAGAGGATCTTCAATCCTCCGACCCATCTAATTCTGCCAAAGTTAATTATTCGAGTCATATGACATACGAGGGTGATAAATGTATCTACACGGAACCAGGAACTGGCAAAAAATTTATTTGGGATAGTGAAGAAAATAAGTGGTGTAAGCCCTAAAATTTATTCAAATTTGTCCTTCATTGATATTCATTTTTAACATAAATTATTTTAATTATGTAGGTGCTGAAGGAGATGATGAAAATTCACAATCATTAGGTGTATATGGGTTTGAAAATGATACTCACACATATACCGATCCAAAAGATGGTACTGTATACATTTGGGATAAAGAGAAAATTGGCTGGTTTCCTAAGGTAATCATCAATTTTTAAATGCTTTCAGTATTATAATTTATCATTAAATTTTGTGAATAACTTTATAAGGTTTACAATGAAATTTAAAATATTCACTGTATTTACTTGTAACTTTTATTGAACCTATATTTCTCAGATTCTTCAGTTCATATTTTTGTCTATATAGAAAAAAGTACATTTAATGAAGTAAAATTCCAAATCTTTTATTGAAATTTGTATTGTCATTCAGAAGTTTCTTGAAAAAATCAAAATGTTATAAATATTTTACATAATACATGAAATAGAATAACACATTTTATCATGCACATATTTTGATAAAATAAATTTTTTGTTTTACAGATCGATGATGATTTTATGGCTAGGTATCAAATGAATTATGGTTTTGCTGATTCTAATGATGATGCAAACAAACCTAATTCAACCAATTTAGAGCAACAACCTCAAATTTCAAAAGAAGAGATAAAAAAGAGTAAAGAAGAGAAAAAAGCTGAAAACAAAAGAAAAGCACAAGAGCCACCACAGTGGTTTGAAATTGATGAGGCTCATAATACTACTATTTATATTTCCAATTTGCCTTTAGATATAACATTAGATGAACTTGAGGGGCGAGTAACAACTTATGGAATACTTGCACGAGATGATAAAGGAAAAAACAAGCTTAAATTGTATACAGATGAGAATGGAGAAATCAAAGGCGATGCACGGTGTACATATTTGAAGGTAATTTTTTTTTCTTTCAAAAGTATTTATTAGCCAAGTAAGGTTCAATAATTGCTTGCAAAGCAAAATTATTTATAATAAGTATAGACTAAGTGTTCTATCTTTATCGAATAAATTTTAAAGAATGCTTAAAAATATAAATTAAAATACTGGCTAGTAACATCAATATGCTAAAACTTGTATAATTATTATAAATAATATTGTTAAACGTAATGCAGCATTACTCATTTCTTTGAATGCTGAATACAAGCTTTTGTCCTTTGATATGAAGTAAAATGCTCAAAATGGCATTTATAACTTAAAATTTAGACTATTTAATCTTAAATGTCGAGGAGCGCATTTCGCTCTTCACATGGCAAGTATAAAACTTACTTTTAGTTAAAAGCGTTTTTCAAAAAAAAAAAAATAATAATTAGTGTAGGCATATTGCATGAATGGTACAAATTCTCTTAAACTACAAAAGTTATACTAGTCTTATTTTTCGTTGAGTTACACGACACATTTTTGTTCGTGATTTTTCAAAAAAGCTATGTTTTCTAACTTTTCAATGGCAATTTTCAAATTAAGTATTTAAATTTTGAAACGTGAAACGTAAAATTATATGATGAACCGAAGTAAGCTGGCAGTATTATCCTTTTTTAAATTATGCAAGTAAAAACGATAGTTTGCGGTTAACTTTCAACTTGAATCGGAAGCTTAAATTTTGAGTAGGATCTCTTCGCGAACGAAATCGTTGCCGAGCAGTCGATTCACGTCGTCGTTCGCCGTCAACGTCGCCTCGTTTCCGCTCAATCTTTGCAGATTCTCGTCGAATCTCCTCCTGCCGACTCGGTCGTTGTTGGCCGTGAACGCCTCGAACTCGGCCGGCTTCGTAAGTTCCAGCTGCACGTCCGTCGCTTTCGCGCGATGATGATGACTGTGGCGATTCTTGCTTCTGGACTTATTGTCGTGGATCTTTTCCGAGTCGCGTCTGCAAGAAATCAACGTATAATCAATATCGATATCTTTGATACTTCCTTCGGAAAATTCAACGCTGAGCGAAGCGCCAAGCACGAGACGCGCGCACGAGACAAAAATAAATCCCGAATCGATCTCTCGACGCTTCTAATAATGCAAAAAAGCGATAGTTCGAAAAAATAAAGCAAAAGAAAATCGATTCTACGAGGCACAGGGGAATAAATAGAAAAGAAAGCGCGCAACGCGCCTAACGAATACTATCTTAAAATAAATTGTGCATTTGCACTTCGAAGAATTCCGCTCTATCTCTCGGCCCTCTGCTGCTCGCGCGCGTATATAAAAAGCTTCTTTCCCGCTCTTATACCTCTTCGGTGGTCGCGAGCCCAGCTCGATTCCGTGAATCCAGATCTGATTGTCTTCGATGATGCTGCTGCTGCTGTGCGCGGGCCAGCTCTTCTTCCTGACGGATTTCGATTTGTTGACGTTGTTGTTATTTTTGCGTCTGGCCACCTTCACCGGCTCGTCTTTTTGCTCCTCCTTGTCGTACTCTCGCTTCTCGGGCGTCCTTAATCTCTGGTTCTGCGGTGCTTCGCCGTCGCTTTTGCGCTTCTTGCCTGTGAAAACAAAAAGAAATAAATAAATAACGACGATTGACGCATCGTATTCCCGAATTCCAAGCACGTTCGGCAAATTCATTAACACGGGAGTGGCAGGAAAAGAAATCCAACGACAATTGCTGCGAAAACTCGCGAAAGAGTTATTTGGAGCTGAGTCAGTGTATATAGACTTCGAGTGCATCTATAAATAATCTCAGCAGCAGCAGCAGAAAAAAAAACTTACCTGTTTTCGCTGCCGCAACCTCGCATATGTAGTACTTTTGCTCGAAGCAGCGTCGGGCGTTCCACTTGTACTGGTGGGCCGGATCGAGCACGGCGCACGAGTACGAGAAATTTTTTTGGTCATCTGTCGTCGACGACTCGGCGGATGATCTCTTGACGAAATTCGTAAAGTTCGTCATCCTCTCGCCGGACACGCCCCACTCCCAGATCTCCTTGCGCCAATTGTAGGAGCCGCCGATCCACCTCTCCAATTTTCCTATATGAAGTCGCAAATAACAATGATATAGATTGGAATGAGAGTCCATATAAAAGCTCGACCCTTTTTGTGTACGGGCTATATCGCGTCAACTGTCCCCCCTCAAAAAATAATGTATGTACTTTTGAAGAGTTCATTGAAAAATGAAAATCCTGGAATTTCATTTTTTAAATTTTATTCTGCTTCCCAAGGGTGACTATGAAAATAATTTTGAAACATGATTTTTGCTCCATTAAAAGAAGAAAATAGCATAATCTAGAAAAATTAGAGAAAAACCATGTTTTATTGACTCATATCATACTCAATAATGAAGTCTGTTTGTCTGCCGATGACCAAAATTGATCAGAAGTTATATTTTGATGTATCGATGAACATATTACAATATTGGCCTAATCGATGGATACGAACATGTTTATTTTTTGGCTTTTATGCTATTTTCTTCTTTTAGTGGAGTAAAAGCTTCTGCATATGATTTTTAATGAACTCTTCAAAAGTACACACTTAGTTTTTGTTTCATTTTTTTTTTGAGGGGCGGAGGAAGGACAGTTGATATAGCGCATATACGTGTAATGTACTCACGAAAGCGCTCGTCCATGAGGTACTTGCGCAGCAGCCTGTCCTTGACCCTGAGATCGAGCTTGGCCAGGCTGGCGTTGCGCGCCTTGCACTGGAAGTAGGCCTCGCGCCACTGGGCCAGGCCCGCGCTCAGGTAGTAGCAGAAGCGGCGCAATCGAAAGAAGCCCTCGGGACACTTCTTATTGTTGGCGCGTTGATTGTTGTTGTTGTTGTTGTTGTTGTTGTTGACGGAAGAGGCTACTACTACAACGTCGTTGCTTTCGGGCAGTGATCTGTGATGATTGCGCTGTATGCCATTGTTATTGTTGTTGTTGTTGTTGCTGTTGTATCTGTCGTCGGGATTGTCTATGTGCTGTTGAAGCTCGAGATCTATGCTGTAGCGCGGATCGTTCTGCAGCTGCTCGTCGGCTGCCTCGGCTTGACCGGCTGTGTTTGTAAAAAAGAAGAATAGCGTTTATACGATACAGCGTCGAAATAAAATTTTATATACGTGTGTCGTGAGTCTAAAAGTTGAGCCCCAGCAGCGGTGGCAGTAAATTTTATTTGCTTTCCGAAAAACGATGCATCGTCATTTACCACCATAGCGCATTTTTACACGCCACGATCGTATAATGGTAAAATTCGTACACGTCATTAACTGCAATTTCTCGCCTCTGGCGTTATTATTCATGAATGATCGAATCGTCATTGTAATAAATCGCTGCACAAAACACACGCACACACACACATGCTCACGCCTACTTTTTACATTCATATAATCTTTCGTGACATTTATTTATTCGCTCTCCTCTCCGCGATCGAACGAATTCGTCATAAACCAAGGTGTGTTATTGCGAGTATGACATATTGTATGCGGTCGATTATCCGCGAAAAGCTCTTTGCGCTCGTTAATTAAGAACCGCAGTGACGTTATACGCGCACATATACATTCCCTGTCGGACGTTTAACTCTCGGGTATATGGAATGTATCAATCTCTGCGCGGACGACGGAGAAGAAGAAAAAGCATACGTATATAGCTGAGGGGCGGCGATAGAAGCGCAGCTTTATATAAACATCTTTCTTACTCGTAGCAAGTAGATCGAAAATAATGGCCGTGTCATTAGGCGGTGACACCACGTGACGCATACATCCTTTTTTCTTTTCTTTCATTTTTTTTTTTGCACTGTCGCAATACACGCGTGCATTAGTAATAACTAATATAGATAAAGAGGTACGCCGCTCGCGCGAAAGAATACATAATACGACGCGACGTGTTATTTTCATGAAATAAAATAGATAAGCTCGCTCGTGCGGTATCGATGAAATTATTATTTATATATTATGCGTGACACGCGCAAATGAGGCCGAATCGACCATTATGATTTAAAAGCTCTCTTTTACACCTTAGACGCTTGCGGGGTGTGCGTAAAGCTAAAAGCTCGACGAACGACAGATATATTAGATGTATAATAGCGTTGCCCAACACGCCTGTCATATTATTCTATATTATTATAAAAGCTCCGAGGCGCGTAAATTTCATGCACGAGTGTTTGCAGTTGAGATTTTGTTTCGACATAAATATACATAATGCATTTATAAGAACGCGATGCGAGCTGCCCGCAAGCTTTTTAAACAGTCGTCGTCGTCGTAGTAGTATATAGCTTCACCTCGTGCTGTGTATACAGCTATTTTCGTTCGCAAACTAGAGCCTAAATGATTTTCTCTCTCTCTCTCTCTCTTCAGCGGCGGCGGCGGCGATGCAGTTTGTAAATTGTACACATTTACAAGCTCGTGCTGTGCCGCATATCGTATAGTGCGCGCCGATCGGCTTCTCCGGGGCCGCCTTTTAAAACGACGCATGTATATTATACGCATGCAAATTCGACACTATTTTCCTACATTACTGCCGTTCGTCGATGGCGCGAGGCAAAATACGCGCGTTTCCGTTTTCTCGGAATCGGCTGCAGCAAATGTATATTATAAAAATGCATGTTTATGTCGTTAAGTAATATAGCCGCGGATAAATGTTATACACACGCTATATATTACGCGCAGGCAAGATTCACGTTGTGTATTACAGAACCTATATGATGCGCGCCTGTGTGTGTGTGTATGCGCGTTGCGTTTAGTTTAGCGGCTGACAAATAGCGACTGACACGCTTTTCGCGCGCACAATACGATATGACATCAGTATAAATAAATGCCATGTATTATATCGTGTGTATATCGTTTGATAAAAGCACGCACGTCAGTCGCATTTTCGAATCGTCGACTTTTTTTTTCTTTCTCCTCGTCTCTTTACTCTTTACTCTCTCTCTCTCGCGCGCGTTTCTATTTACACACGCCGAGTGCATAGCGCAACGTCAGGGCCTCGAGTTAAATGGCAAGTGCGCGCGCGGCACTATATGCACTTTATTTAAATTGTTCGTCGGTATTGTATATCGGATTAGCCAAGTATATAGGCGGCTCGCGCGCGCGCGCGGACGCAATCGAAGAGCCATGATTATTAGTCTGCGATTCATTGACACCGCGTATACTCGTTGTATATATATATTGGTTCATCGAACGCTCGATTCCACTCGCGTATCAATGCACAAAGCAATGATCGTTTAACACTCGAGTCATTATTTTCGAATTTCGGACTCTCCGGGCAATGATACAATTTTCCCGGGAAATCGATATATAATATTACTGCCACGCGAAACCGGGCGCGGCAGCGCGCATACAATCGGAATCGTTCATTCGAGTGCGCTGCCGCGCGCGAATTCTCCCGAAACGCGCGCGTGCGTGTGCATGCGCGGAGATTAAAAGTCGATTTCTCGCGATACGTGGAAGCAGTTTAAAATTCTCTCGAGGATCTCGATTGCGATATTACACTCGAGAACGTATTATATCGACGTAAATTTTTCAAGAGTTTCTTTTCGAAATCCGACGGAAAATCCCGTGTTCCTATACGCAACGAGATGACGACGACCACGACGACGACGACGAGGCGCGCATCTTAAAATATATCATCATAGTAGACGAACACACATAAAGTCTCGTGGTCGAGTACTTAGGCCGCGCGTAAAACGATGACATTGACCTTGTGTCTCTCGTACGGTATATAGCGTTATTTCATAGTACCCCGTGTACGACTTGCCAAAAAATCTCATTGATCTCGTGTATATACACGTCGAGCTCTCGCATTATAAACTGCAGCGGCTCGCACGAACTTTCTCCGCCCCTCGTCGTCTCTTCCTTTTCATCTTTTCTTCCCCGTTTTTATTTATTTATTTTTTTACTTTACTTCGTTTCGTCGGAGAAATAAACCTCTCGTGGGCGCGCGAACGTAAACTCATTGTGTTTCAAAGTCCGCGCGCGTGTATATTTATAATGGAGAGGATTAATTTTTATAATACGTGTGAGACTTCCGTCGAGCCGCGCATCGTTGACCATCTACGACGCCGCGTCTTTTCTTCTTCTTCTTTCTTTTTTTTTTTGCCTCTCTTTCTCCGGGCCTCCGTTAATAATTATATGACAATGCGGAGTGGTTCGCAACCTTGATGTATGCGAATCGCGCGCGGGGGTTGAGAGGATTATTTTATCCTTTCAACGAGCGATAATGAGAGCACAATGTATATACACACCTTCGCCGCAGCGTGGAAAATTATAATAAGATCGATCGCTCGCTCGCGTCTCTTCCGGTGCAGCAGCAGCAGCAGACGAGGCGCCGCGCGGCAAAAACGATGATTAATAACGTCGAGATCTCGGACTCTTTCACGTACACATATATATTATTACACATTATTATCACAATCGCGCGCCTAAGATCGATTATATAAAAGAGAGAACTTGGCGCTCGGGCGTCGTAAAGTGTGTATAGGTGACATCATATGCACACGCGTACATGTACGTTTTGCGATAAAATTTGAATTACACTCGAGCGAGGCAGAGTACAGTACCTATTTACGTCTTCGTACAAAGCCACTCGAATAATAATTCTTTCCTTCTTCTTTTTTTTTTCATTCCTTATAAATTCAAGATTGCAAAAGGTGCTTACTGTTATATACGCGCGCGGGTGTGTAAGTGTGTGCGCGACGCATATAGTAAAAAAGCAATCAGGATTTATCGCTCTCGTTTTCTAGTATTGCCTGCGTTGCGCTGCTCGTGCGCTTCCCTATTATTTGGTACGTTTCTTCGTGCGTTGATTGAAATTTGACGCGATTCGTCGCGTATCTTATTTTTTGTTTTTGTTTTATGCACGATAGAAGATTGGCAAAATGGTTTTATTTATGATAAGGACACGATGGTCCCCAAAAGTGGTAACCGCACAGAAACAATGGGGTCTCTCTCCCAGCCTTTTTCAAAACTTTTTTTTTTTTTGCAAAAAAGCTCGAGCACATCCTGTAATTTTCATTCGCTCGCGAGCTCAAGGGGAAGAAGTCTCAAAAATGTTAATGCGATTTTTCGGCCGCTAAAGTGCGGTCGGAGCTCGTAACGTGCAGTATATCTTACGCACTGCACTCTCCCTTTTATACACATACACACAAGTTGCCGCCGCCGCCGGCAGCAGGGCCCGAACTCTCCTTTTTCACCGGAAATTTAAATCACCGCTTTTATAATTACCTGCAGTATGCAACAGCAGCAGCAGCAGCAGCGGCAGCAGCAGTGGTAGCAGCAGCAGCACTCGGCACCGTAGACACCGAGACATCTCGTGTTTCTTTGCTTATGTATTTTGTAATGTAAACATACACAAAAAACACATGCACCGTTGCTGACAATGCGCGCACACACACACGAATACACAACAACAAAAAAACTTGAGCAATCGATGCTGTTCGACAGGAATCTTTGACACAGCACTAGTGACGATAACGAATCGCGTTTGGAGCTGCTCCTCCCGGCATGATCATGATCCTGCAGGCCATAACACACAGTAGTAAAAAAAAAAAAAACAAAACAAAATAAAATTTAGGTCATAATCCAATCGTATTATTACACCACCAGCCACAAGTGTAACGCGCGTTTACGTAACAAACGATAATGTTTAAATAATCGAAACTCGGAGCTTCGATATAGTCGTGGTTATATGGTGGTGATGTGATGATGGTCCTTCGCCGGTGTCGGTTCGCGCCGTACTAAAAGTGCCGCGCGCGCGAGCGATCGCAGCAGCGTACAATACGCCCGGCTCGAAGCTGCCGCTGCCGCTGCTGCTTTTCGTTTTCCCTTCCGTCTATTGCAGTTATGCGCCTCTTCTCTCTTTTTCGTTCGCTTCGTTCGCTTATACGTACGTTCGACGACGACGACGACTACGACTATGTTGTACACACAATACATATATATATATCGGTGACGGATATACCTATATTATACAAGTCGAAAGTCGAGTATGTGTGTAAGTGATAATGACGACAAGCGACTGACTGCACACAAGAGCTATACGTCTACGAGCGACAACGACGACGACGACGACGACACGAGGACACGATGATGTTAGACAGACCTACTTTATCGAGGCATTGTAATACACACTCGCTGCTCGACGTGTACGTGTGTGCTGCAGCAGCAGCAGCAGCTTTTGTGCTTTTGTATAGCACGCGCGCTGCGCTGCGCTGGACGGAAAAAAAAATTGGAGAAAAAAAATTAGCAACTGACTGAAAAGACACGCGCAGCGCGGAGGATATATCTTGCGTAGGTTTTCTCCGCGCGTCTACGCGCGCGCATGCATTATAAAGAGCCGCGAGAGCTTTCCTTTTGCCCGAGCGAGAGAGACGCTTTGATTTACAATTTAGGCTATGCGCGCATTATTATGTGTACATTGTTTATGCGGTGACAAATTTGAACGCGCGTGAGCGTATATCCGGTGCATCGTTGCCTATCTCATTATTTCTATTTCAATGGTTTTGATAAATTAAGCTGCGATGCAAATGCAAATGCAAAAACAAAAAATTCAGCGAAATTAAAATCCGATTCCCCGCAGATGTTTGCTTTATATTATGTGCAAGGTGCACGATTCGCGCCCGCGATGAGTCACTACGAGCACGACACATTCAAAGTTGAGTCAAATTTTACAGGAGTATATTATGCGATAATTCAACGCGCGAAATGTTTACGGAGTCACGCGTGGGTACCGCGGAGAGTAGAAAGAGAGGGATTTAATTAAGTAATATATTATTTCAGCGATAAGGAGGCAGCGGATGTTTAATCGGCGCGCGGGTAAATATTTTGGCGCCAAGCCGCAGCGCGTCTTCTTCTTCTTCTTCCACGTTTTCTTTGGCTCTATTGTAAAGCAGTTTTATCGCGATATATCGTGTACTCGTATACGTGCCATTATTTCTCCGCGCCGAATATAAATATTATATATCGTATAAATAACCGCGACGTACGTATAAATTATCAAAGGAATCGATCACTCGTTACGTTTAATGAACACTCGATATAGCCATTCGATCAGCACTTATACTCTGCGCCTCGGTTTCGCCGTACTCGCGGCTTCGTTATATATATATTTACAACGTATCGATACGACGCACGATCGACACAAAAAGACCGCTGACTTTGTATTATTATAATAGCCGAGAGAGAGAAAACAAATTGACGAATTACTTTGTGTATTATAAATTAACCGTTATACAGTCGTATGCGATCGCGTATAATATAGCGAAACTCGCGCGCGGAAGACTCGATGAGACATTTATTTGGCGCGCGCGATATCAAGTTTCAAAAGCCGCGCGCGCGTATATAGACGCACGCAGTCGAGTGTATGTAGCTGAGAGTAACATTATTATATATGGCGCGCGTGCGTAATAATCATTAGAGTGTGAAAGTTCACGGTTTGAGCGGGATGTGATACCATTTTGACGCTTATATTAATAGTGCAGCGCGCTAAAGATGAAGAAGAAGTAGGTAGATGTGCCGCGATGTGCATTTTCAACATTATAATATCTTCATATACAGTCCTTTTAGAAAAGGTGCAAACATTTCATTACATACACGTCGATATTACATACATTTGCAACTGCATAGACGCGCTTATACAACAAAAAAGCTGTGTGTGTGTGCGCTGCGCATAAGTCAAAAACTAGAGTATATTAGCATCGCTCTTCGCTTACACCGTAGTCGTCGTCGTCGTCGTCGTCGTCGTGTAAAAATATCCGCGTGCCAATTCCTACAAACCGATAGTTTTCTATACAGCGCGCGTGTGAATTATTCATGTCAAAAAGGCCAGTTGAGATTTCACTTTGAAGATGCTGCTGCTGATGCTGCTCGCTGCGTGTAACGCAGTGACATAAGGTTTATTTTTTGCGGAGTAGTAGCGCACGGCGCCTCTGCGTCTTCTTGTACTCTCTGTGTACACGGCGACGCTCTCTCTCTTTCTATTCGAAAGCCGATAAATGGAAGAAGCAACAACGACAAAAAAAAACATAGTTCGCTCGCACCCTCGATCCATCAAAGCTCCGATGATCGCTGCGCGAATTCTCGAAAATCGTATAAGCAGCTGCAGTCTATATAGAGAGTTCAAAACTGCGCTATTTAATATTACGAGCTGCTTCTTTCGTCGGATTTTCTCGCGTCCGATCTGTCGGCGCGTATTAACGCCGATGACATATTGCTTATTTCTCTCTCTCTCTCGCTCTCTCTCTCGCTCTCTCGCGTGTTTGAACGATGCAGCAAGTGCCGCGCCGCGCGCATATTATATATATTTCGGTTCGTCGCGAGCTTTATACTTGCTTGAACGAAGTTAATGAAGAACTCGATCATTGCTTGCCTAAATACCTCCTCGACGATGCAGCAGCTGCTTCCACGATACATTATTATGCTCGAGTTTTCGGCGAGGGGTATATAAAAAATCGAGTTTCGCGTCTTACATTCTTACTTACCGTGTGTGTATAAGCGCATGGGTACCGAGAGCCTATTTTTGCCTCCTCTTCGTTCCTTCTGATCTGTTTTGCGAGTTTAAAAGGCTGATGCACCTTGGCATATATGTACGCAGAGATTTTATTTTAATCTCGCGCAAACTTTCGCCGCATCTGCTTCTTATCCTGAGCTCCAGCTATATGTGTATAATATGTATATAATATCGGTATGTTTTACGCGCTGCTACGCGTCTCGCGCGATATATAAATTTTTCTTTGCAACTCGAGCTTTCTTACATATGCACTGTATACGATGCGTCTTGTGGCAATTATTAATTCGTCACGCGCAGACGCGAGCAAGACATCGCGCGGCAAAAGCTGTCTTGCACACTCGTGTTTTCATTTCTTTTCTTTTTTTTTTTTGTTCTCTTTTCCTTCCAGCAACGTCGCGTACACGTCGTAATTTTTATCGAGAAGAAAAAAAAGAAACAAGAGAAAATCCATACAGATCAATCTCGAAATATATCTATATTCGAGCTCGCATTCCCAACTTCCTGCTACTATAGCTCTTAGTAGCCGCGGCGCTCGTGTGTACACACATTGACTCGTTGCTGCTGCTGCTGCTGCTGCTGCTGCCGGAGGTAAACTATTCGCGTACGTAATGCGCGGACTGCATTAAGATTCCTCGTTTGCTCGCGTATAATGGGACGTATATATATATGTAAGAAAAAGCTGCTGCACCGTTGCGTTTATTTTTCATAAAATCGGACCCAACTAGCGATACAAGCCTGATTCGCTATACGAGAGTTTATAACGACGCGTGCAGTGATGGATGCGCGACAAGGACGAGTTCGATATTTTATGTATCAGGCAGCGAAAAAAATTGTACACGGACTGTTTATAAAATTATTGATAAAATTAAAAAAACAGATGAGTTATTTCGTTATTTTAATTTAACTTCAGCACCCGACTTCATTTTGGTTAATATCAGTTAATTTGAGTAATGTCGTGATTCAATAAATCAGTTCCGAAGTAAACAAAAATTTCAACGAACGAATGTAAACGTTCAAATTATACGTGAGATCTGAAATGAGAACAGTAGAGATATAGCAGTACAATCGAGAAGTGAAAAATTCAGAGATTTTCACTATGAAAACTTCGGAAGATAATACATTCGAAAATCAAAATGGAAATGTACAACACAAATGCGATTATTGTAGTAAGCTTTTTCTATCCAAACAAAACTTGCACAATCACGTGGATGGAGTTCATTTGAAACTGAAAAAGTTCCTTTGCGAAAATTGTGGGAGGTCTTTCTTAAAAAAAAAACATTTCAAGGATCACGTTATGACTGTACATCAAAAAATCAAAAATTTTACTTGCAATGCGTGTGGAAGGTCCTTTGGTGTTAAAAGTATCTTGAATAGACACATTGCTGTAGTTCATGCAAACATCAAAGATCACAAATGCGAAGAGTGCGGCAAATCGTTTGGAGTGAAGAGTACATTGACGCAACACATAGATCATGTTCATGTGAAATTCAGACAGCACACGTGCCATGAGTGTAAAAAATCTTTCTTTACCAAAATTGATTTGAACAGACACCTTGCCAGGGTTCATAAAAAAAACAAAGATCTTCGATGCGAAGAGTGTGGCCAACCATTCGGGCGAAAGGATCATTTGGTACAGCATCTGTATGTAGTTCATTTGAAACTGAAGAAATACATGTGCGAAAAATGTGGCAAGTCTTTTGGTTATAAAAGTGACTTGAACAGACACATCACGTCAGTTCATGAAAAAATCCAAAGTCATAAATGTAAAGATTGCGGCAGGACCTTTGGACAAAAATGTCATCTGATGTCGCACATACACGAAGTACATTTGAAAATCAAAAAGCACTTGTGCGAAAAATGTGGCGAAGCTTTCAATCGGAGAAATCGATTGCAAAAACACATAAACGAAGTCCATCAAAAAATTAAAAATTAACTGTCGAATTAATGTAACATGTTTTTCGACTCTAGTGCAGTTTGATAACAGATCAAGCACGATGACATCAAAGCAATCTACTGTAAAAAAAGGTTTCAGTGGGACATTTTACACGAGAATTGCAATTGAATCCAATTGAAAGAATGTAAACACTATAATTTCTGAAGGGACATGAAAAAAATGCAAATGATTTACTTATTTTGATACTGAACATTGTAGCCGTTATTATTTCTTATTTAAAACTTTTAAAATCACGAAAAACCAGACTCTGACCCAACGCCTGTAATAAACCAACAGCATACCATTGATTTTTTCATATTATTACTTATAAATTTCATTGTATCGACTTACATTTTTTTCAAAATATACGACACTAAACAAATTTGGATTTGGTTGAAATATTTCCACTTCTAAAAAGAATGCTCAATCTTATAATGTAGATAAATTCTTCCTATGAATAAAACCTAGACCTCACTAACAGTGACATTACGAACTTGTGTAATTTTATAAAAATTTAATGAAAATTGTAAATTTTTTACACCAGTAGACGCATAATGACTTTGTATTTACCGCTGCTCAAAACGGGAATTCGTTAATTTTACTCGTCAAAAATATAAATATTAAAAAAAAATTCAACCTTTATATACCCTTTTTATACCCCTGAGAAATCGAAAACATTTGGGTACTGGATTTTTTCGGCCTTGATTCAAAACTTCAGCTACTCGCCCACACCCCACAGTAGCTCGAGTCCGATAGAATTATTTTTTTTTATATTTTTTTCTGAGATATCTTGAGGAATTGCTCATGCACATACGAGCGTGTTGAGTTCTATTGCTCGCGAGTCTCATTTCCATGCATAATTTCAAAGCTCGCGCGAGTTCACGTGCGGTACTTACGCAGGGCTCTCTTCTCTCTCTGTCTCTCTCTGTCTCTCCCTCTCTAGCTCACGCGCGCGCATATATCATTATTCAAATGTACGGCGTTTCGAAACGTCTCAATTGAAATCGCAATCGTGTTCCGTCCGCAACGTATCCGCGCAGAATCGCCGAGATGCATATTGTGTAATAGCTCTCGCGTGCTTCACATACGTTTATACGCAGAGAGAATACACGGAACTAATTCGCGCGCCCGCCCGCGTGGCCTACGGGCCCAACTTGACTCTGCACACACACACACACACATCTATCAATATTATAGAGACTCTTCGTTCTGCCGCATATATATAAGCGCGTCAAATGTCATCACGAATGCGCGTGTGTGTGCGCGCGCACGTAAATATAACGGAGACGGCAGAACGCGTGGCTTTTAATAATTACTCCGTCGTCGGGCCATCGCTTATCGTGTAAACAGTTGTAAAACAGAGCACGCGAGCTCGCGCCAACGCCGACAGATTATATACGCTGCGCTGACGCGACGTGTTGCAGATGTTGCAGACACCGCCGCCGAGAGGCCTCTATCTTTTCTTGTATGTGTTATACGCTTGCATGCGAGCGTGTGCATATTCGATGATTAGCAGTTTAATGAGTCGTTGACTTTTGGTGTAAGTGTAAGTGTGTGTGTGCGTTGTATTAATTGGGTGAAATAAAAATTTTTTTATGCAACATCTTTGTCGCATTGACAGTTTCGGCCTTGGGGTATTTTAATACGACGTGACATACCTTAGTTGTTTCACACCGGATATTTTTAAATCAATAACTAGCCCTGTATCACTATATTACGAACTATGAGTTAAATTTCATATTGTAAATAATGTTATTTATCTTGATAAAATGCACGAGAATGTTAATTTTATGAAGAATTAATCACCGTGAAACCTCATTTGAAGTATAAACATTTGGCTTACCTGTTGCTTCTTCTGTATCTAAATAAAAAGTTCACGAAGCTCTGCCAGCCCCTTTATCGGGAAATTATCTCGAAAAATAAAATTGGTAACATTTTCTAGAAGAAAAAAAATGTATAATGGTACTAAGTTAAGTCGTCAACAAAATGTATATGGATAGCCAAGATGGTTTACGTAATATTTCAGATTATTTCATGGCTATGAATAAAAAGTGGACAATTTTAATATATTTTGACTTTGCGAAGGGAATTATACCATGGAAGGTACAAATAAAAACTCGGTGTGCATGAGGGTACAAGCATATTGCGTTACAATGTTTTGAAGGCACGTGAAACATTAAAACACCAGAAAGGGTCAGAGACCACGCGTCACCACGCGAATACTCGAAATAAAAAGTAAAAATTCACGTCTCACCGCACAAAAGTTTACTGCGTGCGGTTTTTAAGCGTAAAAACAATAAAAGACAAAATAATGCTACTGCCGGTTCGGTATGTCTAACGTCCCGTGATCCAGCGAACTTCGAGTTGAAGGCTAAAAATAAAATTAACGTCGCCTTTACGCTCGTGTACCGTTTTATTCATGATCTCGAGTTGGAAAAATTGAAACCAATTTTTGCCTGGTCAATTCAAAAACGAATAAAACTTCTTACGGAAGACACTAATCATAATCGAGTTGTAAACCGGAGTCCATGATATCATATTAAAAAATAATTTCTAAAAATAACTTTTAAATTTCTTATCCAATCGTACTACATTGTAAATCGTATTAGAACAATTGCAGTACATTATATTTTACATTACATTTTCATATTATATTTAAAAAAAGGATCAGTTAAAGTATTTTAATTTCAATGCCAAAATGAACTATGATGGTAGGACATGAACGTATATACTTGCCTTGTGACACGCAGCACTCGCCCGTCAAATAAAATTTTATTTTATTAACTAGAAAAATAATCAGTTTGTTCAAAAATTCATAAAACTTTTTTATTTAAAATTTAAAATCATATTTTTCAGATTGAATCAGTGAATCTGGCGTTGAATTATTTCGACGGCTCGGACATAAGAGGTAATACTATTTCGGTGCAGAGAGCTCAATTTCAAATGAAAGGTGATTACGATCCTACCAGAAAACCGAAAAAAAAGAAGAAGGATAAGGAGAGGCAAAAGAAAATTAAAGAAAAGTACTTACATAAATCTAAATTACTCTGTGCAATAAACAATTAACTAAACATTTTGAAATTCTAATGTCAATTCTGAAAAATAGGTTACTTGACTGGCGACCAGACAGACTGCCTGGCGAACCATCGAGGAATGAACGAATTGTGATCATTAAGAACTTATTTAGTCCAGAAGAATTCGACAAAGACGCAGGACTCGTCCTTGAGTTTTCTCAAGATATTCGATCAGAATGTACAAAATGTGGCGAGGTCAAAAAAGTTATCATTTATGATGTAAGATTTTGCCTAGAATTTTCATCATAAATATTTAATATTTAAAAATGAAATCACTGAAAAACATTTCTTTTTTAGCGCAATCCTGAAGGGGTGGCTCAAGTAACATTCAAAGAGGTAGAAGAGGCGCAGGCCTGCGTGCAGTTGCTGAATAATCGATGGTTTGCTCAAAGAAGAATAACAGCTGAAATTTGGGATGGCAAAACGAAGTACAAGTAAGTTAATTTACGACTCGATTTCCTCATTACTTAACTTCGTTGTGATTCAACCTTGTTATTTACTTTTTCAGAATCAAGGAAACCGAAGCGCAGATCGAAGAGAGAATCAACAAGTGGGATAAATTCTTAGAAGAGCAAGAGGACGCCGAAGACGCTAAAAAAGCGGCTGCAACGTAAAATTCACATTCACTCCAAAAAACGAAGTTGTATATTTTGATTATTTTTTTCTTTAATAAAAAAGAAAGTTTGTTTTTATCTATAGTAGATATAAAATATCCTAGCACAGATTATGTACCTTAAGTAGGGCTTACCGGTTGCAACTGTATACCATACGTCAGTTGTACACCATACCCACTGTAGGTAAAACATTTTGAGCATTTTTACAATGGTAATAAACTTTTAGTTTTTTTGTTATACTTGAAAAAAGTTAACTTGAAAGTTGTAATTAGTTTTATGTTTCATTTATTGTGAATTATTTTAATTTATTTTGCATAATTAAAAGTGTAAAAAAGTGAATATTAATTAAATTTTCTAAATTCCATTCAACGCAATCAGCTTTTTGCAATTATTTTTCGTACCCGTTTTAATTTTAAACAGGTTTCAATTTGTGAGTGTATTGCAAATTTACAGCTTTTATTGACACTTGTTTTATAGTCCTTAATGCAAACGCCAGCAGCTGGCGCCATCTTCATACAGTGATTCGGTGGTAAGTGACATGAATTTTCCATTCAATCGAAGAGCTTTTTCGAAAATGAGATTTCGATCTTCATGTGCATTATCAAATTACAACACTACACAAATCTATAATTTATTAATTACAATTTATTATTTCAAAAAAGAGCATTAAAACATCAAATAAATGAAATTCTACATTTTCGTTAATTTTCCCATTGAAACGTCTGTTCGATCTTTAAAATGAATCAAAAATAAATAAATAAACTGTAATAAGGTTTAATAACCATCCAAGATAGATTTCATAAACGTTCCTTCGTTAAGCAGATGAGTAAATGAATTTATTAAATAATCGCGAATCTTCGGATTCTCTTCATACATTTATCGCTAGTCAAGATTTTTTCAAAATTATTCTGATAATTCTAACAGATCCAGGCACCATCTTTCACCTCCAGCGTATCGCAATGGCAATTATTTCACCAGAAACGCGATACAACGCGGGTCTCTTTCAGGTATGTATGCGTTGGAAGCGAAAGCCACGCCCATCTCTTGGAGATCGCGCAGCTCGCGATGAAATACCGTAGGCAACATTTTTAAAATACTAACAGCGAAAAACGTCGAATTTTCCACTTTTATACGATTAAAGTTAAGGAGTAATCGCTTCTAATGTGTAATCTTGAAAAGCAAAAATGAGTTTCATTATTGTTTATAGCCTTTTTACGTTGATTCGTTTGGCGGAAATATTATCTTATTGTGTCATATAGGAGTAATTCCCCTTACTTTTATAATCTGACGAACTCGGGTATAATTATATAAGTCTTGAAAATTTATCCGAATCTCCGAATTTTTTTATCAAAAAATTTCCAGCAAAGTCTTCCAAGGATGGTAAAGTTGAAAATCGATTTTACTTTAAAAAAAAATTGTACAAAAAAAGACGATAATCTCATTGACTTGAAATTTTCTCAAAATTTTCCTTTTTTTATGTAATTCTGGAAAATGTAACTTAGAAATGGGTATACTTAATCGTAAGCCCTTGTAACAACGATAAAAATTTGAGCCCCGTATGTGTGTTTGAAATTGACAATGCTTAAAAACATTTTGTAACTAGGACCGTAACGCGTTAAAAATTAAAAAATTGAAATTCCAAAAAAGAGACTACGTATGAAAAGGAGTAAGGGGCCTTTTTTCAGTTAATATTTTTTCATAAATAATACACAAAAAGTTCATTCCTAACGGGGTATGCTCAAATTTCTGTGTTGATTCTTTCAGAACTGCTTATTTTAAAAGTATAGAGGAATAATACGTATACGCGCGACCGAGGCATTGAATCAGCCGCAAATTATAATTTTGAAAGTGTGTACAACGGCAGCAGCAGCAGCAGCATACATTATAGTGCTTCTGCGAGGCTTTGTTTGCCCAAGCCAATAACATCTCAATTGCAGCGTGCACAATTGCAGAACACATCGCGCAAATTTAAAGGGTAAAGCAAGTAGAAAGAAAAAAAAAGGAAGAAGTAAAAAGTATCTCGACCGGTATATATATACCGATTCGATAGTTCCATGTATATGTACGCACATTAATAGAATATAATGATGCTCGAGAGATGCGCGCGGCAAGGGGGCAGAGAGACACAATATACAACGGAGGAAAACAATGTGCTCGTCTCATGCGCATTAATTTATGACTCCTCGTATTAAGCCGCGTCGCGGAGCTACGGTCTCTCCTTGCGCTTCCTGCCTAATACGTGATAATACATCATCGCTTGGCCCGTTAACCCTCCTTTATTAAATATCGTGTATGGCATTTATGCGTACATGCTGGCTGGCTCGCTCGCGCGCGCGTGTCTACATATAATAAGTAGTAATAAAGGTAGAGAAATATATATTTATGAGTCGTCGGTGAAACCGCGTGCGGGGTGAAAAGACAATGTCTCGTACAGCAGTGGTACAGATCGAGCCCCGGTGGCAGTAGCAGTTCGCATCGTCCCCCCGCGAGTTCTCTCTCTCTCTCTCTCTCTCTCTCAATGACACAGATAATAAAAATAATACAATATGATGCGTATACAAATACTCATAAGTGCGCGGACACGTATCGTCTGTATCCCGACCAAAAAAAAAAAAAAAATGTAATGAGAAGAGCACGCGTGGATGGGACCCCTTTTCAGGCTCTCGCGCAATACACGAGTATCGCTGCCAAAGGATGACGTTGCGATATATATATATACGACGATGGTGGTGGTGGTGGTGGCGGCACGCAGTCGAGGGTAGTAGTTGCAGTAGTAGTAGGCAAAAGGAGCGAAGAATGCGCGCAATAAGTATTTTCTATTACATTATCCTCTCTCTCTCTCGGCGTTTAATTAATGCTCGTCGAGGCGTAAGACGCGTCCGAATGCAAGGCCTATATAGAATATTATTGTACATAATATTATACGATAGTACTACAAGGCGAGGGACGTATGTATATATATACACTTTAACATTTATGTAGAAATGTACAGCCACGTAGGCGGCCTACCTGCGTAGCGTGGCAGCAAAAGCAATAATACGCATAACAACGCGCGCGTAACATACACGTGCGTATGCGTCGATTCTGCTGCCGTTGCTGCTGCTTTTCAAAGGCCGAAACGCAGCGGGCCACATATTTCACGAATTAATCTATTCGCGAGGGCGCCTATCAACTCTCGGACTTATACGAGTCTCTGTTTATACGATGCCGTAAGTGTGGGGCGATCCGTTGTATATTATACGGTGCGCAATATCACTGACAAATTTAAAGGGCCTCGGCTATTAGCACGCCGAAGATCGGGAAGAGAGTGAGCGAGCGAGGGTGGCCCCTGCTACGACGACGACGACGACGACGCGTCGAGTGGCCGCACGTGCAGCAGCAGCAAAAAAAAATTAGAGCAGCTTGTAGAGACGATAATGCGATGTCAGGCACTCGAATTTCTTATATACATTTATACACACGCTACGATAGTCCATGCGTGTAATATCACTGCTGCTCTCGGGGTGCTCGGTACCTTATACTACTGCCAAAAAAAAAAAAAAAACGTGCCTCGCCCGGTTCGACCTGCCATTTACGTATACCGGGCGATTAGGCGATGCGAGATTAAAGGCGTGTGTGTGTGCTATATTGGCATGATCGGACACGCTCCGATCGGGCGACATATATATGCACGAGCTGCGAGCGCAATATTTGATTGCGATTCGATACGCTTCGCACATGATGTTATACGGTATAAAGAGCAAGTGGACTAAACGGATATTATTATATATCTCTCTCTCTCTCTCTCTCTCTGCGGGGTGGCTTTTCTATTAAAGGTCATCGTTCAATTCGCTCGACTGATTTTTCGACTGCTCTTCTTTCCAGTCCAGATACTATTCTGTCGGGGTTCTGTCTGTCTGTCCGTCTTGTCCTCTTGACAATATTTCATTACGTTTATTATGTCGACGAGACTCGGATCCAAGAGTGTATTACTCTCGACGGCGCGTCTTGAGGTGGCTGCAGGCGATTTTTTCCCTCTTTCCTTCACTTTTGCATTTTGCTTCCTCATAGAGGAAGCTTTGTGACGGACCGATTTTTTTTTTTTAAGTTTCCAAGCCTCCAAGCAAACTATATTGTTATCAGTGAATTAATGTCGAGCGAATTATTCATTTGAGGTCGGCATCGTTGCACAATGAAACAATGGTCAAACGAGGTTTCGACCAATAACTTCCCAAGTAAAGAAATTATTTCTCAAATACAGCGATATATTACCATCATTGGCACATGTCAAGAGACTTGTCTCTTGCGCAACGATGCTAAATTTACCGAAGTACAACAGACTCTCTGATTTATCCTTTGAAACCCGGTTGGTTTTTAAAGTTAATTTTTAAAAAATTTATAAATGAAGTTGTTGACGGTAAAAAGTCAAATTTTATAGAACATGGATCTTTTTACTTACTTTCCTTTGAAATTGAAATCAATTGTTTTGTTTTGTCCATCATGTTGCTGTATAATTATCCGAAAGTTATTTTTCGTAGCAAGTGATGTCATATAATTTATCCAATATAATGTTTTATCGATCGAATACATGATAAATAAATTGTAAATGTATTGTCAACTTATTACTCCCAAATTATTTATTATTTTATTAATTTTTATTGTAGAAGGTAATAATTCATTGGGATTGTTGGTCAATTTTAAATTAATTTAATTTAGAATGGAATCAGAATTCCATGGAAATATTTGAGGAGATCGACGAATCCGTTCCAAATTAAGCGACAAATAATTTCATAACTTTCCAAATAATAGACATTACCACAATTTCACGCGAAAAGATCTGAGAGATCGTGTTTCTGGCAGTTGTTGCGGGTAGAATGTTCGCGCCGTCTCTGTTGAATCTTCACAAAAGGTAAAAGGGGTACTTTGTATGAGTCAGAGCTCGGACTGCCGATCGTATATTGAGTATGCAAAAATATTGAAGTACGATATCAAAGTAGTATTAAAGTATTATTTTTACTTTCCCACTTGCAGATTTACAAATAATTGTAGACTCGCCATCTAGAGGTGGAGACTTGAAGTAGTTCGCGATATTTAAAGTGGTTGACAACTGTTGAAATTTCGAGTAATTTAAAAGGCGCTTGGTATTTGTAACACAATCGTCATAGAAAAATTACCAAATAACGTTAACGTACCATTAAAACAATTCACACGGTCTCTTTTTGGTTGTCAGACCATCGTAAGTATCGAAGATGTCTACCACGACACGCACCATGAGAATATAGTTACGAATCCAAAACTGCCCCATCGGGCCTCTCTAAAAACTTCAATATAATATTAAACGGGCGTTTAATATACATGCGTATCGCGACGCGCGCGAAAAGTTACGGCCGACTGCCGAGTCGCGTGCCGTATACTACACACCGGCACCACTATACACTTTGATGGTCGTGTAATTGATTGTGTATATAGACATATGTAATATTGCCGGCACGTGTCTGGCTGACGACGACGACGACTCGACGAGGATCGGAGCAGGTCAAAGGCCACGCTATACATGTGATATGGAACGGCGTGTAACGCGTCGTCGTCGGGACTTTCGGATCGCCCGCGCGCTTATCTATATCAAAGGTGATATCTATCCGATTCTCAGGCTACGCTCGGGACACTGCACGCTGCGTTTGGATACGATCCGATATAATATGTATATATAGTACGACGACCTCTCGAGCGCAACGACTATAAATGAAAAGGCACGAGATGCTCGCATCGTGTGCACTTTACGCACGAACGAACCTCGCGCAACCCCTCAAGACACTCCACGCGAGCGCGCGCCACCTATCTATATATGGCTCTCGAGAACGTAATCGACCGCTCGGATGACACTGTAATTTGTTTTTCCGTACCGACGATCCAAGTGTGCGTTTTATTATTAAAAAAAAAAGGAAAGAAAAGAAAGGCTCAGGCAGACACACACACACGTGTTTTATTTTTATTGGTTTACGAGTCTTTCTTTTTGTGCGCTACGCAACAAGGAGTCGGACGAGGCGCGGGGGGTGCTTCGTCCGCGTTCGTATTCATTCGAAGCGACGGTGGCGCGGCGACTATAGACGCTCGATAAATCATCCCCCATCCGAGATGACAAATTTAATTAGACGCGTATATATATGTAGACGCGTCGCCTGTGTATAGTGATTTGGCAATTGTATGGAGGCAGGGTTGAAAAATGACGAACGATTCGCCTCGTTCGGAGATTCGTCGTCGTCGTGTTTGACGTGGATTAATTTTTTTGTTGTTGCTTATTCGTTCGGGCTATGTGTGACGCGGATTGTCTGATTGACTAAACCATTGTTGCACCTTACATCGATGATTTAGATAGATGATACCGACATTATTTAGGATAGTTACGTTATTGGAGATCTGTAGTAGAAATTGAAGAGTCCTTACCTGAGAAACGAGATGATAAATTGTAAATTTTTTGTAATGGGTGAAGTTAAATCATACTTCATACTTTGACATAGAAAAGCGATGAAAATATCTGACGATATTTCATCTGATCTCGTAGTTACATCACTCGAGCGCCTTCATCAGATTGTTTGTAATAACGAGAGCAATTGATCAATCTTAACGGATTTTATCCTTTTATTTTCTTTATGAATTATATTAAACACAATTTAAGTAAGCAGCTTTTTGCGAATGAATTTTTGAAGATTTAGCGATAACCATCATTCCGGCTAATGCCAGCTACTCGCCTCTGCAGAAAAAGCATGGACGGACCACAGTCCCAAAAATTCTAATGAAATTTGAGGAAGTGTATGAATTAAAAAAAACTTTTCACGCAAGCAGGAAAACATTTTTTGTACCATTCGATTGTGAAGAAAATCGACCGCATAAATTTTTCATGAATTCATATTCATATATTAATATAGATAGGTGAAAAAAAAAGATTGACAAAATGAATAACAGTTTGAAATATTTAATTAATTTTCTACAAAATTGAATCACAGCGTCCAACGTCTCGCAACAAATCTCACGATCTTACGATTTGCTGCGATAATGTATTACATTTATGTGTCTCTTGAGGGCACACTTGTATCCAAATGATTTGTGACAAATTTCACATTCGAAGGATTTACTGCGATCGTGTACTCCACGTACGTGAAGCTGAAGGGTAATTTTTTGCCCGAATGATTTGTGACAAATTTCACATTCAAAGGATTTACTGCGATCATGTACTCTACGTACGTGTCGCTGAAGAGTAATTTTTTGTCCAAATGATTTGTGACAAATCTCACATTCGAAGAGATTTTCCTTAAGATGTACTGAATTTACATGAATTTTCAAATTACCTTTTAGTCCAAATGATGTGTGACAAATCTCGCATTCGAAGGGTTTGCTTCGATCATGTACTGTATTTATGTGAATTTTGAGGTTATTTTTATTTACAAATAATTTGTGACAAATTTCACATTCGAAAGGTTTACCCTGATCATGTACTGCCGTAACGTGATTTTTTAGTAAATTCTGGTAGCCAAATGATTTCTGACAAATCTCACATTCAAAGGGTTTTATTCGATTATGAACTGTGGTTTTGTGCCTTTTGAGGTTTCTATTTTCACTAAATGCCCTGTGACAAATATAACACTCGAACGGTTTGCTACGATAATGTACTACATTTATGTGTTTAGTGAGATAACTTTTCCATGGAAATGATTTTTGACAAATTTTACATTCGAAGGATTGTTTACGATCGTGAACTAAAGTGATATGACTTTTTAATTTATGGTAGTATCTAAATGACTTGAGACAAATCTCACATTCATGCGATCTAATATTTTTATCCATGGAATTAATTTGCTTCTTCAGATTTGCTTCTGCTTTTAATGTTTCTCGATGCATTTCAGACTTATACGATGATTGTCTTACAACATTTTTTTCAAAAATTTGTAACTCCTCAAATGCGCTCGGTTTTAGATGTAATTTTTCATTCAGCTGATAATTATTTTCATAATTAAATTCGTTTTTTATCAAATTGTTGGAAATTGTGTTCTGCGTATCTTCTATTTGACTTTCGTTTTCTATTTTAAAAATTGTTTGAGAAATTCGATACCCAGATTTGGAGTTTTTTTTCTTCAGGGACTTCCATTGAGGTTTAATATCTTTGCACTCAAAATCAATCAATATTTTTTCATTAACGTCATTGGTCTGACTTACTTTTTCGGACTTTCCGATTGGTGGATAACTTTGATTCTCAGTTTTGCAAACGGTTGCTGATAGAGACAGCACTTCAGGTTTTACATTTTCGCACTCAAAATCGATGATCATTTTTTGGTCCAACTTTCCCTGTGACGCCGTAACCTCATGATTTGCCTAAAATTAAAATTGTGTGATTATATTTGATAGTGCATAGAAGATCATTAAACAAATCATTGAACTAACCGATGATTCATGAAACGGCAATGTTTCAAAGTTTTTGACTTCACAAAAGTCCTCAGAATCGAAATTATCATTGTTTGGCTCTTCCTTTACCCTGAAAAATAATAAATAAAGTTTGATGAAGCGATCGCTTAAAAAAATATCATGGCATGATGAAAAAATTTCATACCTGGCCGTGTCCTCTCTGCTTTTCATGTCACTGGCTTTATTATACGTATTCACTTTGAATTTGTATGACATATTTCGAGAAAATATTTGAGGTTAGGTGCCTCGAGTAACCGATAACACTGTTTACCACGAAATCATCAATTTTTAAACACAATACTATACTGCAGGAATTCAGTCCTTTTCTTACCAGGAAGTGAACGCACTAATTATTCGAATATATTAGCGAGACGATTCCATGTTTCTGATAGCTCAGAGGCAATGCGTTTCCCCATCTACCTTCGACTGATCATACACTAGATGGACTATTAAGACGAAACCAAAATTATAAAGGGAGTCATTCCTCCAGGCGCAAAATATGTGGAGAAACATAAACACAAAAGAAATAGGGGTGGCAAATTTTGGAATGAATATTGAAATTTTTTATCATCTACAATATATGATATATTGATTCGATATCACAAAAAGTTTTTAGATGTTTCTTTAGAAGGCCAAAAAAATTCCTCAAAGAAATCGTCACCATGTTAGAATTTTAAATTAGTTCAAATATTGTAAGGTCAATGTGTAAACAGACCAATCGGTTACTAAATGGTAAACAAAATAATCTTAAACGATTTTGACATTGTTATTTTAATTACTAGGACGGTTCATAGTAGAAACAGATTAGTTTAAATTTTATCTTTCCCGATGAAACACGTCATAATAACGGAAAATAAATTTTACTTATTTAATTTTCGTGACCCTAATTAGAAGGATCTATAACGTTTATTTTATGTACTAAAATGGATAAAAGTGAGAAGAAATCCGAGAAAATTCTCACGGTAAATAATTTAAGTGAACACTACATAATTATTTCAAACGACAAACAATACATTTGTGATATTTGTCAGGAGGAATTTACACTAGAATTAAGCATGATAACACACCGAAACACAATTCACAATGATCGAAAAGATTTCGCATGTGACAAGTGCGAAAAAAAATTCGAGTTCCGAAGTCATTTGAGTAGACACCAAATAACAGAACACAAAGGCCGTAAAGATTTCGCATGTGACCAATGTGAGAAGAAATTTGTAAAAAAATCGACTTTGTTAACACACCAAAAATTTGTACACATAGGTAACGAAGATTTCAAGTGCAACAAGTGCGAGAGAAAATTTGAAAACAAATCAACTTTACTCAAGCACAAAAAAATATTCCACGAAATTTTCAAAAATTACTTATGTGAAATGTGCGCCAAGAGATTTGATACTAAACCCAGTTTGCTCTTGCACTTAAATACAGTACACGAGGGTCGGAAAAATTTCCCCTCGAAAGTCGATAAAGATTACTTATGTGACAATTGCGAGAAGAAATTTATAAATAAATCGAGTTTGCTCTTGCACCAAAAGACAGTACACGAAAAGCGCAAAGATTACGCGTGCGACAAATGCGAGAAAACATTTGGTCAAAAATCAGATTTGGTTAAACATCAAACGGTAGTACACGAAGGTCGCAAAGATCACGCATGTGACAAATGTGATAAGAAATTTGGACGAAAACAGTATATGCTTTTGCACCGGAAGACAGTCCATGAAGGTCGCAAAGATTACGCATGTGACAGTTGTGAGAAAAAATTTGGGGAACGAGGCACCTTGACTAAACACATAAAAATAGTTCACGAAGGTCGCTTAGACTACGAATGCGAGAAATGCGAGAAGAAATTTGGATGTAAATCGAATTTGCTTGTCCACCAAAAGACAGTACACGAAAGTCGCAAGGATTATGCTTGTGACAAATGTGATAAGAAATTTGGACAAAAACAGTATGTGCTTTTGCACCGGAAGATAGTCCATGAAGGTCGCAAAGATTACGCATGTGATATTTGTGGAAAGAAATTTGGGGAACGAGGCACCTTGACTAAACACATAAAAATAGGTCACGAAGGTCGCTTAGACTACGAATGCGAGAAATGCGAGAAGAAATTTGGATTAAAACATCGATTGCTCAGACACAAAAAAATAGTCCATGAAGGTCGCAAAGACTACGCATGCGACAAGTGCGCGAAAAAATTTGGGCAAAAATCGCATTTGCTTAACCACCAAAAGATAGTACACGACGGTCGCAAAGATTACTCATGCAACAAATGCGAGAAAAAATTTGGATATAAATGTCATTTGCTTACTCATCAAAGGAGAGTCCACGAAGATCATTAAGATTTTGTCTACCTTCATCGAATTTGAGTTGACATCGAAAGACAGTCTATAAAATTTACAGAAACTACTCCTGGACAATTATCGAAGTATATTGTACATATTTGTACAGAAACTCATATTCAGATGTTCAAAAATATAAAACTTTTCTGAAATTCAATAGAAATTTGGTTCAATATAATTGTGTTTTACTTGCCACTATCTTTGCGCCTTTGTTCACTGTCGTGATTAGTGCTTCATTTTTAATCCAGATAATTGCTAAATTTTTCTCCCTAAAACAGTTACAATATGCCTTATATTCTGAAAAGGAAGGAAAAAAAATACACGATCAACATTGTATATCTATTTTATAAATTTACCCGATATTACCAAAAGTTTTTTTGATGTTTCTTTAGAAGGTCAAAAAAATTCCTCAAAGAAATCGTCACCAAGTTAGAATTTTAAATTGGTTCAAATATAGTAAGGTCAATGTGTAAACAGACAAATCGGTTACTTAATGGTAAACAAAATAATTTTAAACGATTTTGATGTCGTTCTCCAAATACATTGATCGTGTTTGTAGTAAAAACAAATGAGTTTGAGTGTTGTCTTTCCTGACGAAACAATCCATAATAGCAGAAAATAAATTTTACTCATTTACGTGGCACTAAATAAAAAGATCTATCGTTGAATTTAATTCAGACAGTAAAATGAAAAAAAGTGATAAAAACCTCGATGAAGTTGTTTCAAGAAATAATGTAAGTGATCATAACATTGCTCTTTTAGACGACAAAAAATATGTTTGTACTAAAGAGACATTTGCACTAAAATCAAGTATAATTACACACCAAGACACAATTAAAAATGAAGAGGAAAAATATGCATGTAACAAATGTGAGAAAAAATTTGAGTTCAGAAGTCATTTGAGTAGACACCAAGTATCAGAACACAAAAGCCGCAACGATTTTGCATGCGACCAGTGCGAAAAAAAATTTGTGAAAAAATCGAGTTTGCTGACGCACCAAAAATTAGCACACAAGGATCACGACGATTTCTCATGCAACAAGTGTGCCAGAAAATTTGAAAATAAATTAACTTTATTCAAGCACAAAAAAATATTCCACGAAGTTTTCAAAAATTACTTATGTGAAATGTGCGCGAAGAGATTTGATACTAAACATAGTTTTCTATTGCACATAAAGGCATTCCATAAAGATCATAAAAATTACGCATTTGAAAAAAGACAGAAGAAATTTAAAATAAAATCAGATTTGATCGAGTACCAAAATACAGCCAACGGTGGTTGTGAATATTACTCATGTGACAATTGCGGGAAGAAATTTTTAAATGAACGGTATTTACACTTGCACATAACTACAGTCCATGAAGGTCGTAAAGATTTCGCATGCGATAAATGCGAGAAAAAGTTTGGTAATAAAAGTAATTTGAGAAGACACCAAAAGACAGTACACGAGGGTCGCAAAGATTACACTTGCGACAAGTGCGAAAAAAAATTCGGGCATAAATCTAGTTTATTTTTCCACCAAAGGACAATACACGAAGGTCTCAAAGATTTCGCATGCGACAAGTGTAAGAAGACATTTGGACGTAAAGAGCATTTGCTCAAACACCAAAAAACAGTCCATGATGGTTGTAAAGATTTCGCATGTGATAATTGCGGGAAGAAATTTGGACGTAGAGGGCATTTGTATATTCACCAAAAGATAGTACACGAAGGTAGAAAAGATTTTGCGTGCATTAACTGCAAAAAAAATTTTGGATATAAAGCAGATTTGTTCAAGCACCAAAGGGCAGTGCACGAAGGTCATAAAGATTACGCATGTGATATTTGTGAAAAGAAATTTGGGGACCAGGGCACTTTGTTCAGACACAAAAAAATAGTCCACGAAAGTCGCAAAGATTTCACATGCGGGAAATGTGAGAAGACATTTGGAAATAAATCAGATATGTCGAGGCACCAAATTGTAGTTCACGAAGGTCGCAAAGATTTTGCATGCGACAAGTGCAAGAAAAAATTTGGACAAAAATCGCATTTGCTTAACCACCAAAAGACGGTGCACGACGGTCGCAAAGATCACTCATGCAACAAATGCGAGAAAAAATTTGGATATAAATGTCATTTGCTCATTCACCAAAGAACAGTCCACGAAGGTTGCAAAGATTTTGCGTGCAACAATTGCGAAAAGAAGTTTGGGCACAAAACGCATTTGCTGAATCACCAAAGGACAGTCCACGAAGGTAACAGAGACTACGCATGCGATAAGTGCGAGAGAACATTCGGACGAAAATCGCATTTAGTCTCTCACCTAAAGATAGTCCATTATAATCGCAAAGATTTCTCGTGCGACAGCTGCGATAAGAAATTTGGAAGAAAATCCTATTTGCTCATCCACCAAAAGACAGTCCACGAAAATCGCAAAGATTTTGCATGCGACAAGTGCGAGAAGAAGTTTGGACGTGAATCAACTTTTTTAAAGCACAAAATGACAGTCCACGAAGAACGTTATGATCTTGTGCATCTCCATTCAATTCAATCGGACACCGACAAACAGTCTATAAAATTTTAGAAACTATCTACTGGACAATTCTCGAAGTTTGATAATCCAATTTTACATTGGACGATAATCCAATCTTTATGAATAATTTTTTGCTTGCACAAATTTTTCGAACTCATGGCAGTCATTATGCTTGAAATAGTTTCTTAGAAAATAGCATATACCTTGCAATGAAATAATGAAAAACACTGTTTTTTTTTCTTGACCATATACAGTAAATATACTGAAACTTAAATAGATGTTTTTCTTCAATTTCAATAAAAAATGTTGACAATAAAATGTTATATTATTTGCAATTATCATTGCGCCTTTGTTCACTGTCGCGGCTGGTGCTTCATTTTTCAACCAGACTTTCGTCTCTCCAAAACAGTTACGATACCTTATAATGTTCTGCAAAAAAAAAGAAGGGTAAAAAATGTTACGTTCGACGTCGTAACATAGCATCGATGATCAAATTATCGCGTCACAAAAATCGTTCTCATTCCTTATGATCAACTTCTCGCGCGCGGTATACATATATATACGCACGCAATCGAATCTAAAAAATTTCACACCAATACATAACGCAGTCGCGCAACTATGCAGCCGCAATGTCGTCGTCGTCGTCGTCGTCGCGCAGCACACCCGGTACACGCCCGAGTACGACACTGCTTCATCTCGTTTCAGCGCACGTATATCGATCTACTTTCAGCGCACCGGAGTGACTCGAGTTTAGATTTTTTCGTCGTTTTGTTTTTTTTTTCCTTTCGGCTCTTGTAACACCGGGACCGCAATTGGGATCCATCGCGTCGTTTTTCCTCGAGCGAGCTATCTCGCTGCGTTGCGAGATTGTTGTTTCTTTTCTTCTTCTTCTTCTGCCCCTCGCCCCCCCCCTTTTTTCATTCCACAAGATGCTTCTCTCTGTTTCTACGCGTGCCTCGAGTCTATCGTCGGTTTAATTATAGCGTGCGCGCAAACACAGCAACCTCGTAACGGTGCACCATATATATATTCGAGCTTTCTATACAAATGCATCGTATTGTATTTGTTCAATTCGTAATTCTCAATTAATTTCTCCATGGGAAAATGATTGTACAGCGATATCTGTATTTACTTTTTTTTTTAGATGCCCTCGACGGATAATTTAATCAGCGCAATACTTGCGAGCGCAAAGAGACAACAAAAAAAGCCAAGATGAACCCTCGAAGTTTAAAGTACGACTCGAATAAATGCCTCGCCGAGACTCTCTGCGCCCGAGCAGAAATGCCTTGTTTTTCCCGTCCGTTTCTCACGTATATATATATACAAGAGAGGGACTTTGAAGTCGGCACGATCGCTGCCGTAACGTGTGTGTGTGTGTGTATATAGGTAAGTATAAAAATTTCGCCCATTCCTCATTGAGCCGTCGTCGCGCGCGAAATCCTCCCTCTCTTTTGCACTCGCGCGCTTTTAACGAGCGACGTGTACGGGGCTAAAATAAACAAATGATGAGAGAGAGCAGATAAGTAAATGCCGGATGCAAAGTAAGACGCCACGAGCTCGCCGCGTTCGATGAGCGAAATCAGCCGTGCGCTCGGCTTAGAGCTGCCGCTGCAGCCAGAGCTCGTTTACTTATTCGTCGCGCGCCTGGCATCCGCTGCAGTATATGCCGCTGCTCATTTGCGATTCCGTCCGCGGCGCGCGGCGAAACATTAAAAGCGACGTCGTCGTCGTCGAGGAAAATCGAGGGAAGGAAAAAGGAAGAGAAAATGAGCTCTTCGAGAATACAAGGGGTTGAAAAAAGCTCATGGACGTTGTAAGTAAGAAAACTCGAGGCGCAGAAAAGTTTGTTAATAGCTCAAAGCTGCAGTAAGTAGCAGCAGCAGCAGCGAGTAGGAGGAAATTGAGCGCGGGCCACCACCACCGCCAGCACCGAGCGAACTGTTAATTAAGACTCATTATAATGCGCGCGCCCTTGCGCCGAGGCGCAACTTCCACAACTTTAAATGTACACGGCTCGCGCGCGCGGGGGTGGCTGCTGCTATACACACCAATTTGAGAGAAACTTGATAAAATCGCCGGCGAGAGCTTAACTTCTTGATACTCGCAAGCAGCAGCGGCTCTCTCTATTTCGCTCGCGCTAAGCTCTCCTCTGTGGTAGAAAAAGATAGAAGCGAGTTCATTGCGGGATCAATACCGCACTCGTATATATATATATATATATATATATTAGCAGTAGTGGTAGTGGTAGTAGCAGTAGGTGGTATGTGTGCGAGTGCGCGTAGGAGTGGCACCGGTTATACCGCGGCGCTACTATACGTGCCATTGGACGCTCGTCTGGCTGCGCATCGATTGGTCCGCGCCTGGTGTTATTTTATACGTCTCCGGTGCAGGCGGGAGGCGGAGTTGAGTACACTACTGTGTCATTTCTCGTATGTATATACAGCAGCGACGATCCACCATGACGCGGCACAGCGCGGAGTAAAAGAGTAGGGAGGCGGGAACTCGGCGCGAAGCAGAGAGAACGAGAACGAGACGGAATTATATACTATCACTGCTCGTGTGTGTGTGATAGTGGGTAGTGGTGGGACACACACACACACTCGGCAAATAATACAACTATCTCTTTCCTGTCCCACCGCCGATGCTGCTGCTGCTATACTATACAGCCTGTGTGGAGTTAGTGTCAGTTTGTGCTCGTACATCGTGCTGGCAAGTCGTCGTCGTTGTGTCGCCTGCGTCGTCGTGTTACGATACAAGCGCGTGGTACATCGCGATAACAATAATAACAAAAAATACCCAACGCGCGTATAGAAGTTTCACTTCAAAATAATAATTAATACATAATTACGGCGTCGGTTCGCGAGGAACACACATACGATTCGCGGTCGATGTCGTTTCTTTTATCGAAATAATAACAAAAAAAAAAGGGGTAATAAAATTTTCCCAAAGAATCAAACAGCAGCAGCAGCAGCAGCAGCAGCAGCAGGGGAACACACGAGGGAGATTCTCCTCACCCCACCCTAGCCCTCCTCTCTCTCTCTTCTTACTTACCCGTGGTGATACCGTGATTAAATTTCGATTATATACGTTCGTATACACGTATGTATATATGAAGTGTGCGAGTGTGTTTTTGTGTGCGAATAAATAAACGTGTTTGACTCATTTTGTGCGTGACATTGGGTCGATGTAAGAGAAGAAGAAAAAAAAAATAAACGGATACGGAGTTTGTGTGCGCGGTTTCGGTGATCGTGTGACAACTGTAATAATAATAACACGTCTAGGTACATTCGTAGAAATCATAGCTACCGTATTTTCCGAATAAACGAAACGCGAGTGTCAAAATCAACTGTGCGCGTCGTGCTCCACTGGCCTTCAACTGGCTGACATAACGCGACAGAACCCGGATTATCCGGGTTTTCAATACCACTACTTCAATTATCTCGAGGCGAACAGCCACAACAACAACAACAACAACAACAACGGCGGCAGTGGTGGTAGCGTATCCTCGGCCTCGTCGTCCACGTCGTCGTCCGCGTACCCCGCCCTGATAATCGGCGGGGACAACAACAGCAGCAGCAACTGCCACAGCAACAGCAACAGTCCCGTAATAATAGACAATCACCACCACCAGCAACATCAACAGTCGGACCTAATTATAGACGAGCAGCATCATCGTTGTCATCGCCACTATCCAGCAGCAGCAGCAACACTACCGGCACAGGTCCCGTCCGCGACGGCGGCGGTGAGCATGAGCTGCTCCGAGGTGATGTACCAGTACTATCCGTACCTGTATCAGAGGCCGCCGCCGCCGCATCCGCCGCCGCCGCCACCGCCGCATCCCCATGCGGCGGCCTCGAGCAATGTCGTCGTCGGGGCCGCTCACCCGAGCGTGGCCCACGCCGGCAATCACGCGGCGTCGGCCCATCACGGCAGTCCCGCGAGGCCGGCGCCCTTTCAGCCCTTCTCGCCGACCGCCGCCACGGCCAGCCACCAGTACGACAGGGTGAGTATCGTTATGTGACTTTTTCGTTAATATAATTAGCAGAGGTTGAAATAACTCTGTTTTGATGTCGCCGCTTGGGCAATACGTTAATTACAAAAATTAGGTAAGTTTAAAGGTGTGGTTGCGATTGTTAATACACGGGGTGGGAATAATCAATATTAGAATTCGAAGGGTTCACGTTCATTGTTGTCATCATACACCTTCTTTTTTTTTTTTAATTTATATACGTTCGTATGTACAAATAATGAAATTCCCACGAAGAATCGAACGTGTCGTGAACCTGTCACGACGTGGCCGAACTTTCCACGCGTGTATCGATACCACGATTATAATGTTTAAGAGGGATAGTGGGTGGAGTTGATTTATTATGCAATCGCACGACAGAGATCGTCTTACAGCGGTCCCGTCGAATTTTTTTCTTCCATTTATCCGTTTCGAGTAAGAGCATTAAAATCCCGAGTAAACTCCGCGTATATAATAGAGAAAACAATGGAGTCTTACGACCCCGTCGCTCGATATGCGTATACCTCGAGGCGATGCTGCGCTGCGACACTCGAGACTGTCATCTCGAATTTTAATTTTGTATAATATAATAATATTAAAATTTAAATGCGGCGAGCGAGCTCAACCGGTAATAACACACAAAAATGGAAACTTTTAAGATAGGAAAATTACAGGGGATATAATGCTCGCATTCGGCTACTCGAAAAGATTTGCATTTAATCTCGTTACGTATTTATCATATATGAATAAAAGTCGACACGGGACACACAATGGGGATCAGCTACTGTACACCAAGCACTATAGCAGTAGACATTATAATATGGGATTATACACGATATACCTATATACGCATAAGCTAAGCGCCGGGCGGGCCAACACTTATATTATCCTATACAGTATACACTATCTTATAATCGGATTAACGCCTGTGACGCGCCGCCGCTCATAAATACGAGTATAGTACGTAACTCCGGTAGCAGCTCTCGGATCAATCATACACACATACATACATGCCTGTCTTGGACAGGTGTATATAATGGCTTACATTATATACTGCGCTATATACATGATAATAGCATAAAATGCATAAGCGCGGATAGTCGGCGTCATCGCATTGACACGATCCTTTCTTTTCTTTTCTTTACTCTGCTGCTGCTGCTTTGTCGAGTTTCTCATTGTCATTGTGTTGAACGCGAATTACAGCCCGTTTTGTCGCGCTGCGTGAGTCTTTTTCCGTACGATACAACTGTGCGTTATTCGTAAGCGTATAGTGACTCGGCAGCAGCAGCAAAAACACAACAACGCGGTCGATCGGATTTGAATGTAAAACGAAAAAATATCCGTACCGCGAGCTTGCATTCTCCAATTTAAAATATACAGCTGTATATTTTCTATGATTTTTCTCTCGACTCTCTTTATATTTTCACCGTGTTGCGCTACGCGTGTGCATTGTGTATCGGGGAAGCTTTCTTTCGTCCCGATTCGCACAACGTCGCATCGAAACTAACCAGTTGTGAACTTGCCAGTTGCGAGTTCGCGACGCTCCACCTGTCGGTGGGATGGAAAAGCTCACACGGGCGGCGCACGGTAATCGAGCATTCTTGAATGAAAGAACAGCTCCAGAAGAGGACTCGGATGCGTTAGCAGACAAAACAATCGCAGTGACGAAGTAAGATTCGAGCACGCTCGATACAAGTACTGTTTGGAAATGGTTTTTGCCGCTTGCGAGTCAGCGATGCTCCACCTGTCGGGAGGGATCGAAAAGCTCCCGCCGATCGAATACGACGCTCCTCAAGCTCGATCCGCGGTACAAAACGTATATAAATTCTAAAACATCGATCCTCATCGTTTTCCAATTATGAAAAGCAACTATTTTTCTCGGAAACGATCTCGTCTGTTTCGCGCGCGCGCACGGCGCAAAGTTTCGCCGTCGCACAGTACGCGTCATGCTGAATGTAATGATAATACTACGATGATACATTATGAGCCGCGCGCTCGCGACACGTGCTGTAGCTCTCGCGCTCACGCGCACACGACTTGATTTCGCGCCTCCACCTCCACCTTTACTTTCCTGCAGCCGCAGGCGTCAAAATTTCGCCGCTTTATAACGTCATAATCTCGTACTCCCGCGAGTCATCCTCCCACTCTCTTTCTCGCTTCTTCTCCGATGTATATATTGGAATTATATCTTTGCCTCCACACGCGATATCTCTCCCTCTTTCCACGCGTGTGTATGTGTGTATGAAAATAATAGCGGCGATTGGCCCCCGTACGGGTACAGCGTCGTCGAGGCAGCTAAAAGCGCGCGCGGGGCATTGAAGACACCGCTGCTGCTGCAGCTTATGCTACGGTCGTAGCGTAGCAGCCGCTATCTCACGATCGTTAACCTCTATCTCTTTTATATTTCTTCTCTCTCTCTTTTTTTTCAAATTTTTTTTTCTTTACTCTTATATGTATACGGACAACACCTCCGCGCCCGTCCTGCGCCGGGGCATTATATCAGCCGCGTGTGCATATATAGAGAGAGAGAGAGTGCATGGTCGTGGCCTTCCGTGCGAGCAGCAGCAGCAGCCAAGCTCCAAGAGACAGAGAGAGAGAGAGAGCATTATATTCCCAGCCGAAATTCCTTTATTTCGGACTTTTTCTCTCTCTCTCGCTCGCTCGTTCTCACTTCGCATCTCCCGTGCATCTCTCTCACTCGCACACTCGTGTATACCCTTTTCCTCGGCTTTTTCTTCCACGCTTCTTTCTTTCTTACCTTCCACACACATACACACAAACACACACATATATATAAACGCGAAGGAGCTCTGGCCTTTATTTTTTTTTTTTGTATTTTTTGTTTCTCGCGCGCTCCGAGCTGCTGCGAGACCTTATCTCGTTCACGCGCGCGCGGGCCTGCCGACATTTATTTACCATTCTGTTGTCAAACGCAACGATTATGTTGTCCGATGATCGGCAGTCCCGATCGCTGCGCATTGCATCCATGTGTGCAAGTATATACTGCAGACCGCAGTTGGGATTCTCTCGTATTATACATATATGCGCTGCATCTACATCCGCATATTTCATATATACGCGCACTATCTTGACCTAATTTTGTCGATAAAATTCGAATTTAATTAACGAATGGCATGTGCCTAGGCCTTACGGGGCGTGGGAAAACTCGCCCAATCTGATTGTTTTGCTAAATACCCGTCGTCGTTTTACCACTGTGTTTCGATTAATGACCTGCGATCTTTAATTGAAAATTATATAGATTAAAAAAAGACGAGGGGAATTGTCGTTTTCGATGAAACATTTAACTATAATCATATAATAACAGCTATATACTCATTTGTATCAACAGCTGTGCGCGTTGCGCGCCATTACGCGCAAAAATGCGCGTATCAATGCGCACACTCGAGAGAGAGAGAGACAGCTGGGGTGTACATCAACAATGTATCATCAAGCATTATACATTGAGACATCATCGGCAATTGTGCATTACACATACACAAAGGATAGGGTGCGTACACGCGTGCAATTATCTCATATAACGCGAGCTAAAAGTAAGATATCGTCTTCTCGCGGTGCGATCGGTGCGATCGATGATCGCGGGAGCTTTACAATAATGTTTTTAAAAAGCTCAAAGAAGCCGAACTCGGAGAAGAGCTGCTTATAAATTTCAATTATCGGATATCGCGCGTATGTATAAGAAGCTGCAGCATCAGCACACGCAAAACTGTGTGTATGTGTGAGTGTGAAGCGCGTGCGAAATCGACTTACACGATCGGCGCGGGATATACTATACGGCGGCGACGACGCGTTGCTGTTGTGTGCCGCGCAGCGCGACGATCTTGATCTCTCGCGTTTATACGGATATACACACAAGCCCATGCGCATATCACTGCAGCTATATACATATACATACGTGTGTGTGTGTGTGTATAGGTAAGGGTAAGGAAAAACGCAACAAAAAAAAAGAGTCGAAAGAGAGAGGATGTATTAACCAGAAGTCGCGCATCGACGCATCGACACGAGTTTACTTTTATTCGATTCGTATTATATAGGCTCACGAGTGCTATAGCCATGAGCTTTTATTTAGGGCCTGACCCGAGCGCTCGTCGGTCATTTTGCTTCTCTCTTCCCTTTGTCGCGAATATAAGAGATAGAGAGAGAGAGAGAGAGAGAGAGAGAAAAGTTAACCGGTGTCCTCACAGGCCCCGGGAATTAATAGCCCTGCCGCGTTTATTTCGTTTCTCCTCCTCCGCCACCGTCTCAGCAGCAACGATCCTTTTGCCTCTCGCGCGCATTGCTCTTCCCTCCTCCTCCTCCTTCGAAATGCGTCGGCAGCAGCAGCAGCAGCAGCGGAGGGCTTATAATACCTTTGGCAAATACGCGCGGCCGAGCTCTCGATCGCAGCACACGCCAGCAGCAGCAGCAGCATCGGCGGCAAGAAATTCGCAATATCGCATCGGTATATATATATATATATATATATAAGGCCGTTGCGAAGAGAGAAGCTCGGAGAGAAGAGAGGAGACAACCTCTGTGGGCCCTATGTGTATGTGTGAGAGGCTCTCTGAGCGACCCGCTTTCTCACGGTCCGCTCGTTCGCGCGCGCGCGATCCTCTCCGATCTCTGTCTGATCGTCGTTCTTTCTCTCTCTTATAACTCGACGAGACTCACAGCTCGTATGTGTGTGTGTGTGTGTCGTTTATATAAGTGTGTACGCGGCGAAAAAAAAACGACGTCGTTGCCAACAATTCCCTTGAAAAAAAAGAAGGAAAGAAAGAAAGGAAAAAAAAGAGAAGCGACTCATTCGTTTACTCTCCCGCGAAGAAGCCGCGCATCACGCGGTCCTCGAGTCGTCGCGTCGAGGGTCGCGCCCGCTAACGCCTAAAAGCTCGGCCGAGCTGCAGAAAATTTCTCGCCATCGTATAGTTATATCGAGGATAGATTTTGCGTTACGAATACGATAATCCGTGAAACGATTAGCCAAGAACCACCACTCGAAAATTATAATATGTATCATTCGGTGCGTACGAGTGTGTACACGCATATAGTGCCAAGGCAGTATAAGTAGTAGCAGTAGTAGTAGCAGCTATATGAGCAGCAGCAGCAGCAGGTCAGTAGCGAATCGCTGGAATTCCGTCGCGCGAAGCTCTATATATATACAAGAGGTATATAAAACAAGAGGCGACGACGACGGAAAGAAAGAAAGAAAGAAGCACGACGACGACGAGAAGAAGAAGAAGAATAAGAATAAGAAGAGGAGCTGCAGCAGACTTGACGCGCGCGCGCGCGCGAGCCATATACACGTCGGCGATGCGGAATGCTCGGGGCCGTATAGAGGTGCATCATCTCTCGCTCGCACGCGTGACACACACGCACAGACGCGCGCATATATAACACATCGATCGATGTATAAAAATAATCTTTGTTTAAATATCCGCAACGATGATGAACTTTAATGGCGCGCGTGCAGCACTGCGAAAATTGATTTTTGTCGATTTAAATCGTCGAATCTTCACCAACACTTTGCATTATTTGTTAGAGATTAATTTACCCGAAAAAGCTCGACTCACTTTTTTACAATATATAATGATATCGACTAGATCGATCGATCGCGTCCATGGCCGCGCGCGCGTCTATTTTATTTTGCGAACGTCGAGTGCGCTGCCAATATTGCGCGAGAAAAAGATATATATATATACACGTGTAGTACACCCGATACATTTAGTGTCTCGTGCGTCGCGCTCAGCGGGAAATTCGCGCGTCGACGACAAGTGTGCGTGTGTATATATCGACCACGTGACTGCGCGAGCGAGAACAAAAAAAGCTCGGACACGAGTACATTTTTCACGGATCTTTTTATCGCCGCGCGAATCGTCGACTTTCGGGATCGATCGATCGCCGCCGCGGTAAAGACTTTTCGCATCGATCAATTATTTCGTGCACACACAGACACACACATAATTTTGCTGAAATTATAAATGTAGCAGCGAATGGATTTCATCGTATTCGCGATAGCCGTGCGATATAAAACATTTATATCATTAAGATTCTTGCATGCACTTTTGTACACGCGCTCGCGAGCTTCAAGTATTTAATTTCATGCCGCGGTAACTCGATATGCTCATACACCAAGTGTGTGTGTGTGTGTGTGTAGCTTTTTCCATGCTGCGAAATATATATAATGGCGCGCGCGCCGCAAACTACGCGCTCGGTAGCTCGCAAAAAAAAATCATTGCTCATTTTATATATATATATATATTATATATAATATATGAAGTTGAGTGAAATAATAGTGGAAACTAATTTTCTTCCGAGAGTACGTGGTACGCTCGAGAGAAGTTTCGTTTGAAGTCGAACCGAAATCGGGCGTCTCTTTGGCCGAGGTTTTACTTCGTTTCTCGGTACAGCATCGAAAAAGGAAAAAAAAAAAAGAAAAAGTAAAGAAAAGAAACCACGAAATAAAACCCATCCTATACGGCCAGCGCGCGTGAACGAATTCTCCGATCTTGCAAGGCTTGAGTTGCAGCTATCGCTCGAGACGAGCTCTATACATGCTGCGCGAAGCGAATCGACACACGGCTCTGAACTTCGGGCATTTGGCACGCTTCCACTGCGCGTCGAAGAAGTTTCCTATCCACTTGACTCTGTACACAGCGAGAGAAAAAAAAACGTACAACGAAATGCAAATCGTAACGCGGTACGTACACGCGTAAGTGTACACTGTACAGGCCTATATATATGTAGCCCCCGGAGGCGTACAGATGTATTATACGGAAGTTTTTTTTTTGTTTTCTTCTCGCGACGTGTTGATACGACGATAAAATCGTATCTCATTAGAAACGACGCGTAAAGATTCGTTTTAAATATATACCATTGTATACGATTCCAAATTTCCATAATTGACCCTCGCTGCGATCGTGGATATAGTTTCTCGGATCACAAATCGATCGATGAATTTTAATTCACTTTCTCGGTACCTCCCGCGCCTACGCGCACGTTTACGTACGACGATTCAATCGGACCTGTCGTTTCGTGAAAAATTTATAAAATAGATATATGTGTTACGCAGCATCGGCGCGAAGAACAAAAGCCTTCAAAATCAAGCTGTAAAAGTATCATTAGAATAAGCGAAATAACTCGGCGGCCCCCGCAAAACTGTCATCTCTCTCTCTCACTATCGCGTATTCGCATCTTCGGTAGTTAAAGTTCGCGGCGAAACAGCATTCCGGCCGCGTTATATAAAATGTGGGATGATCGCATAGAGAGAGAGAAAAGGCCGAAAAAGAAGAAGAAGCAGAGAGAGAAACTTTAAAAACGACAAAGTTTGACTGCTACTACTATTTGCCGCCGCCGCCGCAGCAAAGATTGATTGTAGATAATCAAGAGTTTATTTACATAGACGAAAACGAGATAAAGTATGCTTTTAATTAGTCGATCGTAAAGAGGCTCCCGAGAGGCGAGGACAGCCAAAAAAAGCAAAAAGAGAAAAAGATGAAGCAGAACTCGAGCGCCCGCAAGATATACGTACCAGGAACCGATCTGGGCGCATCTCTCTTTTGGCTTTTGGTTTTGGTCGCTCGCATGGTGTTATACGCACCTCTTCTCATAAGTATATACCTGCGCTGCCGTTGTTGTCGCGTAGCAAAAGTTTGAAAAAAAGAAATATATATTTATGTGGGACAGAATCGCTCTCTGGAGGTCTTGAGAATAAATTAGCATATAATTCAACGCTTAGTCGGAACGTTCAGATCTAGGCCCTTCAAGTATGTATCGTGGCACGTTCGATCGTATTATATATATATATATATATATATTTAAGCAATTGTGATCTCGGTGTCTCTTGGCACGCTATTGTTTTTTTTATTGATTACTAATGACGAGCCGAGAATTAAAAGTCGAATTTCGCAACCGCGTTTAGTTAAAGGCCAACGGCAGCAGCAGCCTCTATCGAAACACACTTCGAGCTGCGGCGCGCTGATCTTTGAGGACGATATTTGATGCATTATAAATTATGCCATAAGTGCGTATGTACACAAGCGGAATCTTGGGTCGTAAAAGTGCGTCATATACATATTATTATATAGCTCTTGTTTTAGCCGAGAAAAGATCATCTTCTTCTTTCTTCTTTTTTTTTTTATTTCGTTTTTTGATCGATTAATAAAAAAAATTGCCCGTTGCGCGCCCGGCCGCATCGTCGTCGTGTCATCGTACTTGTTAACCGGGTTCTCTGTTAGGAGGACCACCTTGGAGAGAGGTCCACGGCAGCAGCGACACGATATAGCCTGCCTTTTATCGCTCCCGCTTAGATTAGTTTTATTCGGTTTCTAGAGCCTTTTAGTAGCAATTTAAATCCTTTAACTATATATACATACACGCGTATATATATATATATAAAATGGTGGCGCTCGGTCGCGTTTTATCGTTTCCGGTTTGTTTGAGTGTATTTCTCACGAGCTCTCCTTTTCTCTCTCTCTCCTACGCCATCCGTCAGCTATATAGTCTAAAGTCGGTCGCGAGCTCTTCTGTGTGTGTGTGTGTGTATATATAATACGCAGAGAGGCTCTATACTACTATACGGGCCTCGTTTTAATTAGAATCGAGGAACTTATCGAGCTCCTCCCCCGCCTTGAGAGAGAGAGCGAGCGACTGCTGCGCGCAAGTTCGACGCGATATCGGGCTCGAGGTCTATAATACCGTTTAGAGAGAAGTGTCTATTATAAATACGTAATAGACTCGTAATTGGATCGCACCTGATCTTTCGCTCCGTCTATGTATATCTCGTGTGTTATAATCTCGCATCGATATATGTAAATTAATTCTTTTTGTTGGATTGTTGACCTCTGAGGTGATATAGCTGCCGCTGTCGCTCTCTTTCGCTAGATTCGAGCATTATATTAAACCACGCGAGGTGCAGAGGAAACTTTCACATTAAACGTGCCGCGCGCGCAGCTTCGTCGCCTCTTCTCTTCTGTCTTTTTTTTTTTTTTCTTACGAGCTTAAGCTAGAGAATTTTACGATCGCGTCGAGGTGTCCCAGAGCGTGCGCTTATCGAGTACTCGCGATCTCCGCTGGGATGCCGTCGTATACTCTCTTCTTTCTTTTCTTTTCATATTTTTTTTCTTTCGTTTTTAGTTTCTTTCTCGCTCTCTCTCTCTCTCTCTCGCTATAACATGAGCTTTTGTTGGGTAGAAAAAGAGAGAGCGAGAGTCGCAGTGTGAGATAACGACTAGACCAAATTTCCGACAATTGAATCCGCAGGATTGAAATTTTCCACCCATTTTCGCAAAAGTGAGGGTGAAATTTCATCATTTTGAGTGTTGACGAGTTACATTGCACTAGAAAACTTTTCATTAAATCGAAGCTAAACCCGATTCGCATAAAAAACTTACTGAAATTTATCGTCTATTTCAAACGATGTCTTATTTATTCCACCTCGGCCGCTCTCGTGAACGATTTTCAGCCTTCGTTCATTTAAAGATTCATTTAATCATTGGTAGAATCTGACGTTCTCGCTTTTCAGCACCTGCTGACCCACGAGACGATACAAAAATGTCAATTCAAAAATCAAAAAGCAGCATTTGCAAGTGCCGAAATAATGACTTCGCAAGAAAGATTCGTTCTGGGAGGAGCGGTTCAATTCTGATTCGATTCGCCCGTATAACTACTGAGCTCGACTATTTTGCGTTCGGATTTTCGAGATATCTAGTACCTGCGCCATCTGGCGTCCGATTCGACTACTAATGCATGGTTACGGCGCGACTCGAGACACAAATGCTCAGCTTGCTTTAATCGAGTAATCGTGATCTTTGGGATGCCGGCGTCCTCTCTCTCTCACTCTACCTCGGTTTATTTTTCGAGCTTTCGTTCGAAAAAAAAAGAAAACGAATGAGAGACAGCGTGGAGGACGCGTATACGCAGCGTGAGATAACGAAAGCGTCGTCGTCGATGTCTCGCTGCTGCTGCTGCTGCTGCTCGTGTACGATGCTAAATGTTTAGGTCGCGCAAAGGGCAAAAAGTGCCGCGCACCAAAGAGAGAGACACAGACACAGACTTCGATTATATGGGGAAGCGCTAATTTGGCAGCGAAGCTTCTGCCACTATATATACTGGCTGAGAGAAAGAAAGGCCCAAAGAGAGTGAAGGAGAGAATGTGTGTGTATAATGCGTTTAGTTCAAGGGCTCACACGCGCCCAAGAGACAGAGAGAGAACTTCTTATATATATAATGTACAAGCGCAGCCTGTCGCGCGTGTTTATATTATATACACGAACATTTAACCCGATGCGGGCGCGGCTTGATTTATTTGGCTCGATGACGACGACGACGACGACGACGACTGCAATGTAATGCGTGTGTTGGTGTAGGGGACAGGCGGGCATGGGTGACACCTAAAATTCAAACTTGCGTCCAGAAGCGAATTTTTAAAATTTTTCAAACTTTAAACTGTCATTGTAAAGGGGAGCTCAAGCTCTATAACATATATTAAAATTGGAAAATTACAATGTAATTTCAATGTTTCATTGTATTTTAAAAAATTTGTCACAATTGCCCGTCTTTTTTCAATGGCCGGGAATTGTGCCATAGGAGTCGGGCACGAGTGTCACGTATATTATCATGCAAGAAATACATGTACGAGTAAGAATATAATAATTTTTTACTCGAAAACAATTAATTTTAGAGAAAAAGTTTATGGGACAAGAAAGTCTCTAAATTGATCGAGTAACCTTCTCAAATTTTTTCAGAATTTTTTGAGATTTTTTTAGAAGATTGGACTTGACGAATTGTCGGAAAATTGAAAATCGTCTCCGAAAATTCTGAAAAAATTTGGGGGCTTTTCTTGGTCAATTTTAAGACTTTTTTATTCTATAAACTCTTTCTCTAAACCCAATGGTTTTTGAGATAAAAATTGAGTTTGGTTTTTTATAAAAATTTCACTTGAAGGACGCCATTTTGTTAGAAAAAGTAGATAAAAATTTTTTGGAAAACACCTTACGGTACTTCCACACCCATGATTACCTCTGATCATATTTATATCTTGAGTTTCATACTGCAACACTTCGGAAAAAATTCTTAAAGTTGATTTTTTGCACAAATTTTTAAGTTTTTTTTTGTTTAAACAACCATAACTTTTTGACCAAGCGTCAAATCTTAAATTTGAGCCCGGATTCTGAAAGGGCATTAAATTTTATTTAAAATTATGTACGCACAAAGTCTTTTTGAGTTTCAAAGTATGAAAAAAAATCGCGTCGATTACAAACAAAAAATTTCGTTATTCTGGACGTGAATGGGTTATTGATAGGTTGTTATGTGACACTAGTGCCCTACCGAAGGTGACCCTCGTGCCTGGTTTGAGTACCTTCTTTATTTTGTTAATAACTTTTGAAATATTAATCGTAGATGAATTAAACAAAAAGGAAATTAAAGTTCAAGCTTCCAGCTTTCTAGTGATATAAATTACAATCGCAAAAAAATTGTTTTTTATTGCTTAGAAAAGCAGTTGAAATATTGGTGATATTGGATTTTTTAGTCCAAAATTTTCAACAATTTTTTTTTTGTTGGAAAAAATCGATTTTTAAATTTTTTTTTTCGTACAAATATCATAAATGATAGAAGGATTATGAAAAAAATTATTTTATAATTTTAAGTTGAAAATTGCATTTTTTATGGAGGTGGCACGGTTACCAGCCATGTTCCAATTGCCCGCCTTTCCCCTATATATCCACCAGCGTCCTCCGACGTTATATAGAAAAAGAGAGAGAGAGAGTCGAGCGCGTGACATTAAACGCGTTTTTTTTTCGTCTCGTAATTTTTATATAATAATAATAAAATAATATTACTCCTTTCGAAAAGCCGTGAAAAAGCTCGATAACGAAAAAAAAACGTGTGGTATAGCCATGCCTATATATTAATTATTATAAACGTGCTGACACACCGACGCGGCAGCAGTAAAAAATTTTTTACGACTTTGAATTTTATATCGGTAATATAATTGTGCGGCTTCAAAAGCCACGCGTACGTGGGGATATGATACTTTATATATCGTAATTTTCGTCTCTCTGGCGCGTTGCCGCGTTTACATTGTATTGCATGGGAGCTTTTAATCTGTGGATCTACGAGTATGAGCTTTTTTGCGCTCGAGTACTTAGAGAAGCCTGGAAAACAGTTCGAATGTACGTGATACAGAAGGCCGCGTCTAATAAACGAATACGCTATACAGAAAGAAAAGAGAGAAAAACGAAACAGATCGTGTTTTTGGAGAAGCGGACGCGCCTGGCGCATAAAGTTGACTAATGCGCCGACTTTGACTCGCTCGAGCTTTACGGAGTATAATGTATAGCGGACGATCATCGCTGTAGACAACACACAGATAGTTCGTACATGAATTATTTGTCTCTCGGCTGACTTTTCGGATCTTCCTTTTTTATACAAAATTTTGCCATTCGTGTGACGAGCTCTTCATTTTTTTATACACATCAACCTTCTCTTTCTCACTCGATGCAGTTCGTATCGTCTTTCGTATATACGCCAAGCGAGCGATTGGAAAGATACGTGTTTCATCGCTCCCCACTTTCGTGGCAGCTATACATATACTAAAAATTTGTATAGTTGTAGGCGGAGGAGAGCGCGTCAATCATATCTCTCAGCCTCGAGCTCTATTGTGTATATAAGTGCCGCAGCTGAACGCATGCGCGCGAGCCGCGATGGACATGATCCCCGCCGGACGAATCGACGCCAAGACACCGCCAAGTCGGCGCAGTCGAGCTATATCGTATAAAACGAGTCGCGTTATTGTAATACGTACGTGTGCGCACGCCCGCATCGATCGTCGCCGCCTATATTTCAACGCGGTATATTCGGCCTGTATGTGTGAAATCGTAAATGGCCGAAATTTTTTCCCCGCTTTTTCGTACCCTTTTTTTTTCTCATCTCGGATATTTCGGGGTTGTTAAAAATATGACAAAAATTAAAGAAGTATTGTTTTTTGTTATTTTGCTCCAATACGCCTTTCATGTTTATTTTGAAAAAAAAAATTATTTTGTAATTATTTTATAATAAAAAATAAATGTCCAAGTTCCCTGGTAGAGATGCCGAACATCGATAAAGCACTAATGACCAAGAAACGGCCTTTTAAAATACTAACATTGATTGTCTTGTTTTTGGTGAATTTTCTGTTATAATTATGCAACAAATATTGAACGCATTTCGAAAGAACTGAAAATTGCAATTTGATTGTTTCAAAAAATTTAGACAAGTATAACCACTTCAAGTATCATAAACTATACTTTGAGTCTCCACCACTAGATGGCGAGTACCTTAATTCTGTAAACCTGCAAGCGTCAAAGTGAAAATAATTGTATAAGCACGACTTTGGATAATGGTAATGACTCGATGAATAAATGTCATCGTGTGATGTTAAGGCAGGATTGACAAGGGTGATTTCAAATGGCAAAGGGGAAAGAATGCGTGATGCGGTGTGGGTAAATGATTTGGTGAGAGCTCCGGTGCGCTTGGCGTTGTAGTACACTAGTGGCCTGATTCGACGAGGCGATGTGCGGATCTCAGGGTGGTCGGCCAGGAGCTTGAACGGTGTACGCAACTTGAGACTGACAGTTACAGACTAATAACAAACTCACACGACTACGAAAAATCTATTTACACTATTTACATTTACAGATGAGAAAACGATTTTTGCAGCTCGAATTTAGTTTGAATCTCGAACGCGTACAGTCTGCATTTTATATAATTGCGTCTAAGTTATAGATTGCAAATTATAGATTGGCGAGGCGTATAATCTGATCATTGAGAACGTTGAAAATTTAAAATACATTATTGAAAAAGTGTTCCAATAGTATTATGCGCGAATTTCATTCATTCAATAAATCGTTAATTAAGTAGCACAAAAATGTGGAGCGCTATGGAATCTTGAAAAAAAATAAAATCCATCCGTGTAATGTCGAGGAAAAAGTTGGGTTTTCGGTTAGTGCATGTCTACTTCAAAATTTTTTATCGGCCAAAATCTAAGTCAAAAATTTTTACCAGATTGTCGTCCAGCGTTTTTGGCCTCAACTGAACAGTTGACGCTTCTGAATATCATACTTGATCGGATCGTTATGTTTTATTTTGCACGTGTAGTAACAACATTTTGAAGAGCTCAAATCACTTAGGAGCATTTACTGAAAATTTGAGCATTGTCCAGCAAAGTGTCACTCCGAATTACGTTTCTTCGCCAAAATCTTATATTCCTTCTCAGCGCATTTTCCAAAATTATTTTCTTTTTTCACTCGCCCAAACAGAAAGATCGAGCACAGAGATCGATCGGCTTATCCAACGAGTTACTCGCTTTATACTCGATGCAAAAGCGCATAGATGTTACGCACTCGTACTCGCTTTTTTTGCGTTAACCCGTGTTCGCGCGTAAACATTACACAACTCGAACATACATAATCTCTCGCTCGGCTCACAAACCGATTTCGGACGAACACACGACAATTCGGTATCGATGTGTCCGCGCGCCGGCTCGGCTCTGCTCGACTTATACACATTCGTTCGACGCGCAGGCAAATACATGTGCGCCTTTCTTTTATTATAAATACCCGTCGATTGCGCGCACGTGTCTCGCTCGGGCTTTTATACCGACCCAACAACTATCACCTCTGTCTCTCTTGGCCTGCGTCTGCCTCTCTCTCTCTATTGCTCGCGTGAGCGCGCGCGCGCGCGCGAGATGTCAAACCAGTTGCGCGCTTGGCTCGCTTTAGTTTAACGCAAAACGACACGACAGCGACAACAACGACGCAACGACAACAAAAAACACACACACGCATACACACGCATGCACAGAATGAGAAAAAAGAAAGAAAACACGAGAGAGAGAGAAAAAAGAAGAAAATTTCCTCAAAGTAAAACCTGCTTCGCTGCGCTACTGCCGCTGCTATCTCCGTGTATAACAAATGCCCGAGCGAGCGTCCCGTTTGGAGAAATATATTTATTTATTATATGCTTTGGAAGCGACTTAGAAGTGCGCCTGTAGTGTTCGACTGTATGTGTGTACGTATACGCATACACAAACGCTTTTAGTGTGTATAGCTATATACGCTGGAATGCGCAGGTGTATTTATAGTTAAAGAGTCTGATTTTTTTTTATCCACCGGTAGAAGCGAGCTTTTATAAAGAGAGAGAGAGAGAGAGAGAACAATGTGTCGTTAGCGCGAGGCGCAACGAGGCCGGAAAAAGAAAGAGATGCTGCTGCTGCTGCCTCGGAGAAAAGGAGCATTTTTATTTCTTATTCTCGTGGAAAAGCGCGCTTACTGCCGCTTAGCGCTCTCTTACAGTACTATCGCGGCTCTCTGCTTGTTGTCGTTGTTGCTGTTGTTAGCTATGCTACGAAGAACAAACGCAAAATTTCTTACATTATTATATTCTTGTGTATATATACAGAATTCATTAGGAGTTCTTTCACTTTCGCGCTGTTTTTTGATAAATATAAGGAAACTTATGTACTCGTTAATTTGATTAACTTATCATAATTATACTCAATAATGCATATTGTTGAAAAGTTCGAGACGTTTTTAATGAATTAGAAAAAAAAAATTAAAAATTATAATTTCCCCAAGTGGATCCGCGATTGGAGAAAGAAGGATGTAACGCAAAGAACCCCAACTGGCGGTCATGACAATACAAGTATAGAAGAAAAAACAAACAAAGAGGTGTATAAGCGACGTTATCGGCTTGGGATCTACTGTACATAATGACAGATGTCACGGTTCAAACTGTCGAATTCCGCCAGTCTAATTGGCCGCGTATATACTATACATCATACTCTCAACGATTTTATCTCTCTTACATTGTGTATGCAGCGAAGAAAGTGCGCCAATACAACACGAGCAACGAGCACAGCGAAGAAGTTTCGAAGTATGATAATGTACACGTGCGGGTGCAAAAAAAAAAAAGATGCGAGGCTCCTCTCGATCGAGATTATAAATTGCGCGTGTGAGTGCGTCATTTTGCGCAGATGGCGCGAATTTTTGAGAGAAGTATAGGGAAAAAAAATCCGCATCTATCTTGGGAAAGCAATATATAAGCCATTTAAGAGAGCGAAGAAGAGGTCGTATATCGGAGCTGAGCTTCTTTGACTGCACAATTTCTTCGAGCGTCGACTCGAATATCCCATTTAAATCTCCGGACTTTTTTCACTCGCTGCTACTTCGGAGGGTTAAACAACTTTCTCTCGACCCAAGAGAGCCGCGCGTTCGAGAGGTCGTTCGAGAGCAAATATATTAGCGTATTTCGGGTCTCGCCTCTTTCTAGTTTCAAAATGGGCAACGCGTCGTCGTCGTCTTTCGTCGTACGCTAATTTATGCGCGAACGGCACGCGCGCGCGCGCGCGCGGACTCGTGTTTTGTCGATATTCACGCCGAGGAGTACGCGAAAAGCTCGCGAGGCGCCGCAGCCGATCGCGCATACGCAATGACTTTGCCCGCCCGACGATTGAAACGTATACCGCGCGCGACGCTGATCAAGGAGTCAAATCGTTGCCTCGTGCCTCGTACGCGAAAGTAATTATTCTTCTCTTAAAGACCCGGCGAAGAATGATATGATAATACAGCGAATAACGAGCTGAGAAAAAAACAACTAAACCGCGTGTAATTTATGCTGCTTCAGTGCTCGTAATTTGGCTATCGTCTTACGCGACGTTTTATCGCTGTGATTATATATTCGCCCAATGTCGAAGGGTCGTTTCCATTAGAAACGGCCGTAGCAATTTATAAGCAACGATCCCGTAGATTGTAATTTTTATACCTATACTAAACTATTTTCATCGTGGGCTTCGAAAAAATCATATACCCACGCCATCTTGCGCTCGATAAAATTACTTAATAAATGTTGGCTCCGACGAGTTATATTTTGAACCTGGCATTGATTCATTTCCAGAAATTCGAATAATTTCCTATCGTTGTGTCAATTTTTTCATAATAATCCATTGTTTTCAATAGGGCAGTTCGACAGTCGATTTGCACGTCAATCACCACTGTCATCCTCGCCTCGGGATCCAGTGATTGCAGTCGCTGTATACAACGATTTTTTGCGCTCTCTATTTCTGGATATATATATTAGAGCAACTATAAAAGATCGATGATTCTATGTGTCGACGATGTGATCGTGATTAAAAAATCAAAAAAAAAAAAAAAAAAAATATCGATCGTTACACTATGATCGTCAAATTACACATACCAATCGTGTCGATACGAACACGATTGATAGAAATCCGTCTCGGTCCTCGAATGCCCACTGTCATACAAGTATTAACTGTCTTAAACGCACTGCGACTGTACGATACAGGTGCTCGCGAGTCCGATCGTCGTCGTTTGTCCGTGAGTCGCTGTCCGAGTGCTGATGTGCGTGCCGTCAAAGAGAAGTCCTGAAATTCCAATGACTCTGCTGATCGGTAAGCATCGTCGGGACAAAAAATTGAGCAGCAGCAGCGGCCCATCAATGTCCCATGCGAAATATCAGTGATTCATGCACGTGCATATATATAAAATCGCGTATCAGCTCGTATCGCAAACTTTCTCACCAATTTTTTTTCTCTCTCACTCCTCATTCATGATTATTACATGCAGCGATGATAGCAAAGCTCGATCTCTCTAATTTTTGCTCTATAAACTATCGTCTCGATTTCGACACCTCTTTGCGTCACGTATTTATAATAGCGACAACAAAAAAACAGCGTCGAACCCGTTTACGCGAACTTTTCATCTTTTTACCTTATATATAAAACAGTATATCTAGCCGAGGAGAAAAAATAATGCACATCTCTTCTCTCTCTCTCTCTCTCTCTCTCGCGGGGAAAGCTTGGCGCGCGAAACGCAAAATCCATCGTGCCTATATGGCGCACCGACGAATGACAATTGCGCACAGCTATAACAATTCGACTCCGACTCCGTATGTACATGCAACAACGACAACGACGACGACGACGACGACAAAAAAAAGCGGCTCCGTACATACGAGCTTAAACAGTTGCATTATATATCGGAATAGAAAGTTTCAAAGTAGCTGCGAAAGCCGTGCACAGCGGCAGAGATCGCCGAGCTAGCGTAATTTGGCGACGGCCATAAGTCTAAGCGCGCGACCAAATCATCGCGGAATTTTAACGGCTCGGCCATAAGAGAGCAGCAGCGGCACGACGACGACGACGACGACGTGATGCATTTTATTATATAGGCACACTACCTATATATATACGCGAAAGTCGCAACAGTAGTTTGACACCGCTGCAGCGCCGACGACGACGACGTATTAGAGTAAGAAAATTAGACGTAGAAATACACGCACAAGCGCGAACGAAGAATTGCCCGGCCGTGCGCTTGATTAATTTTCCATTAAACGGTGCTTATTATAGCTAGTCGCAGTGAGGTGGAGGATTGCTCGAGAAAGGAGAGAGAGAGAGACTTTCGTAAATAATATAATGTACCATAATTAAACTGCGATGTTTGGATATAAAGTCGAGCGCGACTTTTTGTTGTTGTCGTTGTTGTTGTTGTAATGTACGATTTTCGCAATGTATAGAATAGGCTCTTTAATTGCTCGCTCGCGCGCGGCCGAGAATCGTTCGAAAATTTCGCGCGAAAAATTATCCTCCAAGGGTGTGCGTATGTGTAAGTGCGCACACGTTTTATATCGCCCGAGTGCGGAGTTCGTTTGGTTGTGCGCGCATGTATCGGGCCCCCAAAGAGACAGAAAGAGAGAGAGAAAAGAGATCGGCTCCCGCGAGAGTATAACAGCTCAGCGGCACATACGTTTTGTAAAATGCAGTTTTTGCCCACATGTAGATCTCGAATTAGCGGGTAGCTCTCATATATACTATAAATTAGAAAGTGACGTATATACGCGCGTATACATACATACATAGAGAGAGACGGATGGATGCTATAGCACGAAGAGAGAGATAGAGACAGAAAAAAAAGTTGGCATCGTCCTCGAGCGATATAAGCGACGACGACGACGACGACGAGGTGCGCGCTGTGCGTTTTTGCCGCAGGAATTTGCTTGAGCGAGCGTCGAGTCGCGCGCGACGCGGCGCGTACAAGCGCAAACGCGTACTGCGCGATCAAAAAAGAGAGAGAATAATATATAAAAGAGACGAGAGACTTTGTATATATCATGTATTTAATAATATTTAATTGAAGAGCATTTAATATAACAGCTATTCATTTGTATTTATATAGCTCTCACGGTGACTAGGCATTATAATAAATTTATTAATCATATCGAGCGATCGACGTTATATACACCAACGAGAGCGAGATCGAGCTCGTCTCGATCGCGATCAATATAGCCAACAAATTTTGCACGTTACACAAAGTACGATCGTCGCGATATCCATGCGACGCGAAACGATCGTAGAGGTATAACGAAAAAAAAAAAAATAAAATAAAAATTGAGAGACGTGTACGCTCGCACGAGTGACTATTTTCCCCAGGCGTGCGTCGACGTCGCGCGTCTAGACGAGCTCGAGACGACGACGACGACGACGACGCGCGGGTAAAGTGCAGCAGCTTAACGCACGCATTCATACACGCACGCGCGAGCGTTTATATTCTCTTCTCTGTCGGAACACGTGTGTTTCTTAAGGCGCGCGCGCGTAATCGGGTCGCATATGCACCAGAGTCATCCGTCTCGAGAGAGAGAGAAAGACAGATCGAGTGCAGACGAGGAGAACATTTTTGCGCCGCGTGAGCTTATAAAGTTTTGCATGCGAGCTGCCCCGAATCTTTTCGATTCCGATGCCTTGCAGCACACACATGATATCCGCTCCGCAGAGGCCTCTGCGTGTGTACTCGTGAAAGCTCGAGTGTGTACTCGAATGAATTACGACAAATTCTCGGCGGGGACGTATACACAAGCGCACGTGTGCGAATCATCCCGAGTGATTTTTTTTTTTTTTTGTTCACTCATACTTCGCCTCGGCATGCGTATCGTTTGATTCTTCGATACATAATATATTTTATTATCATACAGCTTCGTTTTCTTTTTTGCGCCATGATCATAGTCGTTCATTTGAATTTATCGTTATTATAGCGTATTATTATGAATATTGCATTTCTCGACGGGACCGTATAAAACGATCGCTTCCATGAACTGCGTCGGCATTATATACATTGTAGTACCGCGCAGTGGCGTCGTCGGGTTAAAAGTTTTGCCCCAAAGAGAGAAGGAGGGGGATGCAGAGTAAAAAAAATTTGTTCAAAAGACACGGGCACCGCGCGCGCGCGCGGATCGGCACGCAGATCGGCTGAAATATTGCAATTTCACACATCGATCTAGAAACGTCAGTAGGCCGCGAATGAAGAAGATGAGACAGACAGAGAGAGAGAGAGAAAAAAAGCACACATTGGCAAAAAGGAGTAGCCACTGCTGCTGCTGCTGCTGCTGGTCGTATACCGCTAAACCGAAAAGGGACACTTTTTCCTCGCGTCGTTCTACGAACTGATGACGATGATGGGCAGCAGCAGCAGCAGCATCCGAAGCTACTGCGTGTGTATATGCGTGCGTGTGTATTTAATGTGACTCTGATCAAAGGGCCGTGCATCATATATATATATATATATATGTGTGTGTATAGCTACCGCGCACCGCGCGCGCGACATTGCAGAATCAAATCACGAGAGCTGCGGACACGAAAAAAAAAAAAAATAAACAAGCATCTATATAGTAGTGCCGCGCGTGTATGTTATATAAACGTTTTGAAAAAGTTTGGCAAAATATTTGCGCCGCACCGAAAGAAATATATAACGCAACGTGTGGGAAAATCTCCTCCTCGCCGCGTCGCGGCCTCGCGAGCTTCCTTCTTATCTCGTTACACATACGGGATTATTCCTTGTGTGTGTGCACTCGTGCCGCTCGATGTTCCGCACAGCCGACTTATCTCTCTCTCTCGTGTGTGCGAGGCTGCACTTCCCACGCTCGAATTATCAATCGACATGAAAATTGCGACGAGATACTCGATTAAACTATTATATATATATACGGATCACTATCCTTCCGAATAGCTATGTACGTAGATTAACGACGCGTATTGATATTAATTTTCGCGACGTGCAGTTTCGAGGTTTTAGAGAAAGCAGCACTATTGTAAATAATATATTATACATACGATGAAAATGCACTCATTAGCTCTCGTCGAGGAAACAGCTAACAATAAATATAATAATAATGATGACGATGATAATTCGCAAAATGCGCAGCTCTTTCTCTCCGGGTGCGCAGTATAGTGTACGCAGCGCTGCGTTACGAAATTTACGGTCGTTATAAAAATAAGAGCTCTCTCTCTCTCTCGCTCTCGCGTTTGTTAATTAAGAATGTCAAGGTGTTCGTTGCTCGCTGTTCCCAATTAAATTAATGCACTTGCTCCTCTTTTACCATATATACCTCATTCTCTCTCGTCTATATAATACGCGGGCAACGTCAGTATAGTAGCAGCAGCAGCAGAAGCGACGCGTACGTAATGAGGCATCTTTGTTTATTGGTTCATTTTTATTATCATTATTATATGCAATATGTTTTTAACGAAGGAGAGGCCCGCGCAAGCGCGCGTATACATATCGTTCGATTCTTAAACGCGGCCCGTACGTCGCTCGACGATAGAGCCATTAAATTCAAATCGATCTCGTAAATCGCGCGTGGCGCACCTCACGCGTATAAATCTCGAGCAGCGGCGAACGCAGCTCGACAGAGATCGAAAATCGGAATCGACGAAATAAAAGCGAAGCTAGAGCACATCGTCGGATGGATGCGGGACAAGATTTCGCAACGAGAAGTAGCAGACTGATTTTACTATGGTCCTGCTCGAAAGTGTTTATATATATATTAGGGTGGTCCACTTTTTCAAAAATTTTTTGTATCTCGGGGGATCCATCGGAATCTGAAAGTTTGAGGTTTAAAATGAAGTTTCCTTTAAACGAGAACTCAAATAAATGATTTTAGATGGTGTCGATGGATTTTTGAAGTTTAAAAACGTGCTCCTAAAAAGGAGCAAAATCGGGCAACCATTCGATTTATTTCAAACTTTGCTCAGAGTGTAAAAATGATCTTAACGATACATTTTCTTACGTATTTTTGTCTGCGGAATCGAATGCCGTAGTTAATTTTGACCTAGGAGCACAATTTCATTGAAAAAAACACACTTTTTCGATCGTTCTTTTTCGCAAATTTCGTAAAGTTCATTTTCGAGCGAGCGGCAAATGAACAGAAAAAATCTAGAAAATTTTTTGACACCGCCAAAATTTAGCATTTTTTATGACGAATCCAACGGTATATATTAGTATACACTTTAAAATTATTTTAATGCCGAAAAAGCACGATTTTATCCCAAAAAACGATATTAAAAAATGGAAAAATGGAAAAATGGAAAAATATATTCATTTCTTCAAGAAAATGGCTGAGTATAATCACTCATGAAAATAATTGAATACAACTATCTGATAGGTTTTTTTCTCACCTTTTAAACGCCGTTTTCAGAGTTAAAAAATTCGCAAAATTCGCCGAGATACAGCTGTTTTTGTACGATGCACTTTATTGGGTTAAAATTCAATAATTCTGAGCTGGCTCTATTCATTAAAAACCAGCAAAGCAGATTTTTAAGCTAAAAAAGTGCATCGTACAAAAACAGCTGTATCTCGGCGAATTTTGCGAATTTTTCAACTCTGAAAACGGCGTTTAAAAGGTGAGAAAAAAACCTATCAGATAGTTGTATTCAATTATTTTCATGAGTGATTATACTCAGCCATTTTCTTGAAGAAATGAATATATTTTTCCATTTTTCCATTTTTCCATTTTTTAATATCGTTTTTTGGGATAAAATCGTGCTTTTTCGGCATTAAAATAATTTTAAAGTGTATACTAATATATACCGTTGGATTCGTCATAAAAAATGCTAAATTTTGGCGGTGTCAAAAAATTTTCTAGATTTTTTCTGTTCATTTGCCGCTCGCTCGAAAATGAACTTTGCGAAATTTACGAAAAGAACGATCGAAAAAGTGTATTTTTTTCAATGAAATTGTGCTCCTAGGTCAAAACTAACTACGGCATTCGATTCCGCAGACAAAAATACGTAAGAAAATGTATCGTTAAGATCATTTTTACACTCTGAGCAAAGTTTGAAATAAATCGAATGGTTGCCCGATTTGGCTCCTTTTTAGGAGCACGTTTTTAAACTTCAAAAATCCATCGACACCATCTAAAATCATTTATTTGAGTTCTCGTTTAAAGGAAACTTCATTTTAAACCTCAAACTTTCAGATTCCGATGGATCCCCCGAGATACAAAAAATTTTCGAAAAAGTGGACCACCCTAATATATATATATATCCTTGCGAGAGCTCGCTTCGGCGCTTGCGAGTTTACGGCGCTCGCCGTCTGTCGACGGAATCGAGAAGCAGCCAGTATAGCGCGCGCAATCGAGATACGACGCCAATTTTGATCGGACGCGCGATCGCATCTCGTTTTTGCGATAAAAAAACGAATTCCAAAGTATCGCGATGGAACAAAAAAAAAAAAAAAAAACCAGAAACAAATCAAGGTAACATATACATCCGATCGTTTAATAACGAGAAATTCACGCTCAAGTCATACGCTCGATTTGTACTCACTCGGTGCATTACAACACATATGTATTATACTCGCGTGGCGCGTACGTGCCAAGGGATTATAATAGCTAAATTGCCGCGCGCGATGATCGACTATATACCGCAATGAGACAATGATTTGTCGCGCGGGGTCGTATTATATTATTACGTACACACACACACAGACGCGCGCGCCAGCTGTTATAAGAAATCGGTTATATATTTGTATGTATAATATATACTGCACAATGCGCTCTACTATATAGCGCCAATGCGATCCTGTCGCGCGTGTGCCAGCTGCGGCTGCGGCGGCGATTTTTTGCGCCTCTCGGTGCCGCGCATATTATATACACACACACACATCCCAGCTTATCGGCGCGTATCTTGGGCCGCTCGAAAGGAGAGTCGCCGAGAAAGGGCCTGTCTATGTATACGTATATATATACGCATGCGGCGAGGGAGCCATCGTCACCTGTCACACGCATACACTACAACCTGTCGTCGTCGTCGTCGTCGTTTCCCTATACACATAAAGACGCGTTCGAGTGCAAAATGCCATTGCTTTACGATCGGCTGCACAGTCGACGAGCTGCCAGTCACTGCACAACTACCACTACTCACTCGCTCACTACTTACTTGTACTACGGCAGATTAAACCCTTTTCCACCTTACAGCTCCTTTCTTACAGATCGCTAGAAAAGATTGTCGAGCCCCCTCTCTTGCGAGTCTCGATTCGAGGATCGCACCGATATATAAACGTAGAGATCACCGTACGATACGCGCGTGACGAGAGTGTCTTTTTTTGCTCGATTATATATCGCATGCATTATGCCGTGGTAATGAGGCCCTCATTAATCATCCCGAAATTGCATCCTTATATATATAACTTTATATATAGCCATGTTATTACAACTTACAAGTGCATCATTGCCTCTCTGCAAAAGTTATCAAGACTCGATTGTAGAATTTATCACAGCCGAGCTTTAAAGCGCCGCCTCGTTGATGCGATCGATGCAACACACTCCCAAATGCACACATACACAGAGAGAGAGAGAGAGAGAGAGGCTCGGACACGTAAGCTACGCGGAGAATTCAAGTACGTACGTGTGCATATATGTACTCGTACACATAGAGAATAGAGAAGCTCTCGGGTGTCACACACACACACACACAGAATATATGTAGCAGTACACTCGAGCTGCGTGGGTGTATAGATGTGTAGGCGGCAGCTATCTCTCTCTCTCGTGGTAGTAGTAATAGTATAGCTGGACGTACGCGATAGGGCGATTTTCGCACGCCGACTCCAAGGAACCCGGCCAATGAATCGCTCGCGAGGGCTTTTACTCCCCTCCTCTGTCTCTCTGCCTCTATACGGTGTACTTTACTTTCGCTCCAACTGTCTGTATGTGTATGTGTATGTGTGTAATAGCTGTGGGTGGACGCGCAGGTCGAGTCAAAAGTACAGTAACTATACACAGCCGACCGACCGACCGAGAGAGAGAGAGAGAGAGAGAGAAAATCTATCGAGCCGTATACATACACCATAGGGGCAAATGGCCCTCGCTCGCATGGCGTACTTTGCACTCCCGGCCATGCCAGGAATACAATATAGTTAAGGTCCCGTATGGATAGCAGCATACGTAATATGTGTGTCTTATATGGGGAGGCGGCTCGCTCTCGATCGCGCGTGCAATGATATCAACGTTCGTCCCTTTTACATATATTACTACTACACGACCTTCCAGGGCTATACGAATGGGGTGCAAGAGCCTAACTTTATATATGATGTAAGCTGCGTACATGCGGGTAGTAGTAGTAAGATAGAGGGCGAGCGAGGGCAAATGTACGTGCCCTTTTTTTTCCTCCCTATCCCATACGCATGTCCGTCAGCCACTCCAGTCTGTATTATATATATAGTTTTAAAATTACTAGGGTCGTGCGTAGCCAATGAAAAATATTCGACATCGCGATCGTCGTTCGGATCGGTTGTAATTGCGTCAAAAACAATTTTCCAGACAAATATCTTCCAAGACGTAACTGCAGCCGCACCGATATACGCGTTGATTTACCGCCGCAATATTTAATTATCGATAGTGTCCTGGTCTTTTTATCTAGGTCTTTTTCATCGTTACGCGAATGAATTCTCATTAATTAAATATCATGAAAATCAATGTACGAATAATAAATCGAATAAAAACAGTAAAAAATTAATTGCGATATAAAAACAATTTAATGCTTAAAATTTAATGAACATTCAACTACTTTTGTAATTTTTTAATAAAAAAATATTAGTTTTTTAAAATTTTACGTGGTAATTGTATTGCTTTTAAAAAGTTTAATCCAATTACTTCATATTCATAAACAAAGTGTAATTTTGCCGCGCGTTAGGTCGAAGTCATTGAATTTTCGGTATTAAACGATTGAAACGTGAAAGTGTACGCTATGACCACATGTGCCACGCGCATAATAGACGAGCGTCTATCGTTTCACGTCCTCCATCGCTCGCTATACATCGACACGGAAAAACTGGCGCCGAGCTGTGAGCCGTGCTCGTTCAGAGGCATGAGTTTTAAGTTCATGCGCAAGAAAAAGCCGTGCACGAGCAGTGTGATGGCTCGTTTGACCATCTATTAGTTATTAATTGTTTAATGTATTGGTGCAGCTAAGACTCTACCATCAAAATGCTTCTATGGCGCGGTGACTCGACTTTATACTCGTTGTCTCTTTGTTGGGTGAGGTGGAGAAAATGAATAACACAAAGGCATTGGTTTCACACAGGACTGTTCTATATTTTTACTGCTATAAATATTCATACAAGAACATCGACGTAACTTATCGGCTAATTAAATTTATGGCTTACGGTTATAGAGTGACGCGTGGTTCGGGTGATTACAGGAGTGGCGTTGGCACAGTTGATCGTGGCTGCTCGGCTGCTCGGCTGGCAGGCTGTTGCACTTAACGCGCGCGCTCTCTGCTTCGTATCTATGAAGCGTGTACAGTTCGCGGGTGCACTACTGCACGCTCGGGGTGACTCGAGAATTCGGCTAAGAGCTCGGTAGCGATCGTCGTGAAAATCGACCAAGTCCCGATAGTTAGAATGTTGTGCGATCGCGCGTAGCTTCGCCCCCGTATGAGTTCGGTAACTGCCCGACCAGAGCTTCGGTCTGCTCAACGGTAAGAGAGTATCTGCCCCGAGACCACCTCTCGGTCCGATATATATATACTGACTTTCTTTGCGGCACCCCCTTTGTTCGGGCGGATACCGCTGTTGAATTATGTCCGTCCTCCTGAGTTCGAGATTTGGGTATTTCGCATCCGGTCGATTTTTGCGTAGACTTGGAGCTCATAAACAACAGACGTGCTCCTGTTCTTGCGGATGCTCGGGTCGTTTTTCTAATTACCTCTCTTGCTTGCCCGAGCATCGGCGTAACTCGGGATTCGACCTTCGCCGTCATTCGGGCGTTACTTATTGCCCGGGTCGATCGTTAGTTTGCCTACTTTATTGCTCTTGTAGCGCGATTTTGATGTTTATGTGATCGCAAGCACGAGTCATGCTGCTTATGCGGTCGCAAGTTCATGTCATGCTGCATACAAGCGTGAGTCGCTTTATACGTGTGAGCCCGCACACAAGCGCGCTCCGCTCTGTACGTGAAAGCACGCACACAAGTGCGCTCCGCTCTGTACGTGAGAGCACTCACACAAGTGCGCGCCGCTCTGTACGTGAGAGCACGCACACAAGCGCGTGCCGCGGTGTACATGTGCTCATATGAGTGCTGGTACTATCGTGCCCGTGTATGTGGCAGCGCGTACGTTCAACGTGCCAACGCGGCAGGCGCACGGCACTTTTTGACGAAATTGCTTAATTTTTAACTCGCTTGAAAACCTCCTAAACGTACTTAAAAAAAATCTGTGACTTATGATTTCGATTGGAAATTTCCTCAGCTTTCTGACGGTGTGATTAGAATTAGAAAAAAAATTTCCCCCGCGAAAATTAACAAAATAAACTTTTAACATTAAATATATTAAAAAGCGTAATTTTAAGATTTTTTATAATAGTCTAGATCGAAAGCCGAGGAAATTTCCCATCGATATGCAAGTTTTCATAGTGTGAAAATAATTATTACTTATTAAAAACGCGTTTTTACACGTTTATCGCTGTGGTTTGATAAGTAATAATTATTTTCACACTATGAAAACTTGCATATCGATGGGAAATTTCCTCGGCTTTCGATCTAGACTATTATAAAAAATCTTAAAATTACGCTTTTTAATATATTTAATGTTAAAAGTTTATTTTGTTAATTTTCACGGGGGAAAATTTTTTTTTGGAAATTCTAAGCACACCATCAGAAAGTTGAGGAAAGTTCCAATCGAAATCATAGGTCACATATTTTTTTAAAGTAGGTGTAGGAGGTTTTCAAGCAAATTAGAAAACAAGTAATTTCGACGATAAGTGCCGTGCTATGCGACCGACGAGGGCGAGCGCGATGAGCGATGCTGCCTGCTGCTTATGCACGGCGTTTTCCGATTTCCGGTGCTAGCATGTGTTTTTCATGAGCACGCACGGCACACGAGGTGCTTGAAAATTGTACGGCTAACACTCTGCCTCTGTCTGTATAGCCGCACAGACGTACGTTTTCCGTGTATCGACCATGTGTTTTTTACTTTTCAATTTATTGGTTAGCACGAGTTAATAGACACCGCTCAGTGAAAAGTTTTACAAGTGATCTTCGAACAAAGTTTTACAAGTGATTATAAACAAGTGCGCGTTGGGTGATAGATATTTTTAAAATATATAAAATTATATACCAGTGCGCGTTGAGTGCGTGAGTGAGCAAAATGATTGATTTTCACGATTTTTCTGCTGTACAACAGCAGCAATTGAAAAAATTGCACGACATACGAGACAATTTAAATTATAGTGAGACTGAAACAAATGGACCCGAACTTCTTGGTCGTTTGAAGGAATTATTCTTCAATTGGAAAGGCTATCTTCCAAATCTGCGTGACATTTTTGGGCAAGATGCTGTCGAGCATCTACTTTGGGTTTCCGTAGAAAGCGTGCATTCAAATGATAGTAGCGAGGGAAGATCTTTCGTCAATTTCGTGGTGTCGTCCGGTTACAAGAACGAGCCCGACGTTGATAATAATGGCAGGCCAGTGTTACTTCGCGAAACCGTGCTACACCACGCGGCAAGCCTGAATTGTGACAGAAAACTTGTTGAACACCTTTTTTGTATCTATGACAAATTCAATGTGAATTACGTCGATGATTTCGGTCGCAGCCACTTTCACGTCGCCTGCGAGTACGGACTAGAGTACGCCGTCGAGAACTTTCTCGAGCACGATCACAATCCCAACTGCGTCGTCGCGTGCTCGCGCGACTCTACGCTACACTTGGCAATGAAGTGCGAGTACATGGAAATGAAGTGGGAATATGACTATTGTAAAGAAGTCGTCGAATTGCTGCTGAGAAGTGGCGCTGATCCGAATATAACCAACGATAAAGGAGAGACTCCTTTGCATATAATAGCCCAAAAAGACTATGAATGCGAGATAATGCAGCTATTCTTCCAAATCAACGACGAATTGAATCAGCTGGTTCGGATTGACGACTGTGACACGTCGGGTAGTACACCGCTACACGTAGCACTGAAAAGCGAGAAAAAAGAAGTCGTTGAATTGCTGCTGAGGAGAGGCGCCAATTCGACACTAGTCAACGAAAATGGAGAGAGTCCTCTGCATTTGATTTGCAAGAAAGACAGCGATGTTAGCTTGATGGAGCTATTCTTCGATGTCATCGAAGACATCGGTAAGACTGTGCATATCGATGCGCGGGACAATGAGGGTAATTCGCCATTGCACTTGTCACTGGAATACGAACAGAAAGAAGCTGCAGAATTATTGCTGAGAAACGGAGCCGACCCCAATTTGCCGAGGGCGATCGACGGATACACGCCACTGCATATCATTTGCAGAAAAAACGAGGATGGCTTCATGAAGACATTTTTCGATATCAACGACGCTAATAATCGAAATGTCGATATCGATGCCCAAGACAACGATGGCAACACGCCGATGTATTTGGCCCTGCTCTTTAAGTTCGAGAAAGTGGCCGGATTATTGCTGAGAAGAGGCGCCGATCTGACTTCGGTCAACGAAAAAGGAGAGACTCCTTGGTACATTATTTGCCAGACAAGCTCTTCCTTAGCCTTACGGACGTTAATGTTCGATATCCTCGACGAATTTCAGCAGACAGAACGCATCAACGGCCAAGACAAGTCGGGTGATACCCCGTTGCACTTGGCTCTGCGCTCTCGGGACGCTGTAGTGGCAAAATTACTGCTGAGAAGAGGCGCCAATCTGACTCTGGTCAACGACAAAGGAGAGACTCCTTTGCATACTATTTGCATGACCAGCTTGCGAATAGACACAGTGGAATTATTCTTCCAAGCGCTCGACGAAATTCAGCAGCGGACCGAATACATCAACACTCAAGACAAGACTGGTAACACACCGTTGCACTGGGCCATGGCGTGTGGCTGCAACAACCCGGCCAAGATGTTGCTGAGACGTGGCGCCAATCTGACTCTGGTCAACGACAAAGGAGAGACTCCTTTGCATACTATTTGCATGACCAGCTTGCGAATAGACACAGTGGAATTATTCTTCCAAGCGCTCGACGAAATTCAGCAGCGGACCGAATACATCAACACTCAAGACAAGACTGGTAACACACCGTTGCACTGGGCCCTGGCGTGTGGCTACAACAACCGGGTCGAGATGTTGCTGAGGCGTGGCGGCGACCCGACTGTGACCAACCACGACGGATCGACACCCCTGCACGTTATTTGCGGGAAAAACGATGTAAGCTTGATGGAGCTATTCTTCGATGTAATCGACGATCTCGGGCAGACTGTCCAGATCGAAGCTCGGAACAAATGGGGATGTACACCCCTGCAATTGCTTGTGAACAAAGACATCTTCAAAGATGGTATGGTCAAATTGTTACTGTTACGTGGCGCCGATCCACATTTGGCCAATTGGCCGTTGTTTCTGCATGATTTTTGCAGGTATGGTAAAATCCATTTGGCCAGGATATTCTTCGAGGTCGACGGCGAAAAAGATCCGCGGGTGCGAATTGATGCCCAGGACCATGAGGGCAATACACCATTGCACTTGGCATTGGACAATGCACACTTAAAAATGGCCAAATTTCTGCTGAAAAGAGGAGCAGATCCGATTTTGGTCAATGCAAAAGGTGAGACTCCTTTGGACATTATTCTCAGCAAAAAACGCGAAACACTAGAGAAATGGGAGAGGATCGATGATTTGACAATAGTGTTGAAATTGATCTTCGAAAACGCGGACGCAAATAATCGAACTATACAGATCAATACCCGAGACAAGTTAGGTAATACACCATTACACTTGATACTGAACAACGATCTCCGATATTTGGCCAAAGTCCTACTGATGAGAGGAGCAGATCCGACATTAGTCAATGCGAAAGGAGAGACTCCTCTGGACATCCTTTGCCAGAATCACCGCGACGACGTTGACTTAATGAAGATGATGTTCGAGAACATAGACGAAAACGAAAAATATCAACCGGTGAAGGTCGATGCATTGCTACAATCAGCCGTGGCCAATAGCCTCGTAAAAGTGACCAAATTTCTTCTGAAAAGAGGAGCAGATCCTACTTCAGCCAATGCGAAAGGTGAGACTCCTCTGGACATCATTTGCAAGGATCGCCGCGATAACCTTGACTTGGTGAGGATGATGTTCAAGATCGTAGAGGAAAAAGATCAAGTGGTGAATGTCGATGACTTGCTGCAATCAGCCGTGGCCAGTGGCATCGTGAAAGTGACCAAATTACTTTTGAAAAGAGGCGCAAATCCGCACACGCGGAGCAGCGATGGGTTTTCGACTCTTTATCAAATTTTTGAAAATTTTTCCGACCTCAGCTTGTCGAGGATCGTATCGGAGATGATCGACAAGCCAAATCGGCCGATGCCAATCGACACCCGAGATCAGTGGGGTCAACACGATACGCTGCTGCACTTGGCTCTGCGCAAAGGCAAAAAAAAGACAGCCGCTCTGCTGCTGAGACGTGGCGCAGAGGCGAATCTACCCAACGCCGAGGGAGAGACTCCGCTGCACATGATTGGCCGCCGCAACACCGTCCACTTGGCTGAGCTATTTTTCACGAGCATGGAAAAAAGGAATCAGGCAGTGCTGCTCGACGCCCAGAACAATTTGGGCGATACACCGCTGCACGTGGCTCTGAGCCACGCCACAGGCAGGAGAATGGCCGAACTTCTGCTGAGTAAAGGCGCCGATTCGACTTTGGTCAACGAAGCCGGAGAGACACTTTTGCACGTCGTTTGCAAGGTGGCGCAAGACGGCGAAACGGCGGAGATGTTATTCAGGATGTGGGACGAGAGAGGCGTGGAGTTGCCACTCGACGCTCGCGACAATTGGGGAAACACTCCGTTGCACAATTTGGCGTACGCCGGCCACAACGAAAATTCGACGTGCGAATTGCTGCTGGCGAGAGGCGCCGAGCCGAGCTTGACCAACGACGCGGGAAGCACACCTCTGCACATTACCTGCGACGGGGAAGATATCGAGCTCGTGCGTACGCTATTGAATCACGTGCGGGTGCGAGTCGACGTACGCGACCGAGAGGGTAACACGGCGCTGCACTTGGCACTGGAACGCAAACACCGAGCAGCGGCCGAATTGCTGCTGAGCCGTGGCGCCAGTCCGGCTCTGATCAACGAAAAAGGAGAGACTCCGCTGCTTATCATTTGCAAGGTGGGACAAGACGACGACGTGGCGGAGGTGTTCTACAGGATCCGCGACGAGGGACACCTGCAGCTGGCGGTCGACATCGCGGACAATGTGGGCAATACACCGCTGAAATTGGCGGTGGCGAGAATCTTACCGGGCGTGGTCGATTTACTAATGAATCGTGGCGCGGATGTCTCGCGTTTCGACTTCCCCGCCGGCTTCGGTGCGGGTATCGATGCGGGAGTCCATTATTCCTCCGACGACAGATTGATAATGGCGTGCGACTTTCTGGCCATCGTCGAAAGTCTCGAGAACCGAGGATACGACATGGATCGAAGCGCAGCCCTGCAGATCATGCAATTGTTCGCCAGGCACGCGTTGATCGTCGAGTCGGCGACGGAGTTCGAGAATTTCTGGCGCGGCAACCGGCCGTTCGCGAACGACGCGAGGGAGCTAATGGTGAAGCCGGGCTTGACGCTCTACGAACTGATCCAGTCGGGACCCAGGGAGGCGGCGAAGCTGGTCACGTTCAAGGAGCTCAGGAACTTCGTGCGCACGGCCCAGTGGCAGGAAATAAGCCGACGCAATCGGGCCTGCTGCGTGCATCTGCGCGAGAAGATGTCGCGGGCCTTTTTCCGCATTTGGGCCTTGGGATCGATGATGCAGCTGACACATCGGCGACTGCCGCTCGAGTGCTGCGACATGATCTTGGACGATTCGGAAATGAAGAACAAGGACTTTTACCATATCTGCTTGGCTGCCGAACAAGGACAATAGTAATAGTGATAATAATAGAGATTAGCGGTAGAATAACGTGTCTAGTTAATACGATTATATGTAATAGTATATTATAAAAATATCTAATCTATTGAAAAATTTAAAAAAAATAATAATAATAATAATAACACTGCTTCTACTTATGGAACGTTATAACGTTTTCCATTTCATATTAAATTTACCGATGTAATTAAAGATATTATTATCTTAAAAATATTATTATATTATCATCTTTTCCTATATCATCTAGTAGTATATTATAAAAATATCTAATCTATTGAAAATTTGAAAAAAAAAATAATAATAACACTGCTTCTACTTATGGAACGTTATAACGTTTTCCATTTCATATTAAATTTACCGATGTAATTAAAGATATTATTAACTTAAAAATATTATTATATTACCATCTTTTCCTATATCATCTAGTAGTATATTATAAAAATATCTAATCTATTGAAAAATTTGAAAAAAAAAATAATAATAACACTGCTTCTAATTATGGAACGTTATAACGTTTTCCATTTCATATTAAATTTACCGATGTAATTAAAGATATTAACTTAAAATATATTATATTACCATCTTTTCCTATATCATCTAGTAGTATATTATAAAAATATCTAATCTATTGAAAAATTTGAAAAAAAAAATAATAATAACGCTGCTTCTAATTATGGAACGTTATAACGTTTTCCATTTCATATTAAATTTACCGATGTAATTAAAGATATTATTAAATTAAAAATATTACTATATTATCATCTTTTCCTATATCATCTAAGTTACAAATGATAAGCATAGTAATAGCGATATATTTAGCGTAAATTTTCAGTTTTTTTTATGTCTGATGTTAGTTAATATTGTATACTTTTAATATGAATCTAATAAATAAATTTAAAATACGAATTTCCTCCTTTATATTATTTACAAGCACTGCTAGACGAATTGCTATTCAACGAATTTAAGATTTAAACAATCGCTCATTGAACGTTCATTTCGCTCATCTTTTTTCTTTTGTTTTCTCGTATTTAGTTCAAGTCAATACAATACCAAATATTTAATTTTTTTAAATAATTGATCTTATAACAACCAATTACTTATTTATTTTGTCAACCTCAAGAGAGGGTTAGAATTTAGTCCGAGTCCGGGATTCAAATAACTATTTGTATATTCTATCCTTCTATCATTCAAAGTATAATAATAATGCACAGTTTGTTTACATGGATAAATTTAAACAAAAATCTCAAATTATACACATTAATCAATGAAAGGTACTCGATTCGATCGATTATACATTTGTTCATGTTTGTTTTTTTTACTCTTTTTGTTTGCGCCCAATTTCTCCGACGACAACGACGACGATCGCTCCACAGACGACATTCTTACACACGAACAGCGCCACGACGATTACACCCACCTCGTCGCGCTCGCAGCCGAGCAATCGCATGGAGAGTCAGCATATCAATCAGGTGATTTATTCGAACTTATATAAACTCTCATTTCTTTACACGATCTTTTTTTATAGAAAAAAATAATTCTTGGCCCTCTCTCTCTCTCTCTCTCTCTCGCATTCTTTAATTTATTATCAGTTGCATTGCGCAGGGCGCATTTTTCAAATTTTTCATCTCGTAATTCGCACGAGGCCCCCGCATATATAAAATAATACGCCCCGCGTTTTAAAATAAAAACGAAGAGAGCGAGTGAGACACAAAACGACCATGTCGTCGTCGTCGTCTCGTATATACTCGGATCGATTGTTTTATAGCTCATTCGATGCGAGAGCTGCAGGCGACGGAACAGATGGCCCGTTACGATATTCGCTCGCTCCTCGAGAGCGACACTTCCGTTTAGCGCATCGCGCGCGATGCATGTATACTGCAGCAGCCCCAAAAAATTGTATACGCGTCACACGCACACACACACACGTGGCGTTGAAAAAATAAGACGAAGAAAAGTCGCGCGCCGGGCAATTAATTTTGCGGCTGTCTCGCCTATTATATATACAATGTATACGGTTAAGCAGCGACTAATAACGAGATGACACTTTGGACTGCAAAGAGTGTCTCTTCTTTCTTTCTCTCACAAATGTGCGCGACATCGTTTCCGATCGGAAGCGCGACGTTGAATGAATAATGTAAGCGTCGACGCGTCGAGCGGGAGACGAGCCGTTTGTCCGCGATATCGATCACCCCCATGTATATATATACTACTTGACGCGTCGTTGAGGGCAGCAGAACGCATGAGACTGAAAATGCGAGCGTCCGATGGATGGCGATCGGCTTGTTTAGCGTTGATTCGCGCGGGCGAAAATCATCGGCTGGTCGCATATATTTAAGTCGGATGTTCGAATGTAGCTATCCAAAAATTATAGCCTTGTTTTTACTTTTTCCTTATTGCACGAATTGGACATGGAAAATGAGACTGTGAAAGAATCCATTCGTTATTGTATCTAGTTACTTGACACAGTCACTTGGCATCGCGCGGTTTTTCACGATATCGCGCTTGTATGAATACATCTACTATCGAACGCGTACATCGAAACGAAGGAAGGAGAATAAGAAAAGAAAGAGAGAGAGAGAGAGAAAAGTAAAAAAAAGGGAAGAAGAAGCTCCGCTGCTTCGGGAGTGGAGAGTATTATCATCGATTCGACTCTCGATCCTCGTCGTCGTCGTCGTCGCTCGTATTTATAAACGCTGTGTGGGAATTGGGTCCGGCACGGTCTCAGGTGTGTGTGTCCCCGCGCGCCGCTCGGCGGGCCTCGAATGCCGAGCATACCGCGCGCGACGACGACGACGACAGTAGAGTACCCGCGCCGGAGCTTATAAGGATCGCTGCGAATTCAATGTATATAGTAGTTCGCAGCCAAAATATATGTACGTATAGATCGCATTCGAGGTTTTGCATATCACTCGAGAGAAGTTGATCGACAATCGATACAGATTTTATGCGTGTGTTTGTGTCTCTGTGTGCGTGTACTTGAATCATTGCAGGGCCAGAGACCCCCGACCGCTTACGACAAAAAAAGTTAGAGAGAGAGAGAGACACAGACGCAGAAATCGCCGCGTAAATTTGACAAGCACGCGTAATTTTCCCACAGTTAAGAGGCCTGTCGCGCGATCATCAAAAGCGATCGTGCCGACGACGATCACAAGGTATATATATACAGTAGCACCGATGCGCCTCGCGCCGTATACATATATATAAATCATCTCCCTAATGACCTTGACAATCATCGAAACAAATTCTGAAGGACCCCGAATAGGTATTATATATATATATATATATAGGTAGCCCTCGAGTCGAGTCGTTTTTTCCTCCCAACGTGTGCACTCCTCTCGAGCGTTTGTGCGGAGCGTCGTCCATTTCTTGCTGCTGCTGCTGCTACTGCTGACTTTCGGCGCATTGCAAAACCCACACGCTATATGTACAGGACTCGGGGAATGTCCGATGCCCGATCTCACCAGCGGCTGTGTATATATATATATATCGATGTATCGTATGTGTATGTAGGTGCGGACCCTGGCCTGAGAATCGAATCTCGAGATTGTATAGCCTCGGCGAAAAGAGAACCATAAATTCGCTATTGGCGACGAAAGTCGGAAATACATATTAATTCATACAATTCGCAAAAGATGTATATGAAAAATTGCCATTACAATTTTTGCTGATTGAAATACGCTTAGTATTAATTGTGTTCCTGCAGTGATGAAAACGAGATAATTAACAATTTTGATTAAATTTTTGGCGTTTTTTTTTTCGTTGCAGTTGTGTTGAAAATATTGAGGGCACAATAAATTACCTGAAAATTACAATTGAATTGTTTCACAAAATTTAAACTAATTTTTAATCGCTTCGAACGCGACAATGTCGCTTTGAGCTTCCACCGCTAGATGACGAGGGGACCATCGTCTGCAAATCTGCTAGTGGCAAAGTCAAAATATTTGTACAAGTCAAAAAAAGCGTCAGTTGAAAGAACCATTCAAGAGTTTCATGCAACGAGCGTTTCTACGGGAGTCCTAATCTGGAAGTATTTTTTTTTTTTTATTATTGAAAATTAATGACTCGACGCGCTAAGCACGCGCGAAAAACATCATTTTCTCGTCTCGATTGCCCATATATATAATATACACCGAAGCGACTTTTCAACGCCTCGTCTCCTCCTGTATTATACATACATAACAACCGAGAGATCAGCGAGGTGATGTCGTCAATTTTGACTTTGAGAAATTGAGTGTACGCGATGAGTCGCCGCAAAAGGAAAAGCTCGTATACTTATGTATATGATATATACGCGCGATCGTCGTCACTGCACATCGGTCGCCGAGTAATTTCACGTGTGTGTGTCTGTGCGCTTTACAAAGAGACGAGGAAAAGATAACAACTATACAAAAAAAAAAAAAAGAAGCTGCGCGCCAACACGAAGACACACGGGCAATCAGGGGAATGCGCTCGGACACGCACTACTACTTATTTGTTACACACATATATATATGAAGGCGTGTGTATAGGCTGTTTTACAAGATCGTATATAAACGTGCACGCACGCGCGTACAAAGTCCAGTCGTCGCGAGTAAAACGTCACTTCTCGGTCGCGTTGGTCTACGACGAAGGTGTTTGCCGCCGCGAGACGCTTCGTGGCCTACATATTCGCGCTATGCGTGCGCAGTACGTGACTCGACACGCATCATCGAGGCTCGCGGGAACAACACGCTTCTACTTCTTCTTTTTTTGTTTTTGCGGCGCGTTTTGTGTTTCGTAAATCGTCTCGCCGTCCGTAGTTCGTATAA